>JASCQY010000022.1:2201310-2218436 GCA_030264315.1 Sardinella tawilis
GGGCGAGGTCGGAGAGACGGGGAGATGACATCAGAGAGCTCGAGCCTGACAAGGGAAGCTGGATGATCGGGGAGCGGAGCGGAGCGGAGCTCAGGGCGCTGGCTGCCTGGCTGGCCGGCCCCAGTCATCTCATCTCAGCCCCTCGTGAATCTGATATCGGGCCCTGGGATGGGAGTCAGCGGACGTGGCAGACGACTGGCGACGGAACAGAGGGAGAGGAGGAGGAGGAGGTGGAGGAGGAGGAGGAGAGGAGGAGAGGAAGGGAGGGGAGGGGGGAGCGAGGGAGGGGAGAGGGTGAAATAGAGAGACGAGACATTCAAGGAAAGAGTGGAGGGCGGGGGCAGGAGGGGTGCGGGCTGTAATGGAGAGAGTGACAGAGACAGAAAGGAAGGGGAAGGGAGCGTGTTAGAATGCGAGGGGAGGCAAGTGGCAAATAGTGAAATGGACCGTGTGAGCGTAGAAAGAGAAAGAAAGGAAGACAGAGAGAGAGAGAGAGAGTGAGAGAGAGAGGGAGAGAGAGAAAGAGATAGAGCGAGGGAGAGAGAGAGAGAGAGCGAGACTGAGTAAGAAAACATGGGCTTCTTTGGCAAGGCAGGATGCTGTATCTTGTGACTCGAAAGGCCTGCCTTCGAGAGAGAGTGTGTGTGAAGGTCTTGGGTCGAGTTTTGACTAATAGCGATGCTAATAGGAAAACACACACAGTGGATCCCTCCCTTCAAGCCTGCTGCCAAACGAGCAAAAGCAACACCCTACCGTAGCCTGCTTTCCACCCCATATATTACAGAGCAGAGCACAGAAAGACGATCCAGACAGCCAGCCAAGACGCAAACCCCAGTTTGTCATTCTCCCTCGACTGGTGTCTGGTTTATTTGTTTTTGAACTGCGATATGTTTCGCGGCCACCATCAAATGCTACTGTCTCCTGTGCCTTTTGCGCAAGCGTGGAGCTCCAGACCTGTATAAAATTACTGCCACAACTACTCACATGGGGAGGGGAGGAGGGGGAGGAGGGGGGCAGAATTTTGCAATTTTGCATTGCTTCAACATTACCACTGCTGTGGTTTGTAGTGAACGCCAGGGCAGCTTGAAGATTCTGATTAAGATTGTGAAAATGGAGCCATCTGGATTCCCCATCAGTTGCGAACACAACTCCACTGTCAGTGCAGAGCACACCACACCACAAAATATTAATCCCATCACCAACTTAAATGGCTCCCCTCCGAGGTGGAATGTCTAGCAAATGGCACATGCTAAAGAAAATGGTGACCCTGACCTTGTTCTAAAAGCTCCAGCGCAACACTCTATCCAATCCTTGTCCGCCTGGCACGCCAACCCTGCAAGACGTTTCACGGAGTCACGCCCTATTGGTCTTCGTGACCTCCTGGTGAGCTCTCATTGGTCCCCTTTCCAGACCCCTCCTACCAATCCCTCTGTTCCATGTTCTAGTTTTCACATACTGTAAATGTCTATGAGGCACTTCATGCACAACAGCTTTTAGTCACGCAATGCTCTTGAAAGAGCCAGCCAATGAACAACACCAGTCAGCCCAAGCCGTAATGTAAAAGCAATAGGACTATATAGGCCACGTGCACTATTAGCTAATTCCCCACTTCAATCAACACAATCAATCACAATTTAACACACTTTTTCCTTGGGAGAAAAAAAAATGTAGACAGAAGTAATTGGGATTTTCCATGACCAATGGCCGTGGCCAATCTAAAGCTTCTTTTTTTTTCGCCCAAATCGCCCGAATTAGGAAGGCCGGGCCATCTCGTGAGGTGAGGCACTGGCGGCTTGAGAGGTGTGCGCCGTGTGGGCTGTGCAGGACCGTCCCCTGGGCCTCGCGTGTCTAGACCTCACCGGCAGGCAAACCTCTGATGGCCCATGTGACCGAGTGCTGGTCACAGGACTCCTGGAGCTGGCCTGTTACCGACTGGGGATTTATTTTATCAGTTTTTCTTTCGCTCTCTAATCATTTGTGAAGCTCAAGTGAGCATGACAGAGGAGAAGCGACAGACCCTGGCACGCAAGCCGCTTTGAGACGGCAGTTAACTCTTTCCAAGAAGTGCAGATAGCCTATGGTCAGCAAACACATTACTTATTTTTACTTTATTGTTTACAGAAACTACACAATATTTATGCTATTCCTTCAACAATTTCTATTTTCAAATACAAAATAGTTTTATAAAAAAAAAAATAATATTCGGAGATATTCAGAATGTAACAATATTTATTACACTAGATGCATCAATATTTTTCTTATTAAATTAAATTAAAACACAATCTTGCTAGTATGTAAAAACATTCATATGTTTTTCCTAACTTTGTGGCATTTATTATTCCATGACTACACTTATTAAAAATAAAAATAGCATACATTTGAAATCTATTTTTATAATAAAACAAATTTAAATGCAACCAACACTTTTTCCACGACTACTTTCACTTTCTTGTTTTTTTTTTTGTTAAATTAAGCTTAACTTATTGGTACCAGTCTAAGGTGTTTCTGTAGAATAAGTATTTTTACATAAATAAAATAATTGTTTGTCTGTGCATTAATTTTCTCATAGATTTTTTTTAAATATTTATATTTTGTCACAAAATAAATGTTTACGATCATTTTTAATAATTTATAATATGGACACCATTTCCTTTCCCTCTGAATACTACAGCTTTATGTTCTATACAACCACTCCTGTACTTATATATAATAATAATATAATTATTGTGTAAGCCATAATCTCCGTACATTAATAGTGGTGCTATGCCTAGCACATTGCCTTTCAAATTATGAGTGAAACTAAATTTATACAACCCAATGGAACACATTTAAACACCCTAATGGTCAGTTGGTGTTGATGATACTTTGTGAAAAAAGTCATTCAGAACGCCATTGCCCATGTGGTGTCCCTACCATGTTAAAAACTTTCTATTCTAAGGGTCTCTCTTTCTCTTTCCCTCTCTCTCTCTCTTTCTCTCTCTCTCTCTCTCTCTCTTTCTCACACACACACACACACACATACACACTTCCGGAATATAAACACATACAATCCGCCACACTGTTCGGTTAACTGGAATTCTTCATGTTTTGCTCAGTCCAGGGCCCATGTCACTATTTATACTCCAGCAAATGAATCAGTATTTACACAACCAACTGCTGCCATTCTCTCAAACCCCATAGGGTAGAATATTCCAGCAAGATATTAAGAAGTTTCCATGCTAGGACGCATGGCTGTTTGCAGCTCAGCTGTACAGCCACAAATTAAAATAGTAAATTATTCCAAATAAAAATGAGCCAGCGTTACACAAGCGAGTTTGATTTGCCGTTGTGGGGGCTGGGTCGTTCCAGGAGAGCGGAAAACGGTGAAGGGGCTGGAGGCGAAACCATAAAGATGGTTTATTTGTTTCCTGAGCGCGTTTGGTGCTTATGTTTCCATCGGAAGTCTTTATGGGCCTGCTGTAATATTTATACCTGAGACAGATGCTTGCTTTTGACTTATTAGGGAGATTTCAGTTTCTTCCCTCCCCATGACCACATGTACAAAGTTAAATTATAAGTCAGACAGTATCCGCATCGCCGCGCTGTTTATTTTCATTGAAGTTATTTATTCTTACTTGGGGTTAAGACGGCTGTGTGTCTAAGGGTGGAGAGCTTTGGAAAGACATCTGTTTCTTGTTCACACCGATATTCACACATTCTGAAATAGTTAGGTGTTTTTCTGACTTGTTCAAAAAAAAAAAATCAAATTGAACTACATCACACAAAACCTTTCAAAAACTGGACTTACATTCCCAGAGTAATGTTTCACAACTTAACTATTATGTTATTACAATGGAATATTTGGGTTTTCAATAACTTAATAAATGTACTTTCAATATGCTACTGCAAATACCAAAAACCCATAGCTGGTAACATAATGCCTATGAAACAGTGGTGGGCACCCAAACGCAGCAGTAACTATATGCATTTTAGAAGCCTTTTCAAGTCACTTTAAGTGAACAAAATTCACAACGACATGTCCCATGTTCAATTTCCCCAAGCCAGACCACTCGTGAAGAGGAGAGTGATTAATACTGACTGCTATCAAATTCCTGCGCCTTATAACCACAACCTTGGGTTGCTTTTTCTACTGCCCTTCCTCCTTTCTTTTGCTCTTTCTTCAGCATGAATTTCAGGAAGAGATCTGTTCATTTCCTCAAGGGCTTTTGGGAACGGTAGTTGGGCCCTTTGAAACCAGACTACCCACGTTATCAGTGGCCACAGCTCATTGTTTAACAGACAAAGTAGAGGTGTTCTACCATTAGCACCTCTTTGTATTGCCTGCTCGAGGTGTGACACACACCTTGTCACTGGAGACTTGGGGCCTGGGCGGGTATTCTCCCCCCATCCCCAACCCCCCCTGGAATTGGCTGCGAGGCAAGGGACGACGCCGTGCACCTAAAGCATGGGAACAGGGCCAGTACGCTCACTGCATTCCAATCTCGACACCGATCTCTTCACCATTAGGACTGAATGAGTCGAATTGGAGTCACCGTCTCGTATCCTGCGGCCATGTTCAACGTCACTTCTGAGTTGAGTGGGTGATCAAGACTCAAGATCTCTCTTTTTTTTTTTGCTTTTTTTTCCAGATGGGGTCCAATGAGGGACGATCCTCATGGGAGCGCCTGGGCAGAAGGTCACGCACACAGTGCCCGGCGTGGAGCGTGACTGACTGGAGGCTGACACTTTGTCCCAGCTTTATGTCAGGACCTGTTCCTCCCAGTGCCCCCTCGTCCCGAGCAATGTTTGTGGCCCCACGCACGCGATCCCGCTCTCCTCTGGCAGCCGGGCGCTTGTCCGCTCTCGCGCTCCGCTGCACCCTCTCATCGCATTACTTCTGCTATTCTAACTTTTCCATCAATTATGCACTAGAATAACTGAGGCCTGGGCTGGAGGGAGGGGGACATAAAGGAAGATTATGAGCCTCCATGATTCCAGCGTCTGCCCAGCATGGTCCCCCGCACCACTGATACAAGGGCCGTGTCACCCGGGGAGGGGAGAGGGCAAGGAGAGGGGGACCAAGGAGCCGTAGGAGAGAGAAAGAGAGAGAGAGAGATGATGGGAAAAAAAGAGAAAATTAGGTCATTGGTCGACGCAAATCAGGTAGTAATGAGGTCCCACTGGTGGCTGGGAACCCACCCCAACGCAGCCCGTAGAGCCGGTATGCAAAGCGAGAGAGAGAGAGAGAGAGAGAGAGAGAGAGAGAGAGAGAGAGAGGAAAACAACTGGGCACTGTGTCAGGAGATGACACCAACACGCTGGCACAAGTTTGGAAGAAGACAGCCTCATTGTCATAACAAACAATATGGTGTGAAATACTGGAGCCGAGTGAAACTGAGTCAAATGAAGAAACACTTCATGGGAGAATAGTTCGGATAGAGTGGGTTCTAAGGTCTACTTTATTGTAAATAGGTAGAGACAAAGAAATCATTCCTGTATCTTTCCTGAATTGACCACTGAAAATTTCTGAAATTTTATAGGATCGGGAAGAAAACAAAATGGAGACAAATCAGACGATTTCAAAAATGGCCGCCTTAAGGACCCCTCCCTTTCTGACGGATCAACAGACAAAGACGAAACCTCCTTGTATGACGAGCACACTCCGAATGACCGGTTACAGCAATTACATCAAAAACATCGCTCAACCATTTTTGCAAATATAACACCGTACGCGAAATCAGATGATGACAACAAGAGAGAGCCCATGTGCGGTGCAGTGCTGAGACAAAATGTCGACCCTGACATTCCAATCATGGCCGTCTTGACCTCATTTTCCCCGCGTTGCGTGTGAAGGTTTGTTGGCCAGACTCAACTCGGAGATCGCAAACAGCTTTTAATATTTTATGGGTCCCAAAGCTCAGTGCGTGCTCACATTCGATACAAGGAAACGCTCTATCGCCTTCTCTATAGTCTAATAATGACCAGAGGTCCGGCAAAGTCACTCCAGATCGGCACAAAAGAAACTCTGCTCCCCACATATTTTTAAAAGTTACTTCTATTTCTGCTTCACATTACGGCGACGCAGTAACTAATTCGCTTACGGTGTTTTTCTCTGGGTGGCAGAGTTATATTGATTGCTTGCTGCCAATGAAATCTTGCCGCCAAAGAATTTTTCCTTGCCACACGTGTCTATTACTATGCCTCCAACTAACACCAAACACAGACTCTAAAATTTTACAGCACATTTAATGGCCTTATTAATTTCCTCATACTAAAATGAGCAGCATGGACCATCCGTTTCAATTATGCAGCTTCATTATGGTGGCTGTCGGAAAATGCACGTATTTCCTTCATAGAGCAAAATGCCTCCGAATATCAAAACATTAAGATAACATAGTTTAATTAACACAACTGCAAGAACATAACAATGAAACAAGTTGCTGGCAAGGCCAGCTACCTCGTATGCTTCACTTTACCATTACTTTAATCACATTCTGTTTAATGATGTGCAGACTTTTCCTGGCAATTTGGAATCATCTGGAGGGCTACGATACACTGAAATTTTACCCCAAAATGGCTGCCAGTGGGGATGATTGTTGAATAGCTGTGCCAAGTCTGTGTGCCATGTCTTCCACACGCCCAACTCTAGGACTGCTAATCCAACTTTGCCAAGAAAGTAGGCCCACATAGTTCCCTCCCTCTCTCCCTCTTGCTCATTGTTTCTTTAGCTTCTCCCCTCCTCACCATCTTAACTCAAGAGAGCCCCGTGGTTCAGGCATGGGCTGATATACAGAAAACCAATTACACTGCTCCCTCAATATGAATAAATTAAAAAATGGAGAGGAGCGGAAAAAAAATAAAAGAAAGCATGAGAGGACAGCGAGTAAGCCGATAATATTCATGTACTTGAGACACAGCCATCTCTACAGCTAGTTTTTATGTGGCCCATGTGGAAAAAGAGAGCGGTGCAGGGATATAGGGCAAGCTATCCAAACACTCTATTCCTGTTCTCTCTCTCTCTCTCTCCTTTTCTCCCTGCTGCTGTAGCGGCCCTCCCACTCCCTCCCTTTCTCCTTTCTCTCCTTTCCTTCCATTTCTCTCTCATCAAGCCAGCCAGCTCAGCCCTTAATAAGAGAAAAGGAGACTTTTTTCACGTTTAAGTGTGCTTCACGAAAAAATGCATCATCTATTACCTCTCCCTCTCTTTCACTCACTCACCCTGATTAAATGGTCTCTAATGGAGGACACAGAGAGAGATTGGATAGTTCTTTTCTGCCTGATTTTGTGCAAAGAGTCCAAGACTCACCGCATGCCGCATTTTTCCCCCTGCAACTGGTGCTTATCAGGAGCGGAGTAGTGGGGGGTTTGGGGCACTTTAGGGTTCTTTCAGGGCCTTTATCAGAGTCATTAGGGGCTAAGGCTGATTAATATGAATGGTCAGCCAGGCCAGGGCCCCGGGAGGCTGAGGCAGAAGGGGGTGAAGGGCCTTGGAGGAAGTGTTTTGTGTCTTCGCACAATGGGTTGATGACCTCTTAAGCCCCTTAGTGCCTTTCTGTTAATACCTACACTGGCTTCAAAGACCCAGGGGATGCCATTTCACCAATCACATTTAAAAGCTCGCCCCAAAAAAAACACAGAGGGAGAGAGAAAGAAAGGAGGGAGGGAAAAGCAAGAAAAGGAGGGGGGACAAGAACTGAAAGAGTTTAAAACATGTAAATAAATAACTATGAATTGTTCACTCGGGCTGTCATCGAGGTGGAGGCGCAGAAAAAAAAAGGTTACAAGTATACAAGGTGACAACCACATGAATTTCCCTGCTTGAACCCTTCCAAGGCTTCCTTTGTGCCGCGCGGACGTGTAACACTGTAACAACTGGAGAACAATGAAAAAAGAATTATATGAAGGACACAACCAAGGAGAAGGATTCCCTTCCACCCGTGAAACGCCGAAGCTTCCGGACTTATTAGCGTATCGGGATGTATAAAGCGCAAGAAAGGAGCCAAGCACCTTCCTCTGTATACGGGGTCACAAACCAGCAGGACGTGCTGGTTACACTGCAGGAGAACTTTCTCTCCAGTGAGCTCCTTCTCCTGACGCCCCCTTGTTCCTTGAGAAAGGGCCAGCCAAATGCTTCCCAAACCCCGGAGCCTAATCCACGCCAGGGAAGCGGGCGGGCGGGTGGATGGGCGGATGGGCGAGCGAGGCGGCGGAGGGGCGGTGGGAGCTCATTCCCACTGGCGCTGAGACACAGACGCTCCTTTTCCACCTCGTTTTTTTTTTTTTCCCCTCGGAGTGCAAGGCGCTCCTCCTGAGTGCTCTCCCACCCCTTACCCTATGCATCTTGCCCCCGTTGTGCGCCCGGGCTGCATTCAGCGAGACAAGGCCCGCCGTACCCAGCCCTTGTGTTCCAGAGGCCTACATCCTTTAGACCCTGGCAGAGGGCGCCTAAGACAGGAACAATGGTGCCCTTTCACACGGGTCTCGTCCTGGCTTGGAGAAGGGGGCTGAGGTCCTAAGACCCAGTCAATATTTGGACGCGGAGGTTTTTTTTTTTTTCTTCTTCTTCCTTCGCTTCCCTCTCTCTTTCTTTCTTTCTTTCTTTTTCTCTCTCTCTCTCTCTCACTCTCTCTATTTTTTTGTAGCCGTTTAAAATCCAAGCGGAACCAAGCAGCGGGGAGCCGGAGAGACAGAAGGGGGAGCGGAGGGTAAACACGGCGAACAATGCTAACTGAACTGCGCACAATAAGACGGAGCAGCTATCACAACATCAACTGGCCACAGACCTCAAAATGGGGGCTTTGTCTCTTAAGTGGAGATTAAAAATGAGCCAGCATATAAAAAAGCGAAAAAAAAAAAAGAAAAACATGTGAGGTCATTCTGTCCTGCACAGAGCAGAGTACAGCAGAGCAGAGCAGAGCAGGGCTGCGTGTGTGTGTGTGTGTGTGTGTGTGCCGGAGGCCGTCAGGGTGAATGGCGAAAGGGGAGTGAGGCAAGAGGAGACGGGAGGAACTGGCGACATTTTACATTTCTGTGGTGTGTGACCGAGGGCAGCTGAAAAACATTTTCAAACGACCAAAATTGCTTACAAGCACAGCTCTCTTTGACCAAAAAATGCAATGTGTCATCCCAGATGCTCAGGCTTTATTACCGAAACCTGGACCCCAAAAAAAAAACAAAAAAAGTCAAAGCGGCGAGAGAGTGAGCGAGAGTGTCGAGCATCTGAAGGGAAATGTGTCCCGTCTGTTATTGCGAGCTTTGAGGGGGCATTATCGGAGATTAGGATCGAGCCCCTAGGAGGACTCTTCTCCGGCACAAGGCCCCGATCCCCTCCTGCCCCCAGCTGTTGGCGAGCAGGGGCTCGTCCAATGGCTCGCTTTGATGAGCTGCCGTATCAGCTTCCATGGCACCACATACACAAACACTGAGAAGATTAAGGCTGCAACTCGATACCGATTCTCTGCTGATCCCACCTATCAACAACAAATAAACAGGTCTCGTTTTCAGCGGGAGACAACTTCCCACACAAATAAGCAAAGATCGAAAAGGGAGGAAAACAACGACGGGCGCAAGCGCGATCTAAGTTTGGAGACCATTAATGATCCAAAAACAACGCTGAAGTGCTGACTATTCGCAACACTGTTCCAGTCACATCTGAGCGATCTTGAAAGACATACTGCAGAGCCCTCACTAACTCAACCCACTCCTCTGGACCTTTGCGAT
Source organism: Sardinella tawilis (assembly GCA_030264315.1). Lineage (NCBI taxonomy): Eukaryota > Metazoa > Chordata > Actinopteri > Clupeiformes > Clupeidae > Sardinella > Sardinella tawilis. Next base: position 2,211,010 of record JASCQY010000022.1, read on the forward strand.
ACGTGGGAGGCGGTGATCAAGCAGGACTCGTCACAGGTGAATATGTGAAATGTGCAATATGAAGATTGCAAAATAAAAAATTCCAAAGGAACATCACGTTCCACTTCATTTAGAGATAAAAACATGCTTGTTCCTGATCATTTGACCATAATGATTTATAGTCCACTTATAACACAGTTGCCAGACATAATTTCTACATTTAAAAAAACTCACTGAGAGTTAGTCTATTCCACGATTCACCTAACCTTAAATTACCTTCTAGATCCAGGATAAACGGCCATTTTAGTTCTAAGCTAGCATAGCCCAGCAATTCTGGTGAGGCTTAGGTTTGTAAATTCACTTTGGTCCATGGCCTGGATATAGGGTAAGCATACCACAGGCTATTTCAGACACATATAACATGTTTTTGCTTTCTGTACAGCCCGCTAAAACCAGTAACTGTTACAAGACTGCTCACAACCTCCTATGAATTAATATGTAAGCGTAAACCAATAGTGACCTCTTAACATGTGTGCAGATATAAAAATGTGAATGATAATACAAAGATTTGATCACAATAGCAAATTAAACCAAGCCTTGGTAGGCTATAACATGACAATATCAATCGCTCTCTCGCCAGATGCAAGCAGGCACGTCTAGTCTTCCCGTAAAGAAGCACAAACCATAATGGCGGCCAAGAGCTGTGTGTGTGGTGGGACACAAAACGCGACAAGGCCTGCACCTGTGTGGGTGTTGGACAAACCTCTGCCCCCACACCCGAGACCCGGCAATGGACAAATCCCCTTAGGAATCCAACAACACACACTGCACTCACTCAAGTGCAACTAGAAACAGTCCCAGCCTCCACACACACACACACACACACACACATATGCATGCACAAACAACCCAACCCCCAAAGTACGCACTCTGCAGTTGCAAAGAGTAATTTGTTTGGTAGCTGCCATAGTTAATTATTTTCAATGGTTCGAAGTTGCATTCTATATTAAACCAGGCTCTTTGGAATAATGGGTCATGAAAATAGTTTTTTTTGTTGTTGTTGTCGGAAAAAAAATTCTTTGCACTTGCGGTTAAGAATGATTTGATGTTTGATGTTAAGCAATGACTTTCAAACAAAATATAATTGGGCACTTGAAAGTTATTGGGGGTTGAGGAGGGCAAACAGAAACCCACTTGTGCAGTGTCTTGTCTTCTGTCATAAAAGAGCAAAAAGCGCCATTGAAGTATTAAATGTTCTTTTATTACGAATTTTTAATGAAGCCAATAATGTGCCTTCATCAATGGAAGTGTTAATATTGCACAGCATGGCTCATGGCTGGCTAAACCTCACAGTTGAACTCTTGCTCCGCTGCTTTTGATTCCCGTAATTTGCAGGCATTAATGAATCACATTGAGCAGAATCAATCCAACTGCAGGAGATACTAAGGGGAAGGGGGCAGAGTGTGAGAGGCCTCGTACCAGTGTGTGTGTGTGTGTGTGTGTCTGTGTGGGGGGTGGGTATGCGGAGGAGGGCCCTACGTAATGGCAAAGGCGCTTTAACACCCTGACAAAAACCTGTATTTGTTTGTGAACAGAGCCAGAGAAAACAGGCAGGAATTCCTGTGCCTTTCCATCCCTCCGCATTCCCTGCTCTCCCCTCCCCGATGATCACGTCCATTTCGGAGTTTCTGTGGAAACACTCACGGACTGAAAAACGCTGACGAGACTGAACCAAATTCTCTCTGCTCACCCAAACCATATTTCGACAGTTCCTCATATTTTGAAGGGGGTGGAAATGGGTGAAAAAAGACAGAGCTAGAGAGGGAGAGAGAGGGAGAGAGGGAGAGAGGGAGAGAGAGGCTGGGAGGAAAGAGATGGGAAGGCTGGCCAAAGGTCTGAGCAGTGAGCACAGATCCATAATACAGCCGAGCCAGCGAGCTGGATTAGACCACTGGGTGAGTCCATGAATGCGAATGAGAGACACTCATTTAGAGTAACTCATTTATTTAGCCAAGGGGCCCCATTCTCCTCAGACAAAACCCAGGCGGGGTGCCTGTGACATGGCCGTTCGGAGGCCCCGGGCTCGCCCCGGTTTTAACCCTGACGACGGAGCCCCTGCTCGCCCGCCCTGCCGCGGCCGAAGCGGAGGCCTGTTTTGGTTATCGCAGAATGTGTGACCTCCGTATGTGCCTCTCTCGCGCAAAGCATGCACCCAGCTGGGCGAGGGCCACGGCTGAAAAGCCCCTCTGTGTCTCGGGCATTGTCCCGGCCCAGCGTGGGGCAGAGGCGCAGGCCAGACCCATGGCAACTGCGGGGCAGGAGCTGGGAATGGGAAATGGCCTGCAGTAGCTGGCAGGGCACAGGGAGGGGGGGACACCAACCTGGGCACCCCTGACTAGAGGTGGATCTCCAGAGAGAGAGAGATCCTGATTGATTCTGGTGTGCAGTCAGTGAGGGAGTGAGGTCGACTCATCTGGACCTTCCTGATATGTGGGAGGTTGTGATCAAGCAGGACTAATCATCACAGAAGAATCTCGAAAGAACCACTTTTTTTTTAGTCCAATGTTCTACTTTCCAAGGTTAAGAATTCAAAGCATGCTACATTCAATTACATGTACTGAAAAGTCAGCTGCTGAGGGGTACAGCCAATCGTTTTTCACCTGTTTTTTTTTTTTAAAAAAAGGATGACTTTCCTTTTACTAAAACCGTGAAATTAGGGCAAAGCACTTAAGTACTCCAAAGTGCAGGCTTTAATGAAATTATGTTTTTTTCCGCTTAAATCATTAGCTGCACACTTCTGCTTTGAAGACTGATTCCGAATTTCTCTCTTTCAAATACATGAACTTGAGGTTAAAGAAAAAAGAGCAGCGCTTCTTGTCTGATTTGCCGCCGACCAGTTTCCTTTCCCAAGACGCTATCTGGCTCTAATATCTGAGTGGAGCAATCAACAGTTCTCCATTCCACTGGGAAGGAAAACATCAACAAACACTTTTCCTCAACACTTCTCTGGGGAGCAAAAATGACAAAGAGCACTAGATTCATGTAGGTCTTGAGTCTAACACCACCTAGTCTTTCTTGTATGCTAGTCTAAACCTTGAAAATTTGACTGAAGATTATTTGAAACAAGGCCACGTGTTATAATACACATATAAGCTAACCACACAAGCATGAAGCCTGATGTATAACCAGTTCACCTAACAAGAAACATCTCACGCCGAAAGTACAACCTATAGACTTACAGATATATGAAGCAACTGACATATTATTTATGGAATTAAAGGTACATTAATTAGGCTTTAAATTGTATTTGTCAATTTCAGTAAAATTGTGAGAAAGAGTGTGTTCTATTCTGGTACACAATTCAACAGTTTATAGGCTACTCAATTGATATTCCTTGTTAGGCTACTGTATGGTGCGTTATACATCTGAATCCTGTGCATCTCAAAGGAAGTACCTCAATTCAACTGCTAATTTCAATGAGCCGATTCTGTCCCATGAATTTGCAAAGTCATAGTGCGACAGTTTGCCGAAGAGGACAAGGTTTGTGTGAACGGTCATTTATCAGTTTTCGGTGAAGACGGGGAAATGTTATCACAGGTTTGTCAGCAGACTGCCTCCACAAACGCACCGAATGAATATGATTTCCAAAGGCTCTGCGTTAAGACGGTCTGCTGATAAACATCTAAACAGCGTTGTAGGCTATTCATACATTTATGGACTATTACAGGTGGGAAACTGGGATCTAGGCTACAATGCAAGTTATAGCCCAATAGCACTGCGCAGACTGCTATTCTAGGATACAGTGCAAAGAGGAAACATAAACATTCTAAATTATAGCACTGATGCAAGTATTCATTATAATGTGATTAAATGATAGTGCTACGTTTGCTATTTTCTATCGCTTTTGTCAAATTTGCTGAGTTTATACTTTGACAATTTAAAAACGCAATTTGGCTACATTATGGGGAGAGGAGAACATTCATACAGTACGTTCATTCCTCTCGGCAAATAAAGGGTAGCGCGTCGGTCTAAGTTTATTCCCATTCATGCACGTGCTTCTGAAATCAAGATTAAAATTACAACTTCTAAATGATTTGTCCACCAACTTTGCTATCTATGAGATTCTGTCATTTACACTGTGAAACAACGAGGGGATATAGGCTACTGGAATCTGGACTCACCTGGGATTTGTGCGGTTCCAAAAGACTGCATACCGATCGGCAACCACCTTGGAGGCCGGTTCTTGAGTGAACACGCACGTCCAGAGGATGTGAAAAACAAACAAAATCGTTTCCAGTTGCGGCATTATCTAACTTTGACACGCAGGTCCTTGCGATGCGGCGTCTTCAATACAACTTCAGTATGGATTGACAGAGCGGCGTTCACATCGGAATGTCCAGCCTTTAAAAAACAAGCTCTTCGCTTTCCAAAACGAATGAATGAACTGTAGCAAGTCAAGATTACTGCACCCGAGCGATAGGAATTCTCCACACTATTGTAGGCTCTGCAACTGCTGTTGCCGATTTGGAAAGATGGTGAAGAAAGTCATACGTTGACAGTTTAAAGTCTGTTTACCCTGTGTAAAAGGGTTGCAAGCGATTTCGTACTCACAAATGACAAGGTTCTATCAAATAGAGCTGAGTGATTGTAGATATGAATGTTTCCTTTTCTTCAACAGTGCCGTCTGATCGTGTATTCATAGCAACAAGCGCATCCCTCTGTGCAGCTTGAAGAGTCGGACAGCAAATATCGCAACCCGGTCGCAGTACGAATCCACAAAAAATGTCCACAGAAGATGTGTGGATGGAAATCAGTTGCGGTCAGAGACGAATTTAGTTTCCTCGATAAAACATCCAGCAATACTTCCTTAACCACTAGTTACTTGTGCTGTTTGAGTAAGTTAATTTGAATGTTACAAACCGCATGTGTGGGAGATTCAGATCACATTACACCATTCCGGGCAACACAGCAGCAAAAAAGATCCACTCAAATAGTTCAGTTAGCTCTCGTCGTCTTCCTCCAAGCGCTCTCCTTGCCGAAGCCGGATCTATATCCTCGGCGTTGTCTTCAAACTGTCATGGGTAAAGAAAGACCTAGGAGCAGCCGAGCAAACGGACACTGAAAGACCTTTCTTTGCGCCAAATCCTTTGAAATTGTGTTTGTAAATCCGAACACGAAAGGTTACTATGTCAATATGTTACCAAAATGTGACGACTGACAGCAGAAATCACAACGCAACAGACATTTGCGCAGCGTAGTTTGCCGAAGTGAGCAAGAACCGTCCGCATTCAGCCATGCCTCCCTGCTGAGAGGGCGAGGGTACAGTTTCAGGCTCAGACTCAGTCTCATTGGTTTGAATTTTGAATGATGGGCGTCTCGCTTACAAAAACAACAACCCTCCTCCAGAAAGAAGAAGGGGGTATCTATGATTCCTCCAGCGGCAAATTTAGTTTACCAAAAAGAAAAAGGTATATCGGGCATATGAATTTTGTTGTGATATTAAAGTAAAAGTAGTTTGCTCCCATCCCCAACAGACTCCAGAAGCGATGGCGTATTTGGTCTGACTGAAAACGATGTACAACCTTTAGGGGGCAAGTAAGGATTCTGTTTGTAATGGCACTGTCATGTAGTATAATCCAGTTTGTTCAAGTAGCCTGTTTTCAACAGGCTTTTTCACTCTTCAATGCAGTTACAACAGAAAGAGAGAGAGAGACAGGTTATTTTATTCTCGACTAGCTTACATAGAAAACAGTGAGACTTTTTGTAGAAGATTGAATCTTTGTAGTGGAACGTTACTGTAGGCAGAGATTGCTTTTGATAACATTTGATATACTGCAGGGTATAAAAAGGGTATTGGCAACATGGTGCTTTTGCACAGCATTGGTACCACACCAGGGCCACATGCGGTCATTGTTAGATAGTGTTTTGAATAGTGTTCACAGTAAAATGCTTTAGTGGATTTTTGTATATTTGTTGGATATTTAGAATATTCGGTGCATTTGATGTTCTGTTTTTCTCAGTTAGTCATCCATGCAGTGTCATGCAGTACCACGATGCAGCTGTTGAAAAGCACCCAGAATGTGATGAAATGAACTATAGACAACAAAACAAATCCCTAAAACCTTATTGTTCAACGTTGAGTTTAAGAATCAAACTAGTGCCTAATTTTTTTGATCAGTACACTCCTCCTCACTCATGCAGTCTGAAAAGATAATGATATCACATAACATGTGTCTGTGTCCTCTGTGACTGAAGAGTCTTTGGTTTATATTTGTTTGGGCTGTGCGGGGTGGTGTTGAGGGTGGGGTGGAGGGTGTGTTGGAGAGGGGGTGCTATGGCCTCCTCCGCTACGTCAGCAGCCCACGTCCAGCGGCCCCAGCAGACTAATCCGTAACTGTTAATCGGCTCATCTCACCCCTCCGGCCGGAGAGTCTGTCCCACTTCGTTTGTGTATGATACATGTCTACATTGGCCCAAGACAATGGAGTCTTTTCAAATTAGGGTCAGCGAGGCCTCCGCCTAGCGCGGCGATCGGCAGAATTCCAGTCCTGAGAAGCTTCCTTTCTCAGGACCTCGTCCCGCTGCCGTCAGCCAAGGACAGGAGAGAGAAGACGCATCCAGGCCTTTGTGTCTGTGGCGGCCTCTCCTTTCTCTTCAGCATGTCATTAATACACTACACGCACCACCGTTGTCATCAAATTGTTCAACGTGTTTGTATAAGAAGGCACTCACCATTCCCCCAAGAGTCCCATTCTATTAGACGGGGATAAGCTGTCAGTAATCGTATAACAACTACACAATTTGTGGACCAGAAATCCCTGAATACATTTCTCGTTCCCTCTTTAGTAATCTTTCGTGGAGAGAGAGCGAGAGGGAGAGAGAGAGAGCGTTGTGTGCCGAAGGAGCCGAAGCTCTGATCATCAGACGGGCGGCGTATCGCCGAGCCTGGGGACTCTTTGCTCAGATCCTCTCTCGTTAAAGGTCCCTTTGTTTAACTTAAACAAATGCTCAGATGGGGGGCTGATGAGCAAATGAGTGGAACACATACTGTATATTAGGAAGGCACTTGAAGATTGTGCGTCAGTCTTACCCCCTCTCTCTCTCTCTCTCTCTCTCTCTCTCTCTCTCTCTCTCTCTCTTCTCATCTTGCCATCCACCACCAGTCCATATTTCCACTGCTGCTTCTCCTCGTTTTGCTCTCATTCTTCATCTTAATGTCTTTCTCTCAGTTGCCTTCTCTCACACAAACGCACACGCCCATGCATACACACATACCCATGCACACACACACAGATACACAAACACACACACACACACACACACAGACACACACACACGCCCATGCATACACACATACCCACATACCCAGATACACACAGACACAGACACACACACAGACACAAACACACACCCAGATACACACACACACACACACACACACACACACA
>JASCQY010000022.1:2248673-2260721 GCA_030264315.1 Sardinella tawilis
TGTATGTGTGTGTGTATGTGTTTGTGTGTGTGTGTGTGTGTGTGTGTGTGTGTGTGTGTGTGTGTGTGTGTGTGTGTTTCCTTGTTTCCTCTCTCATAAGGAATTTAGACATTAGTCTGCTAGAGGTGGAGAATAAATGGAGCCTGTAGAAAAACGGAGACTGATGGCTCTTTGTAGCCCCGCAATATATGACATGACGAGGCGGTAATAGCAGTTATATTTTCACTACAACAGCAACATTTGGCCTCAAATTTAATTCCTTGGTATTAGAGACAAATGGGAGGGAAACAGGGGGGCAAAGCAAAACAAGACAAAAAAAAGGACTTTTATCACACAATCCATTCTGGAAATGGAAGCTTATTGCGAGGCGACGCAGGCATGCGGTGCCTGGGAGGAGGAGAGCGTGGTAATGGAGGAGGCCATCTTACAGGGGAGAGAAACAGAGAGGGAGGAGAACAAAGGGAAGCACAGGCCCAGTTCACTTCCATTCTCTCTCCTCTCGCCAACCACCATGCTGCTCCTGCTGCTGCTGCTGCTGCTGCTCTGGTCTGGACATGGGTTATGGATGACTATCCATCTAACCCCCGTTGGTGCCATTTCTGAAGGGTGGCAAAACAAAAGCACACACACACACAGAGAGAGAGACAAAGAAGCCACTGAGCTCCACAGATGGAGTATGTGTGTGTGTGTGTGTGTGTGTGTGTGTGAGGGGGTATGGGGTACACTACACAAGCGTTGGCCAAAGAATACTCATAAGGCACCCATATTTCTCAATGATCATGTAAAAGGAATTGTGAATGAACATTGATATATATTTCTAAATCATGCACAGGTTCCTCAATTAGTGTTTCTGCGTGTGTATCACTTGCATGTCACTGCTCAAGGCTTAAACGGAAAAAAAGAAAACAGATGTCGAGGGAATTGGTTTTGAAGCTGATGAAGTCTGCTCTGCTGAATAAAAAAACGGGTTGTTCCAGTGTACAGGAAGTGCAGTCGGACTGAATTTCTTGTTTGTGTGATGGATGCCCAGAAGTCGTTTGTCATGTTGTCATCCCTCTCGCTCTGCAGACCCACTGGAGGCTGAGTCGACGCGGCGCACTCCATCGATCGCTTCCCCTCTGAATATCCTCTCACAAATGCCCCTAATAACGCTTATTATCTTTTCGGTCAGAGCTAAGTGTGGAAGCCGGCCAACGGTTTCGCACATTCAGCTGTGAGTCTGGGCAAGAGCAGAGATGACGAACAGCACTGTTGCTGTGTATATCACAGAGGCATTTAACACCGGAGATGATGTATACAAGTGAACTGTTTTTGGGCACTCAATTTGTTTTAGAAACATCTAGAAAAACGAAATCGCTGTTGCCATGACAAATAAAAGTTTGCGAGAGACTAAATTGTTTTCCTTGGACAAAAATGCAAACAGCCAATATACTGTCGGATGATATTGCACAGACATATTCAGTGGATTTCTTAATGCGCAGAGAAAACCGATTGACCGTCCCCATTGGTTGTAAAGTATCTTGAAGTCCCTCAAGGTGGACCTTTGGACATGCTGTATTTGGTTGATGGGAAAATGGCTATTTATCAGAGAACTTAGTGAGTACTCAAGGTTAACCTTTTACTTAGAAAACACTCAACACTAAGTGCACCTGGCCACTCTGTCCCTCTGTGTGTGTGTGTGTGTGTGGGTGTGCGTGTGTGTGTGTGCGCGCGCGCATAAGAGAGAATGGAGAGTGTCTTTTTTCTGCCTTTTGTTTCTCCTGTCCCTGCTGCAGCTATGATTCACCCTAATGGAAAGCAAACTTGGAGTGTTTTGTGCATCAGGTAATCATTTCTGTGGCCCTCCATGTCCTATAATGGGACTTTCAAGCTGTTTCCATGCCAACAAACATGCCGGGCGGATGCGAAGGAAGTGTAAGTGGCCTCGCGGAGAGATGGGCAGAGAGGGGAGGAGAGAGAGAGAGAGAGAGAGAGAGAGACAGAGAGGGAGAGAGACAGAGAGAAAGAGGGAGAGGCAGCAGGCAATGGGATGGATGGAACCAAGGCTCTTGTGTCTCCATCAGGGAAGAGGAGAAGAGAAAAACATTGATTCCGGAGCAAACAAGAAAAAGAAAAAGGAAAAAAAAAAGGCACATCAAGCCGAAAACTGGGAAGCAGCATAATTGCACTGCGCTGACAGACACGCCGCAGTGGCCCACTGCAACATGGTCCTGGCAGGGGAAATAACAAGGAGCCTATTTTAAAATATGTACCACAATGAAGATGATGATGATGATGATGATGGCGATGGTGATGATGATAGCAATGTTATATTCATCCTTCCATTATTGTACTGCATCTTTAGGGAGGATGTGGTATTTTTGTATTTGGTCTAAAGGAAAGCCAAGCCAGTGGTCATAAGCAATCATAAAATATGGACAAAATGAGACCACACAGAAATGGGGACTCCCCCCTCCCCGACACAGAGGCTTTAAAAGCGAAGGGAAACGGAGGTCACCATGCGCGCATATTTCCGAAAGGAGAAGGCAGCTGCAATAACAACTGTTGTTGTTTTCAACAAGTAATCAGGAGCAGGGGGAGTATATACAGAAATCATCATCGCTACCCCCGTCAGAGATGCATTTTACAGCGCGCTTTCAGAGACACCAAAGTGCTTCGATTCCTCGCCAGAGAAGAGCAGAATATAAATGGCAGAGATGAAATATCACTTCAATTAAGTAGAGAGAGACAGAATGAGATCATCTATTTGCTTGATGCTTCTAATGAGCAAGCATCCTATTAGTGCTACTGAGAGCCAAGACTGTGACTTCCTATAGGTTCATTAAAATGTACACAGTTTAACATGTTCATCATCCACCATGAGTTAGCTGAATAAAGACACCAAGAAGTGTTTGCAAACTGCCACGTCATTTTCCATTCCCGCACAGGACTCAGGGTAGGTGGTCGTCTCACTGCCGCATCCAGATCTGATGGTGGGCATCAGATCTGGATGTTTGACTGTAAAACCTTCCTAATACATTCCTGGTCTGGAGATCAGAGCTGGATGTATTTCTTCGCGGGCTTGTGTGAGACGGACTCCCCGCTCCAGGGGCTGACGTAGATTAGTGGAGCCATCTGCAGTAACACTGCTCCCCGCCAAGCCACGCTGACCTCACCAATCAGACAGATAGCCATCTCGCTCCCTCTCTATCCGTCTTCTCATATCCCCTCGGGGCCGGAGGTAAACAGCCGCGGGCACGGCTGAGTCGCGGCTCACTGCTGGCGTGCCGTCAGCAGAGCCTTCAGGCAAGCATGGTTGCATGGTGTGCACACCCGGAGCGATGAGGTCAGAGCTAATTGTGTGCGTTGCCTGTTCTTGGTGGTAATGAATGCTAAAGGGTTTCTGCCTGTCTTATGAATTACAGTAATGGCTTTATGTTTGCTTGGGTGTCATTAATTTTGATGGCTTAGCAGGGGAATTACAGATGAAGTATCATGTGCTATAATGTGAGTGTGATTAGGTTAAATTGGACAGTTAATTATATTTAGAGTGTGTGAATGTGCTATTTGCATGTGTGTGTGAAAGAGAGTGCATATGAGAGTATGTGTATGTATCTGTATGTGTGTGTGTGTGTGTGTGTGTGCGTGTGTGTGAGTGTGTTTGTGCATGTAAGTGTGTCTATGTATGTGTGTATTTGCATAAATGAATGACTGTCTGGTGGTCTACCAGCACAATATATTCAACACATCTCCATATTGGCGCTGTCGTGTTTGCACATTAGGCGTAGCTCTTGAACCGCCGCAACACGTCACATTGGGCCAATTTGTCATTAGCATTCACATACAAAATGGCCCATCGCAGAGATAGCGGCGCTTGGAAAGCTGCCATTTTCATTTCCTGAGAGTCGTTTGACAGACATCGTGCAGTTTGCGACAGGGCAGGGCAGCGGTGGCAAGCACCGCGGCGCCCCAACGATGGCCATGTGGCCGGATCAGACAGGTGGGGAAGACAGATCGCTCTGCGACAGCACTAATAGATGCTGCGGAGCCGCCCCGGTCAGGCCTCTCCTTGCTCTCCTGACCCACAGGAGAGTCTGTTGAGCGAGCGGCTCGCTGTAATGGACTATAGATCTGTCTGTGGAGCTTGACCGCTTGCTTACTCCGCAGTGAGGGAGCAAAGTGCGGCGCTTGCCCCTGCCCCTCTGGAGTGGGCCTCCTCACCTGATGAAGGGGCACGAGGAAGAGAAATAAGGTATGATTTTTATTTCTAAGATGGCAGCTGTTGCCGCGTCGGTCTGTCAAGATGCTTCCAGTGCTTCCACACGAAAGGAGTTCACAAATATTCCATATACACTGATAAGTTTTCAAATGAAACTGTAACAAAACTGTCATGGCAGCACTGTTCATCGACATTAACCCAAGCTGGGACAATTTGAAACGATTGTGTTGCGTCTGTGTCTGTACAGTGCTTTTGCAATCAAACAAAAACGAGAATTGCCCCGATCGCTCATGTGCCAGGTACGTGACTCGTTCACGTGATCCTTGTAGGAATGCCAAGAAGAATCAACTTTGAGGTCTATTTTGTATATTTTTATTTTATGCATTTGGCTGATGCTTTTATCCAAAGCGACTTACAATGTATCACACTCACATTCACACACCAGTGGTGGCAGCTGCCATGCAAGGTGCCAACCTACCACAAGGAGTAATTTGGGGTTAAGTGCTTGCTCAAGGACACTTCGATGGGGCCAGGCATAGGGGAGCTCGAACCTGCAACCCTCTGGTTGCCAAACTGTTCCTGTACCACCTGCGCCACCATCATCCCATCACCATCATGTAACTTTATTACAAATGTTGCCAACAGCGGGCAAAATATGTGGCGGTAAACTATTATTTTACCAGCATGAATGGGTGTTTACTGTTGGGAACAGCCTGCTGAGAACCCTCCACAGAGATGGAGTAGACACTCGTGTTTGGACGCAGATTGTTTCCGATCAGTGATCTCAAATTCATTAGATTGCAAAACCAGTCTGGACAAAGTGTAAGACTACAGTCCTCTCGCACTGAAATAATAAGCTAGCGAGTCTTGAAAATGGACTGCTGGGTAAAGATTCAATGGTTTGTCAAATACTTCCTGCCTAGTTTCCAGAAAAGGAACTCAGGGTTAAGGGCACAAAGGTGAACTGAAACCCACAATATGTTCCTTAAACACTATAGGCTACCCAACCCTACAGTACCACCAGCACCTGGCTGATGAACTTCTTTAACCTGTTTGTATACCCTTAGCAGAACACAAAGCCACTTCTTCCTCAGGTTGCATCAGCGTCAGGGGAGGGCAGCAACTGCAGGCTTCACTGGGCTCTGACCTCTGGCTGGCCCTGAAGACGAAGCGCCTGTGGCATCAACCCGATTAGCCGAGCCACTCAGCAGCAGCAGCAGCAGCAGCAGCAGACCGGCACTCACCAGACCCAGCACAGCTGTCGTCCTCCTGCGCGTCAGCCAACCCAGGCCGGCTCTGATGCCTGTCTGTTGTGGTGATGTGAGTAAACACAAGCATGCTGTGATCGCTCAATGAGCCTCCTCAACCCCCCTTCCATCACGCATGCAGTCCTAACTAAGGGCCCTCAAGCCTCCTCCTCCTCCCCAGCCCAGCACCATCATCACCACCTCCATCACCACCCCCACCTCCACCAGGACCACCACCCACTAGCGTCTGAGGATTGAAGACATGCCTTTGGTCGTTTCCAGCCATCAGCTATCTTTCTCTCTCTCTCTCTCTCTCTCTCTCTCTCTCTTTATTTCTCTCTCTCTCTCTCCCCTGCTTGTCCCTGTGGCCTGGTGCATCTCCATCAGTGCAGGCCTATTGCCCAGCGCGCGGCAGATGTGACGAGATGGGATCACCTTGAGCAGACAGCAGCGGCGGCCTGCGGGAGGCGGCGAGATGCGCGGCGGTTGGCGATGACACCGAAACGAGGTTTCCGCTGGGCCAACACCTGCTCATCGCCGCGCCGCGGCGCTCACAATTACAGAGGGGAAATTACAGCGTGCCGTACGGCGCCGGCCGGGGCGGCTTTATTTCCCTCTCCCTCTCGCTGCCGTACAGCCGCTGCTGATGGAGCCACTCAGAGCGCTGTGCATCAGTGGTGAAACACACACACACACACACACACACACACACACACGTACATACTTACACCCACACAAAGAAAGTCACACACACACACACACAAATGGAGCCCATTTCTGAGGATTCACACTGAGAGACACACTATTGCTCGTCATGTTTCTTTTTAGGAAAAGCTGTGCAAGCGGGGCGTGTGTGTGTGTGTGAGTGTGTATGAGAGAGAGAGAGAGAGGGCATGCAAATGTCAGGCCCCAGCGCTCCACACTATTGATAGGTAGACATCAAGGGCTCCCGTGCTTTTTGAATGGCTCTCCTCAGGTGCGCCTAATAAGTCGCTGCGTGGCAGCGAGCCAATCAGCGGCACCTGCTGAGCAAATGGCCGCCGTGGGTGAACAGAAGTGGGTGACCATTGATGAACGCGGTAATGGCACCATTTGGAAGGAGCCATTACGACCAGCACACCCTCCGCTTCCCACATGCAAACACGCGCTCTCCTTTTCTCCCCTCCCGAGGTCAAGCTTACACTGCTGTAGCAGTCACTCACTCCAGTCACGCCCACAACAAGCACTCAGTAGCCTACAATCACAGACATTGGCTGGCAGACAGACAGACAGTCGGTCGGTCGTTGGAGGAGGAAGAGGAGGAGGAGGAGGAGGAGGATGCAGATAGGGGCGCAAGCCTACAGAAGATCTCAGATGAGGTGCTTTCCTTCAAGCTCTTCTGCTCATTAAAAAGAAAGGGGAGAAAAATAAGCCCGGGCCAGAAAAACTAGGCTCCTCATGTCAACAAGCCCACAATTAATACAGGAGCTGCTTAGAGAAGCCACCAGGGTCCTGTGTTCATTTTCCAAAAGATGCTCCTTCTCTCCTACTCTCTCTCTCTCTCTCTCCTTCTATCTTTATCTCTCTCCCTCTCTCTCTCTCTCTCTCTCTCTGTCTGTCTGTCTCTCTCTCTCCCTCTCTATCTCTCTTTCACTCTCTATCGCTCTCCAAAAACTCAATTTGCATTTTTTGTTCTCAGGGCCATGTGGAAGAGAGAGGTCTTTTTGGGCTGCATAGACAGCAAAGCAGGCTCATTTGTGCCTTATGTCACATCAAACAAATTGCCGTAAAACGGATGGTTGGTGAAGAAAGTCGGAAATGTCGGAAAGCACAAAACATGGGACAAAAATGGTAAGTGCTAAATACTGAAGTACAAAAGAAATACAAAAAATCCTCAAGCATTGGGATGAAGCAGATGTGTATTAACAGATGAAAAAAAAATGAACAAAACGTGGCACAATAGTGATATGTCCTAAGTAAGTAAACAGTCAGAAAAACAGAAAACAAAAAGCTTGTAGTGGTGCAAATATAAGATGTGCATCAGTCGAGAGAAAGATGTGCTTTGTCCGGTGCCTCTGTGTTTCACAAAGCCATTCCAGTGTCTGGGCTTCATCACCGCAAATGAGAACAAATCACAAAATCTCATGAAGGACATTACATTTGCCAGTGGCCATGCTGCTCTTTGAAGTCTGTGTTCTTGCCATTCTTCTTTTAATCATCCCACAGAGGTCTATTTTATCCTCCTCATTTCCTCTAAGCATCCTGGTTTTTTGTCTCCATCTCTCTCTCTCTCTCTACTTTTTTCCCCCTCTGCCGTCCTTTTTTCATGAGGTTGCCAAGGTACCCAGGTGTCATTTCTGCGGTCCCCAGCTGCGCCTGGCGGAGCTTGAGTGAGGTTCATCACGGAGAAGCTCCTGCTGTCACGGCCAGTCACAGCTCAGGGAGAACTCAACAAGGCGTGGGGGCGCCAGTTCGGTGGGCACATCTGTGTGCTCCGCAGCTCTGCCACCAGTGCCCCTAACCGCCCGTCCGCCCGCCTGACAGGCTCCTGTCCTCTCCAGATAAAAAGTTTACAAAGGGGGGCCCCGGCCACCGGTGCAGATCAGGCCGTGGGAGAGATGACTGGTCAAGGATTGGCCAGCCTGGCCTGTGGGGGAGCATGAGTGGCTGAGCTATTCTGGGAGCGCTCTCAGGGGCACTGCTTTCATTTGAGTCGCTTAAACTTCACTCAGGCCCATTTCTGCACAATATTTCACCCAAAGAGTTTTTGTCACGAAACAGCTGTTGGTGCTTATGAAAGATGTAACAACGTTATGAGGGAATTACTCACAGGCGCACAGAGAGAGATATCAGTGGAATCGATCGGTATGTTTATTAAGACCAGTAGGAGACATATTTGGGTGACTGTTTTAAAGGTCAAATGTTCGCTGATTAGTTGATCTTTAAGCTTGTAGTAGTATAGCTATACCTTCACAAAAGATATATGGTAGTATAGATTTTATAGTGTAAAAATAATAAAAAGTATACTACAGTATCTCTCCCTGTTCGAAAATATGTCACACATCAAAGAAATATGCGCCAGTGGATGGAAATCCATTAAGGCTGAGTGAATGATGCACCAACAAGTCTGAGTCCCACAAGCAGCAGCATGGGGGCCAAGCAGAGCTCATCACCTGAGGGATGATCCAGACGCAAACCTGCTGGAGGCCAGCCTCCATACCTGTGACTTGGCTTTAATGGTCTCTACCAGTCTCTTTTTCCTTTGCTCTATCTTACAGCTCTCCCCTCCTCTCCCCTTCTCTCCCTCTCTGCCTGCGTGCGTGCGTGCGTGCGTGCGTGCGTGCGTCCGTGCTCAGCATTCACCGGGCTCAGCCGTGCGAAACAGGAGATCCAGTTGAAATGCAGCCTCCGCACTCCATGTTGTGTCGGAATGACCCATTATTTCGCACGAGGGCAAACAGTGAGAATTCATAAATATAAATAAGCAGTTTCTCTTTTGCTCGTGCTGGCTGCCTACAGCCCCCCCCCCACCACCCGTCCTTCTCTGTCTCTCTCTCTCTCTCTCTCTCGCGCGCTCTCTCTTTCTCTTTGTCTCCAAAGCGCACAAAAGCAAACCTGATGAATTCGACGGCACTGGGGAATATAACGGGCCAATTACACAAGGAGTGGCCAGTGGGCCAGGAGCTGCGGTTCAACACACGAGCGTCTCTACAGGGACACCCCTCTAGTCCCCCAGGGCCCGACCAGGTTGCCCGTTTGACACATCATGAATACGGCCCATAAACGCACACGGCCCGCGGCAAATGTTTTCTTTATGTCCAGAGCTCCTTTGTGTCTCACTGAGAGAGAAAGAGATACGAGGGAAAGACAAAGGAATCAAAGCGCTCCCACAAAACATCAAGCACACAAATACCATATCTGCTCAAAAACACTGGTAAAAGTCCTTTGTTCTTATTTGAGCAGTCTTGTTTTCAACACTTTTATTTCACAAATAAAGTGAGAAAATACGTAAGTGTGAAAGGCTCTAGTGACACCTAAACTGTGAGTAGGCTAGTAACACCCGCAATGACTAATCTCTCACTGAGAACTCTGGAAGAGTTCTCCAACAGATCGCACAATGACATCAGCCACCCGGAGATGATTTAGTCCGTCATTAATGCACACCCATACACTAAGAGTGGTTAATTACCCTTAAGTGCCAAACATGAAGTCGCTCACTCAGTCCTCTCCGACAAGCTGTCTGGTGCTCCGAAGTCTCGAATCGAAAATAACGAATCGGCAAAAGAGCACGGCGAACGCGGTGCCAGCGGAACGGGCCGTGGCTGAGCCGTATAAATACGGTAACACACATGCCCCCCGGCAGGACGGCCACAGGAGCTATCAGTGGGGGGATGTTAAAATAAACTACAACCCGTAATTAGGGAGGGAAGCACTATTAGCGCGAAATGTCAATCTAATTATGCACGGGGATGACGAGGGGGCCGAGGTGGATTAGCCTACTGCGCTAAAAACACGAGAGCGAGAGATGAGCCTCGGCGCTAATGGCCCTCCCTGCATTAAGTCGGAGTGATGTAACTCACAAAGGTCAAGCTGCCAGGCCTGATAACATGCAGCCGTCCAGCCATCAATTACCATCCCCGCGCAGGCAAAACAATTAGAGACGTCTCTTGGTCATTGCTGTGTAGGGTTCTCTCTCCTCGCTATCTTCCTTGCCTCGTCATTTGCACTGAATGTCATTCACCTCTCTCCTCACTCTTTAGGTGTGTGTGTGTGTGTGTGTGAGACTTTGTGTAGGTATAGGCCTAATTCACACTGTTGACAAAAGAAGCAGTACTGACCTGATTATAGCAGGTGTGATACGAAGAAGCTGTCTGTTTTCGGCTGTCACATGGTCTGGATAAAACTACCCCTTTACAGTTCAGCCTCTGACTTTCATTACTTTTTCTCCCTCTGTCTGTGTGTCTGCCCATTCCCTCTCAGAAGCACTTCCCCTGCAGACAAACAGAGCCATATTTACCTTAGTGCGCTGAGAAGAGCGGTGTGGTCAGGTGTATTAACAGCGATAGCACTCTCCTCTGAGGTGAGCTTTCATTAGAAGAAGCTACAACAAAGGATGCCGTGAGAAATAACAGTGAGAGGAAGGGGCAGCCAGATGGCCCTCTCTGTCTCTGTCTATAAAGTCACAGAGGTATGTGTGATGTGTGCGAGATAAGGGTACCAAGAGAGAGAGAGAGAGAGAGAGAGAGAGAGAGAGGAACAGAAAGAGGGAGAAAAAGAGTGTGAGATAGATAGATAGAGAGAGAAAGAGAGAGAGAGAGATAAATGTCTTAAGTCTTTTACTCAGTGGAGAGGCCAGGTAAATGCCTCAGACCTCATCATGAAACAATCTGCGCAGCCGTCCAGCCAGACCAAAGCGGGCGTAGCGTGCGAGTGGCAGCGAACAGCGCCGGGGTCAATGGCAAATTGATTTTTGAGCGCCGTATCTATATAGCGGCTGGCCGGTCTTCAAAGCCTGGGAATGAGTGTGCATTGTCTCTTCATCACAGCTGCCATGGAGGAGGGGAGCAGGGGTGAGCGATGGCACACAACAAGGGAGAGAAAGAAAGAGAGAGAGGGAGAGAGGGACTCCACGGAAGGGCGATGAAAGATTAAAAACTCAACATTCAGGAGCCATCTGTGTGTGCGTGTGTGTGTGTGTGTGTGTGTGTGTGTGTGTGTGTGTGCGCGTGCGTGTGTTTTTCTGTTATTGACACCTGGCTGTGTATTATCCCGTGTGAGGACGACTAGACCTCTGCCGGGGATAGAGGGCCTCCTCAATCAAGCACACAGTGGAGTCTTTTAAAGCCACTTTGTGGTGGACTAGTTTCACAAAGTCTGTAAAAATACCCATCTATTTCTTTGAGCTGTAGGATTTCTGGGATAATCCACTGGCTGAAATGGAGAAAAGTGGACGGGCCTCCCCACTGAGGTTCACCATAAATAGTGTCTAGTATATTGATTCAGCTGGCCCACCAATGTCAATATAATGTGCATTATTGTCTGACGTATTTCTCCGACCAGCAGCAATTAATTTTCAACATGTTTACAGAAACAATCAATGTTGAAACACCAATGAGGGTAAAAGTATTTGCCTATGGGGCATATTTATTCAGAGTCAACATGCTTGCAGCTAGCCTACTGCGGATTGGTTGTGTAAATATAGATTTTACATCGGCATCATCAGTCTAAAGGACTCTATCGATACATATAATGAAATGTTGCCTATTATGCTTTGCTGGGTTTTCATTTCAAAGTAGGAATGAATGAATTTCTTTTGTAGGTTATTATGACATAGCAGATCGGACAAACAATTGTTTGACAAAACAAATGACATGTTTCCAACTGTTCATTATCAGTTATAACAGTTATATGATAGCTGGTAAATTATAGCCAGGCTAGCACCGCCTAGTGCTTTGCAATTTCTCATTTAAAGAAACACTCCCATTTGTGGAAATATGTTCATTTTCCATCTCCCCATGAGTTAATTCACTGAGCCAAACCTTTCTCTTGTTCATCCAGTCCTTCTCTGAGTCTGGCGATATCTATTTAAACTCCAAGCTAGCATTTATCATTGAAGCGGATTAG
>JASCQY010000022.1:2290054-2303623 GCA_030264315.1 Sardinella tawilis
CTGGGCTGCTTTGGCTAGACTATGTGCGGAGCCAAAATCTTTTGGTGGAGAACATAGGATGGCGTGCTAGGCTAGGTTCATTCATCAGTTTTGACAGCTTTTTTACAGATGTTTCATTGAGTCCATAATCACCTTCAACATTACAGCCTAGTTTGGAGCAATGTTCAGTATTCACCAGAACCCACTCAACAGAGTAATAAATCTAAGCAGCAAAATAATAGGACAAGAACAGGAATCACTCCCCAACATACAACAGTCGGACTATGAAAAAAGCAACATACATATCCCAGGACACCACTCATGTTCTACATAGTCAGTATTATACTGTATCTTCAGTTCTTTACAACCTATTATATTTATACCGTAACCGTGCATAGTAATTTGGTACAGTGTATTACGAGTGATGTTCAGCCAAATGCTGTTTCCTCCTTGTTATCATTTCCTCAATAAAATCCAAGTTAGGCTACTATATAATGTATAAGCCTAACCTAATATAACACAGCATATGCATAATAATTTGGAACACAGTGTAATGTGGTGAATAATCACATAAGTCATATGTATATCATAGAAAAAAGTGGTTAGTGAAATGGAAAGCATTTAGTGATAACTATAGCCTATAGAAAGCTTTATTTTCAGGTTAAGATCATGTACTGTAAAAGTAACGTAGACCTACCTTACAACTTGTACCCACACAGGTTTCAATACTTCTTTTGGTCACATAGACTGTGCCTTGCAGGCTCATTTATAGTAGCAACTTTGGGTGGATCTTGTTTTAGTGAATCATTTACTTACAGTATATTACCCTAATTAGTTTGGGAATGTGAGCAGTTTCAAAGCTAAAAACGTATACTGTTATTTACTGTACAAACTACATTTTGGTTTGAAATACTCATGCTGTTTACAAACTGTCTACTTTGGATGGGAAAGAACTACATCCAAGGTTTCAACACTTGACACATTTCAAACAATAATGTGTAACAATCTCCTGACCTGAAACCATAAAATAAAAGCTATTATGGACCCTTTGGACAGAATTTCAGTGAACACACAGTACAGTAGGTCTCAAGAAGCTGCATCAAACATGTTCATAATCACCCATTTGTTGCATATAGCGCCACCTAATCATGAACATTGATACACAGGGCAAAATGCTACTTTTTTCAGGATCACTGGAACACTGAAACACTGAAAGACGGGGCCACTTGAAACTTGGTGGGCATGTAGCCCAACTTGGCTCATACTGCATAAGCTATTTCTCTCCTCAGGGACCACTCTCTTAGCCTGATGTATCAGCCGCTAATTTCATTCCATTTCATAGCGTCTGATCTCTATCCATTTGGATTTGTTTACTTCCTGGAAGGTACTGGTAGGAAGGTAGATACAGTAGGCTTTCTGCTTAAATCCAATTGCTACTGTTTGGTCGTGGCTTCAACCAATCGCTACTGTTTGGCCATGACGCATGTTACCTGCTAAAATGCATCGTTTGAAATCTCTGTTCACTGATTGGTCCGTCCGTAGTTTCATAACTACAGTATATGGTGGAGGCAAATGAAATTGGCCGTAAGCATTAGGCGGCGCTAGCCTGCTACCACTCTCCTTCCAGGAAGACAGGTTGATTGGGTGCAGTATTTGTCGAATCACTTTCACAATCGAATTAAGTTTGCTAGTGAGCATGTGGATGGCTGGACATGACAATGAGCAAACAACTGTGTGAAAGGTCACCCCAAAATAAAGTTGTTATTACTGCAGTGGGCCACGCTAAGGATCCAGAGGGGACAGAGGGAGCAGCGTGTTCTCCAGACCCAGCTCTCCAATGGTAAGAGGCTTAGAACGGCCTGACTCAGAATAGTGAACACACATTACTCGTGAACTTGATATATTGCAGTGGGTGAAAACGATTTAGATTACAGCCTGTGAATTTACGGTGTAAGAAGCTTGTAAGAACGATGTAACAAAACAAATTTATATTATGTGTAGCTAATGTTAGCATAACTACAAGGTAAGCACAGGGCAAGATGTCTTCGTCTAGGTTTGCTTTGAACGTTGTCATAAAATAAAATAAAAACATTTGTTTCGGTGTTGATTCTTTACTTGTTTAAAGCAGGGTTGAATGTGCGACTTCATTTTACAGCCCTCACACACCCAATATTGAGGTGTACTTTATGTGTAGTTGTTGGGACTTTTAGTAATTACACTGTAATTTGTCTTTACTTATGATTAAATATTATGATTAAATATTCATATGTAAGATGTTGAAGTCATTAGATTCACTGTTTCATTCATTCATAGATCCAATTTTTTAAAAAAATCAGGGACAGGGCAAGGGCAAAGGCAAGGGAAGAGGCCAAGGTAGGTCGTTCCCCAGAATTTTATTTGCTAATACTATCCAATACTGATGATTGTGTACTGCCTTTTCCCAAGTCTGCAGAAGATGAGTTAGTCATAAATCACTCATCATAAGCAGATAAACCATATTATATGATATATTTCTTCTTGCATTGTAGCCAAGCTACATTCTCGTATTGCATTAACACCAACTTTCATCTTGTTTTACATTTTTAGGTGTACTGTGCAGCACAATGGAAATATTTTAAGCTAAATGTGATTACGTACAGTAAATGGGTAACTTGTTTGCGATATGGACTTCTTGTTTATTACTTTCTGTACATAATAGTGTATTTAATTTGAGCGCATGTTTTTTGTCAGCGCTACAGTATGATTGTAAGCAATAAAAGAGAAAACCAGAGTAAAAAAAGGCATGATGCCAAAGCTAATAAAAGTGATAAAAGATGTGGTAGATTTATAGCGTGTGACTGATCATGCATTGAGACAGACTACTCAGTGGGTTAGAGCACTATAGGTCGGGGGGAATGAAATGATATTTTGCTTAACGTCCTATAAAGGCTTGGGCTAGCCCAGCTGTTGTCAAAAAAGCAGCATAGCAGTGTCGGACTTTAACACCTTAACACTGCATCACTGTGAGATCATGCTTATCATCGAATAGGCTAGCTATTCCTGTTAATCAAATATTTGACTTTCAGCATTTACAGAACATCACTAAGTGAGCCATTGTCTATTTGTGTGGGATTGTTTGTGCTCCCAGACATACTGTACTGTAAGCCCTGCCCCCTCTCATAAACATCTGCTCTATGCTCTATAAACAGCTATTACTATTTCTAAGGACTTACAGCCTCCACCTGTAAAATTACATATTTGTCTTTTACAAAATATATGCTACCATCCTCCAGCTCTTCAACCCTTTCCACTTAAAACTATATAATATTTGAATTAGCTGGCTTGCACCCTAATGAAAATGGGGGGGGGGGGGGGGGCTTTTGCGTTTATTTAGATCGGATAGTAGAGCATGACAGAAAGATGGGGAAGGATCTGGAAATCACCTCAGGTCGGATCAGAACCTGGGTGCCCTTGTTTATGTGTATGGGTATGGCACCTTAACCCACTGAGCCATATGTTTGTTTATTTTTTTACCATGGTTCTTACACTGAACCAGGGCTCTTGAAACTCACAGGGCATGTAGCCCCATAGGCCTATACTGTGGCACGTATTAAAGTTTTATCCCTGGACACCGTGCTGGACCCTCTGGACCACAGGTTGCTCAGACACAGTTTTTTGGGGAAAACTCCAGAACCGTACCAACTGAGCCGATGAAATTTCAGTGCTACCTCACTGTATGCTAGTCTCGAGGAGCCACATCAAATGAGCCATTATGCACCCATGTGCTGTAGCACCACTTGACAGACAAAAAATGGCAATATTGATTATCTTGGACCGTAGGGCCCCAACTGATGGGATTTTAGTGCACATATATCTCAAGGAGCTGCAACCAATGAGCCCTAATACAGCCATGTGTGGCATAGTGTCACCAGTTGAGAATCACTGGAACATTGGGTCCCTTGAAACTTTGTTGACATATAGCCCTGTAGACCTGCCATAGCCCGATACAGGTTGGTCGGGCACAGTTACACAATCACAGAACAGGAGAGACGGCGAGATGAGGCGCAAACTTTTGGACAAAAGGAACCTGAAGACTGCTACAAGAAAATGTATAGGTGGTCCCCAGACTAAATCTCACTTGAGATTTTGGCTGCTGTTAGCCAGACTAGTGTTGAGGTGTTAAAGTTGGACACTACTGTGGCTGTGCTGAAGGAGTTTAAAATATTTGTATGGTATTTGTATGGTAGGTATGTGGTAGATTTCTTTGCATTGTGACGTTACTTAGCTTAATGATGCAACAACATTTTTTACTTCAGGCTGAGAAAAGAATGCAGGTGCCTTATGAGGAACATATCAACACGTCTTAACAAGAAAGAAAAATGCATAGTAAAAGTAATAAATATTGTGAAAAGAAATAAAATAAAATACTATTAGCAATAATACAAAAGAAGATTCCATAGGTTGCCCATGGTTATACCTTTGTAAACCAACTAATTCAAATATTGAAAAGTGTCATCTGTGACACTAAGCAGTTTTAAGTGGAAAGGTTTGAAGAGCTGGAGGATGGTAGCCTATATTTTGTAAAACACAAATATTCCATTTTACTGGTGGAGGATAAAAGATCAGAATCTGCGGTAAAGAAAGAGGAAATACATAAAATGTTTTTTTTTCAACCTGTTTTCATGGAATGAGTCATGGGACAGATATTTAAGCAGAGGGGGCAGGGCTTATGTCTGGGAAGGACCGGTGCCCTCTCCGCCTATAGCCCATTGCTAAAAATGAACTGGAGCAGGCAGGCACACACGGTATGCACAATCAATCCCACACAAATAGGAAATGGCTAACTTAGTGATGTTATGTAAATGCTGAAAGTCAAATATTTTGATTCAGCAGGAATAGCTATTCAATCATCAGCATGATCCCTTCCCTCGCAGAACACGTGTGCTCTGTGAATGGTCTGTAATCTGTTAAAGGAACATTATGTAAGTTTGTGGCCAAAACTGGTACTACCACTACATTTGTAAAGGGAATATTCAGGCTGGATTGCTGTTTTGCAGTATTTGACATTATCATGATTCCTTCATGTCTGGTGATATATTAGGGCCATTTTATAATTCATTTACATTTATTTCTTGCTGTATTCTTAACGAAAACGGACCAAAACAGAATTGCATTCATGCATTCACACCAATTGTGTGTGTGGTCTGTGAGCGGTGTGGGTGCATCTGTGTATGCACACCACTCCCATCAAAGACATTGCCCAAAACTGTCACCTGTCAAAAAACAAAAAAAAAAAATAAAATAATTGCTGACAGGTTCTGCAATAGCTTTCCCCCAAAAAGTCTTCTGAACTCCAATATGAGATGATGAGATATTTTCATGGAGTTTAATATGGTCTATTAACAGGGCAACACATTAGAAGATTGTTTTGATTGAGGCCAGCATGAAACACTCGAGAAAGCAATCTTATACTGTATATTGTACCATTAAAGTAATGCAGTTAGAATCATATACTCATTGAGGAATAATCATTCATTTCTCCTGGAAGTAAAAAGGTTTCAGATCAGAGGCCAAAAGTTTCAGATCAGAGGCCAAAAGGCAAATGTAGAGGGGACGAAAGATGTTTTACAGCTTAGGGGAATGTCTCTTTGGTTGTGGAGCTCCAACATCCAGCACATCTAGACAGAGAAAGAGAGAAATATTGAAATGCCTCAGAGTTCATGGGAGAGAATGGTTGTGAGTGCATGCTCTTTCATTCCAACTGATTACCTGAACTGTTGGCTGGGAAATGGAGCGGTCCACTAGAAATGGTGATTTTGTTGTGGTTGTCTGCAGATCTGCGTGCTCTCTGATGATGCAGGTTACTACAGATCTATGAGGAAAGGTTGAAGAAAACAGAGAAATGGACAAAAAAGATACTGCTCGCTAAAGGTGATGCTTACAGTATGTGGTGTTAAAAACAAGCTGAGTACACAAAGGATGGAGCCCCCAACGTTTGCATCTCAGTCTTTGCCCTTGACCTTGTCTTTGTTCTCTCCCTTATCTTTCAGTTGTTGCAGAAAACACCTCGACTTAAAAGGCGCAGGCATCAACTCTGTACAATAAAAAACTCTTCACATTGAGAGACTGATTATCATTGAAGTAACTGAGTAACATTGCACTGCTGTCCTGCACTCAGATTTGTACCAGCATATTTCATCAGTCATTAGACTCTATTATGACACATGAAGACTGGCACAGCCAACCGAGTACCTTAATGTTTATTTCACTGCGATACTAGTCTAGAATTGTTTAATAGAGTCAGTTTAGTCAATCAGTTACCAGAGAAGATGACTCAAAAGTGGGAGTGGAGGTAGCAAAGATACTGAATAACACCGTCTCTGGAGGTAGTAGCAATTCTTCATTGTTGCATCATAGCAAACTTCATTGGATGCATTCACAGAAAATATAGTTCCCTTACTTCCTGTGTGAGTTATTAGTTTGGAATAGTTGGTGATGGAAGTTGGAAGTAACATTAAGAATCCCTGATCAACATGATAGTTTAGTCTAGAACAGTGGTTGTCGAAATAGGGCACTAGTACCCCTGGGGGGTACTTCTTGGATCAATTCTAGGAGGTACGCAAAATAAATCTGTGAATGGGTTCTCCGCTCTTACAATCAAGAGTCATGGAAAAAGATTTTCCACTCAGACTGTAATACAACCCAAATGCTTCTACAGTACATTGTTATGTACCAGTATGTGTTCACATTTTGTATTTCTATGATGCAAACATATGAATTGTTATAGCAAGCAGCCCGTGCTGCAGGGAGTAGGCTATGTCACTCAGGATACTCAGTCGGACTCACAGCTAAGGTTAAAAATTTGGAAACCACTGGTCTAGCGCAATCATTTCAAAGTAATACAAAGTCTATACTGTGTACACATACATTAAGATACTGGATTGGAAGCATTTCTCAATGTGACACATGGCCAGAGCCTCTTCATTGAATGACCCTGGTTAAACCTGGCTATGAGAAGTGAAAATGAAGCACTGAAGCTCACCGGAATGCAGTTTGTGACCCCCACATGACAGAGGTGGAGGCTGCAGTGAAGGTAGACCTGAGAGGAGGACCCATCGAAGGTGAACATCCTGAAGGAGAAACGGCTGCCTGGTGACACCCCATTTCTCACCACCTCCACCGTTTCATCTTCAGGGTTGGGACACCTGGCATGAGAGATGATGAAAGACAGAGGAGTTTGTCCTCTTTAAAAAGTTTCTCAAATGTTTCAGGGCGCTGATCAAACTGTTGGGCCCCCTGCCAGGCCCTTAGAATAATCCTAACTCCCTTAACTCACTTTATTTGGACTAACAGTGTAAAAATGAGCCTATTAGCATTAGATATAAATTGTTAACGAACTGATTAGTGATGAGGTCCCAGCGGGTGGAGGAGGTGGGATCATTGATGGGGGTGGCCCAACAGGAGTCCAGCACACTGGAGAACCGGAGGCTGTCCACTCCATTTACATCCACAGCTATGTAGATCTTCTCATTAGACTCCACTGACACATTGCCAGTGAACCGCTGTGTGAAGTCAGCATCCTGATACGGAGTCATCCGAACTCCTAAATCCCCAGTTACGGCTGGCATCGTCAGATTTGTATCACTGAAGGCATTTTAGGTGCATTAGAGATCACTCCCTGCCATTATAGATTACTGTATGGATTGGAATACACAAATCTACACATTTCATATTATGTGGGGTTTTATAGGAGCAAAAGGAATGCTTCTGAATGCTTCTGAAGAAATTAAATAAAATTCAAATTCTCACTGTTACAAAGTTTTACCTTGTAAGTGTATGTATACCCACACCCATGGAAACATTGTGTGCACGAGGAAATTGACAGGAAAACTGCAGATTAAATCGTCTCTGTCTGCTAATATGGCCTTCTGTGAAGTTGACGTTCGCCTGAACAGAATTCTCATAGATGATGTGAGTTTTATTGACCTGTAAAACGTAACCAGAGGCCACATTCAATTCAGCGCCAGCTGAAAAGTATTAGACTACTTTACTCTTTTACTTTGGGCAGAGCCTTATAGCTGTTAGCACATGTAAATCTTTTTAGCATTGGACACAGACACTTTTTGGTATTGCATACAGTTACAATATGTACATAATAATCACATCATATCATAATCATTTAAGCGTTTTTGCCCCTCACCCTCAGTAGAGTTCCACAGTTCCTTAAATGGAAATTGAACAGCACACTGCCTGTGTGGCTAGTAACTGAGGGTCTACAGTTGGGATCGTTGAGGTGTAACACTTCTGGAGGAAATCCAGCCTCAGAGAGGTGGCAGCGGGTCAGATAAACCAAGGTAGATATTTTGCGGCATACGACACGGAAACCTGACAGACATACAGTAGATGTACTGAATTGATTGAATGCTAATAGACATACAACTGTTTAAGTTACACATCTGTGTTTTGGTCTTACCGTATGTGTCCGGGTTAGGAGCAGAATTTCGGCACAAGCAGCCGTGAAGCCCATGGGCTTCTCCACACACCTCAGAATTTGAGCATTGGAGCTCATCACAAGGGTTAGTGAAGGCTGCAATGATGACAGGGAGATTGTGATGGAGTGCAAGATACAAACATCTGGGTCATTGTGAATGCTGTGTGTTCCTCTCTCTCTCTCTCAAGTACATTTGTAGGCAAAAAAGTTTGGATTACAGAGTATGTAATACAGGGATTGTGGACTACCAGTTACGTAGAAAAATGTTACCTGTTGAGGAATGTTGAGGTACGGGTGTGGGAGCCGATATAGAGTCCACATCTAGAAAAGAATTGTTGGCATGTAAAAGTAGCCTATTTATGAAGTAAAAATTGGAGGAAAAACTAGTCCATGATACCCAAGTAAAAGTCTGAAGATGTCAAAAAGACACCATACCTGCACAATATGCGAACTAACAGGAACTGGGTGTGACAAACTGGTAGATAATCATAACTTCCATTAACATTCCTTAATTTCCTTCGGAACTAATAAAGTATCTCTATCTATCATCTTTAAAAGTATGCATTAGGGTGCAGTCGCTGATAGCTTTTATCTGTTTTTTTATGTAATGTTTAGATTTAGGTGTTTTCATATGAGTTTTTATCATTTAGCTGTTTTGATCAGATTATGGCCATTCTGGTTTTGCTGGCCATACACCAGCCATTTCCAGCTTCCATACCAGCATATTACCAGTCTACTACAGCACTGCCCAGATGCTGGTGCAACTATCTTATGCTGGTTATTTTATTTTTTATTTTCCCTTTATTTAAGGGGGGTCATATTAAGACTGCAGTTTATTTTTCAAATGGCCAATAAAAGGTTGACCAGCTATTGACCATCTTAGGTGTGTTTCAACATGATTTTAAATGGTTGGCAGTGGTTCATAGCCTAGCCGCGCTAGCCTCCAAATCAAATTGACATTGGAGTCTAGAGACTCTTCATTGGGAGGGAAGGCGGGCTAAAAGGTTGTCATTGAAAGCATTCATCAAATCAAATCATTCATTAGACTCTGCACTTCACAGTGATTCGTCGGCCAGTCGTAGGAGTAGTCATATGAAGAGTCACTAGACGTCCCCGGCAGAGAATTACATTCGTTACCATTAGGGGCGTATAGCGTAGCTAGGCTAAGTGGTTCATGCTTTGGTAAAAGATAATAACCTTACCTGCACAGTAAGCAAAATAACAGCCATTGGGACGGACAAACTCGTAGACATAATAGTTTCCTGGACAAGCTTTGACTCTAATTGAAGGGGTCCTGTCATGACAACAATCAGGCCTACTGGAGGTACCCTTGCACATCTTCCTAGTAACTATCCCATCCTGTAGTTGGGGGTGGACATCATTCATCCACACTCCGCCAGATGTGCCACATCCTCTGGGCACACACTTCTCAGGCATCCTTATGTTCCAACCGTAATACATCATACGGTACCAGCCACGCCAAGTGACTCGACTGTCGCAATGATCGCTTTCGTCATTATTGGTGGTTGCTCTCCAGGGTTCATCCAAGACAGTATAGTTGTGACAGGGATCGAAATCAGGAGTGCTCAAGACAGCCGGCACTATTGAAATATGAGATATTGTTAGAGCAGACCAACAAATAGAGAGTTTCTCTGCTGTCTACTTTGCAGTAAGACTACTGTTACTGATCACAAGGCTGGTGGTCATTAAAACCATATTGTGTTTATTACATTTGTTTACATCGCTGGTACATCAACATGCTTATTTTATACATTGTTATGGCTGTCCTCTGTGAATGAATACAGTGTTTTACTATCTAGTCAAAGCGTGAAAGGAAAGAAATCCTCGCCTAGAAATCTAGACGCAACCTAGCGGCAGCAAATATTTTTGCCTAGCAGGTTGGTCTAGTGATGCACCATAGGAGTGACCAAGAATTGGTCAGAGCGTTCAAAACGCTCTCTCTCTGTGAGTCATTGAGCGGGCTCAGCAAGACAACGACAGAGCTTTCAACAGTGGTTAAGGAATAGTGGCCGTTTAAATATGCTTTGGCATCGACTTTGGAGGAGTTACTGTAGACTTGGGCTTTTCTTTGCTGCTAGGACTAAACCCAGTCTATCGATCGTCCCCAGACTATACATTCTGTCACAGTCTGGCTTGTCAGGGTAAAGAAGTCCTTTCATTTGCCTACTGCAAATGCCACTTGCCAGATACACTTGCAACATTGCACCATAGTGGAAAAAAGTGAAACAGTATATATATTTTTAAATTTAACCACATTTTTTCTTGTTGACAAAGCTAAAAAAAAAACAAAACAAAAAAAAACTTACTTGTTTGGAGTAGCACCATGAGAGGCAGCACACACAGTTTGTTGGGTAGACCCACCATTCTCACTCCCCTGAAAAAGCAGAACTGCGAGTGCACATCAAATGTCACCATCACCAACTAACTCCACGATTAAACTCTGCACACAATATTCATAATTTTCTATGTAGGCTACAACATTACATAATCGATTATAAATGTATCACTATTAGGCCCAGATCATGTAGGCTGACATACCTTACGTTTAAATATAGAATTTGGGATTCAAGATTTCTTCTTCCCTGATCTCAAGACCACCTATGGATCAGGCCTACTTATAGGCCTATGCCTGTTGGCAAGTTTGAGTGGATCATGTCCTAGTGAATCATTTACTCAGAGACTGATTAGTTCTTGACTACAGAAAAGTTTACAACATGAATACTTCATGTTACTCACAGTTTTACTACTTACTTGACCACATCAAAGGGAAGGTTTCCACACCTTAGATTTTGATTAACACTGCGTCACTGAATTTACTGTGTCAGTGACAAATTAGGCCTCATGCATTAAGCAATTATAGAAAACTAAAACATGACACGTTTATCAAACCTATGTCTATGATAAGCTAGATAGACTTGGAACTGCCTCTATTAAAACTGGCTGTTGGCTTTTTCCGGCTGACTGTTGGCTGATTTGCTGTTTCCGAAACGCTAGACCACTTTGGCTAGGCTTCTAAGCTACTCCTATCCGTCAACAGGCTCTGGTAGGCCCATAGACAGTAAAAGGGTAGGCCTACAATACAGTAGGTTCGGTCCACTCTTTCTCTACCCATCACCATTGTATTTTACCATATAACCACAGAGAGGCGCTCTTTGTCTTCACCCAGTACACATATCATGCACGAATGAACTTTGAAACTCGAGGTTAACGTTACCACGAAAGTTATTTCCAAGGAAGATTGGAGAAGTGTACATACTTTCTTACATTGGTCAAGAACGCCGGGATAAAAAAAGATAATATGCTGGTAGGGTTAAAATGAAATGCGACGCGAACCCTTTTCCTCCGACAGCGATGTCATATTGTGGCTAAGCTGGCCAGCTAACGGTTTTTTTGGATAGTTTCTGAAAGGCAAAGCATGCAAACAAAGTTATGTTAAGCATGTTAATGGGCAATGTTGTAGTTTTCGAGTTAAAATATATTGTCGACAAAACAAGTTTTATCTCTCTAGTATGACAGAACATTACTACTGTACTTAGCGGGTCCTCCACTCGGTTTTGCACTGGGAATTCTGTTTCGTAATAAGGGGAAGTTGCTAGCTAACATGAGCAGAATAACGTGAGTTATTGTCGAGATTTTCCAAAGCACCGAGACGAATGTAACATTGATAGATTTTTGTTCACAGGTGACATGATTTCAGCGCAGTTCAGCACAGGCTGACCACGACCGGATTTAACCGAGATGGAGGATGCTTGGGACATTGCTTGCCTGCTCATCCAGCTGTGGCTCTCCGTAGTGGTCGGCCTGATAATGTTACCGGCCATGTGTGGAGCCTCCCTGGGTGTCACAGAGATCTACATTAAGGTCTTGGTGAAGACTTTGGAGGTAATGTGTTGTCTTGGCTCAGTCTGCATTCCTGCAACCAAATAATGAGACACGGAATATGATGAGAAAGATTGCCTAGTTCTAGTGTTAGCCCAGTTATGGTAAAGAAATGCATGCTTATGATTAATATAACCCACATTTCCCAATTATTCTCGGCAGAATATTAGGTTACTCGTGTGTTCTAGGCATGTGGCTGCCTGGGCACATTTAATTTCGCAGACACTTATGAGCAGCAGAGAGCAAACCAGTGTGTGAAAGGTCACCCCAAAATAAAGTTGTTGTTACTGCAGTGGGCCACGCTAAGGATCCAGAGGGGACAGAGGGAGCAGCGTGTTCTCCAGAGCCAGCTCTCCAATGGTAAGAGGCTTAGAATGGCCTGCCCTGTGAACAACACACATCCTGAACTTAATGTATTTCAGTGGGTAGTTTCACTTGGTTCAGGCCAGGGTTTACAGAATAAGTGACGGCTCTAGATTCAAGAAGTTTGAAATGTCACTTATGTAATTGCAAAGTAAAAAAAGCAAATGGCAGTGAAATGGGAATTGCAGCAGCTATTGGCAATTATGCAAAAGAGAAGTCATTGCTTCATTGCAACAACCTGTCAACCGTGCAAAATGAAAAAAAAAAAAAAATATATATATATATACAAAAAAGAATTGAGGTATGTTCCAAGAGGCAGCCCTTGAAACTGACAAGAATTCTACATTTATCATGAATCAATTGAGTGACATGATATGAATAACATGAAAGTAATTCATGTTAGAGTTACAAATACAGTATTAACCATTGTTCAACCTTCAAGTTGTGCTGTAATACCAGGAAATACTGATGTTATGATTGTGTTTGCGAAATGCCCTGTGAACAGGACACATTTCGCCACAGGATACACTTCATTCAATTTGTGACTCTTATGGGATATTGTGTGGTGGGTAAATAACCCAATGTACTAGTGTAGATTGTGCAATCACTGTCTGAGGGAGTGCCCTTTACTCCAAAGCTTGCTTGGCAGATATCACTCATTTATCCCATTTATCTCATGTATGCTGCATTAGTACTGAATGAACTTATAATACTGTAGATTAAAGGATATGCCTACAATTGGACAATAGCTATTTGGGTATTGTATAGATAGCTCTCTCATATAGACCTGTGTGTGTGTGTGTGTGTGTGTGTGTGTGTGTGTGTGTGTGTGTGTGTGTGTGTGTGTGTGTGTGTGT
>JASCQY010000022.1:2310563-2320563 GCA_030264315.1 Sardinella tawilis
TAAACACTGAATTTATTTTAAGGCTTTTAACACATCTCAACCAGGGGTGCCAATAATTATGGAGGGCACTGTATGTTCTTTGAGTACCTGCTGCTCACCAAATGTCCTTTTTAAAAGATAAATAGTAAACTTGAACTTGATGCTGGTAGTGAATGAAGACCACCCTATAATTGATGGTGTTGAATTTTCAATTTTTGACTTTTCTCTCATCTTGGGTTTCTTTGTAAATCTTTTGGCAATTGTCTCTAATTATACTTTAATATATGCAAGTCAGAATTGCACATGGCTGTGTCACCACCTCTACAGTGAGGTTATGATGCCAAGTGCCAGCAGTATCCTATCCAGCGGTCTAATGGGCAGCCATAGGTGATTCTCTCCAGTAATGGCTTGTTGCAGCTTCCCCACTGCATCTTCATGACTGCGACTGTGCTTCTCCTCAGGGACGGGGGTCTGAAGAGAGCCAAGGTGAAAGAGGCCTACAAAGAGGAGCAGCAAAAGATGTACAGCAGCATGATAGTGGGCTAGGAGGTATGTATGTCTTCCCACTCCTAGCCACACGTCACCTTAAATCCTGCCACTCACTCACCAAGCTTCCACAGAGATGGGGATTCTTGGCCCCTCGTGCCCTCTTAGTCCTGCTGCACACCACACACTCGAGCCGTCGGACGCGACCGATCCGTTGATTAGCTCCTCTCGGCTCTCAGTGGCGAGTCTCGGGGCGCACGGATTCTAATGACACGATTCAGTGTTTTTTTTTTTGTAATGAGACTGCAGCGTATGCACAGATGAGCATACCGTATACGTATGCAATGCTATGTGGATTTCCTTGTGGAATAACAGCAACTGGAATAACAGTTGCCAAAGTTTTTAAAGTGTCTCTGCAATCAACAAATCAGGTTCTTCCAACATGCTGTCAGTGCACAATCTGCTCTAAGTTGTACATGTGGGGCAATCTGCTCTAAGCTGTACATGTGGGGCAATCTGCATTGTGCTTTTAAAAATCCCTTTCATCTACATGTATGCCATGTACTGTAAACAGCTGTTTGTGTTACATTAGTACCAAGTGTGTTTCTATATGTACCGGGAACTATTTTCTGTTACGTTCTATGTGAATTCTAAATCACAAGTCTAAATGATGGTTTATAAGGCCTGTCATGGGCTAATTTCAGGTTTGATGCCTGGTTTCAAGAGTGTGGATAAAACATTTAGAATGAATGAATTGATTCTGTGAACCACAAATCCCCCCTTCCTTCCCCTCTCCAGTGATATGCTTAAGAATGTAAATGCTTCAGTGCCTTGTCCTGTGTTCTCGGTCATGCAACATTTCTGTGTGACTCAAATGGTCTTGTAGATCGTTTTACAAATAAACCTCTTAAGTATTATGGCACAGAGCACTGCTGAATGCACGTATTTGTGTGTGTGAGTGCATGTGTTTGGGAAACATTGCTCATGTTCAACTGAACACACTCTGTTCAGCCACATGAGGGCAGTGTTCACCAAGCAAAAATCATTTGATTTCTTTTTAGAGCCCTGTTCTAGCTGGGTGAAATTCTGTCACTTTTAAAGACGTTGCTTACAAAATTCACACAGCACCAAAGGAAAAGCACTACTTTGGTAAAAGGTAAATATGAATTCACGTTGGTCCTGTTTGAAAATAAGGGATTTGCTAAAAAAAAAATTGTAGTACAATATGTGGATTTGTACAGAAGTACAGAAAAAATGTTAAAAAATAAAGCAAAAGAGAGATATATATTTAGTAAACAAATGTGATAAATATTACAGTGGTCAGATACAAAGTTATAATTTGTGAAGCAAAAACAAAGAGTGCGGAACGATGCGGATGGAAATCATTGGCCTGAATCACTATGATGAAATGTGCTGTACTTTTCCACCTTTTTGAAAGTCAAGCGGGTGGGCTCTCTGTCATATTGTGATGGTGAATGAGAAAGGATCATTGACTGCTCGATTGCAATATGACGAGCTCATTTTACTTAGAGCTCGATTGAGGCGCCAGCAATTATATACTCATTACCATGAGCCTTTTCAAGCATAAAACTTTCTGTGTGTGTGTGTGTGCGTGTGTGTGTGTGTGTGTTTGGGTGTATGTAGGAAATAAAACATCATTTTGGCTAAGAGGACAGGGGCATGAAGGCTTGGGGTGTTGGGATGTCTGTTGGTCATGACCCCAAACCAAAACCCTGAACAGATAAGCGTTGGGTATGATGCATGATTACTGCGGGACGGGGCTTTAATAAAGAAAGCAGCCGGTGTGAAATAGAACTGAGCGTCTCTCCACCACACAGATCCGGAACCTTCTTCTTAAAAAGCCTGGCAGCAGGCACCTGCTGGCCACCCGTCCCGGCTGCCTCCTCCTCTCCGTCAGCTCCCCAGCTCTGGGGCTTCAATATCAATCCTGCAACTTAAATTGCTCGAACAGAAATGTTTGTTCTCCCCTAACAGGATTGTAAATTATTAATCGGATCTGAAGCCGATTCTCTAACCCGATTGTTAAGGTGGGACTCTCCGAGAGCAATGCTCCAGCGTACCATTTACTGTGATGTATGTGTCTGCACATCTTTATATCCAATTTAATGTGATTCAGATAGATCTCAAAAAGACATCATAAAAAAGCATGCAACTGACCCTGGACCTGTGCTCCTGAATGTGGACTCCATGTGATTGCCCAGCCCATGTCTTTAGTATTTTCATTAGATTTTCTCCATCTCTGTGTTTTTTTTTAACCCAGATGTGATCTATACAAATGTAATGCCGGTACACTCAGTAAATATGAATAAATCGCTAAATTGAATCATATTTTTTTTGTCCCTTCCCGGAGAATGTAGTTCAAGTCGGACATCATTTTAAATCACCGCTGGCTTGAACTGAGCAGCCTGGTCCAATCAGGGCTTTAAATGACTGCGGCTCAGTCCTGGACCTGCCATTAGGTGGAAGGGAAGATTTTTTAAATACATCAGACTCCAATCCTCTCTCTCTCTCTCTCTCTCTCTCTCTCTCTGTGGCTGCAGCAGCTGGGCTCGCCGTCGTAATACATGTGGCCTTGAGGCTGAAACTCGTCTCGGCCAGAGCGGGACAGAAATCAATAGGAATCTCTGCAGAGTTCTGTGCACTCCATAGGATCAGCGCTTGGGCACAACTTCAGTATTTTATCTCCCTCTTAATAGTGTTGCATGGAATTCATCACCAGCGGTGCGTACTGCAGCCTCTGCCCGCCCGCCTCTGCATACGGGGCTGGGCCGGCTGGGGAGGAGGCGCCGGCGGCCGTCATCTGAGACGATGACAGGAAAGGTTCTGTGGACAGCTGCTGCCGTCTCGCCTCTGTACCCTCAGCAGTCATCAGTTGTTAAATCCCATTTCTGACACCATGTTCCTGGGTGGTGCCGGCGCCTTGCGCTAACTTTGCATCGGAGTGATCAGCTACTGTAAAGGGGAGACTTAATGGAAGCCAGAGTCAGCAGTGTTCTTGGCTAGTGATTTCAAACCCAATTGTTAGATAAGATATCCATTTGCCGGAGGCAAGAAATGAAAATTCATGTAATAAATGAGCTTATGTTATTATTTTGTATGCAAAGCTATTAGTGCAGTGATGCTATTTTTATGATGTCTAAAATATCTGCTTCTGAAATTGATCTTTATTGTTAATGTCCATTTACAAGACAAGGAAGTAAATGTAAGCTACAGGTCAACTGACCAATATTGTTATTATGTTAGCCTATTCCATGCTGTTTTTACACCCATTTCACTTAAATTATTAAATCCTTTGAAACCATAGGTCAGATATCAACGAGATATCTGTTGTATGCTGTGTCAAATTTGATGCATGCGCTTGAGAACTGAGCATTACAGTCACGTGAAGTGGGAGAATATTCTAGAAAAAGAGAAATCAATGTGTTGAAGCGTGGGGGACGGTTGGGCTCCTGGTGTCTGTGCCGACATGTCACCTGTCTGGAAATGGATTATGGAGAACGTCCACGGCACAAATGAAAAGGATGAAGGGGTGTCTGCCGACGGAGATAGATTATACAAAGTCAGAAGTGTGTTTTCTCCGAGGGCGGCTTCGCCGAGACGGCGGGCAGTCAGACGCGGCGTTACATGCAGGCCCATAGCTGGAACCAAAGACTGAGCATCATGCTGTGACATGCCACGGTCTGGGCCTGGTGAAAAAGGGCCTTCTGGAAAGCTCAACAGATATGGCCTATTAGTCTCACTGGCACTCTGGACAAACACAGGGAGTGGCTGTGTCCTGCACCCAAATGGATTTTGACATTTCATGTCATGGAATTTTTGTTTGAGTTGTTTCAGGACACTTTGGTTTTTGTCTTGTTGTTTGGGCCATATTTTTTGCTATATTGGGTGTATGTTGTATAGGAATGAAGGGTGTATCACTTGCTCAGTTAGGGGATTTGATGTGGATACATGTACATGAATTTTTTTAAGAGATTTATTTTCAGTGGGTGTCTGAAAAAGTCTGAATTGCCACAATATAACCAAGACAAGCCAAAGCCCTTTAACTCTGATTCCCATGCTGAGGTGGCAGTGGAAGGGTGTTAGCAGTGAGTCTGAGTTGTGCTTGCGGTCATAGGTGGAGACTTCTCCGGTGGTGTTATACAAAGGGCCAGGAGAGGGAAACATAGGACCAGTTCAGTCAAAAAAAAAAAACACACACTCAGCTCATTTACATACTCTAATGAAAGCGACTATAATTGGGCCATATTGATTTTTTCCCCTTCTTTTTTTGATTGAGCCACAATGGAGTCTGAACTTCTTAGAGTGGAGGACTGATTGATTTGTGGCGAGATTCAAGACCATTCAGTTTGAGGAAATAATTATGTTCTTATTTAGTTATCATCAGATGCCCCAGTGAGTTGCTCCCATCTAATTGCATTAGAAGGAGCCTCTTCATTTTCTCTGGTATTTGTGCTATTAATTAGTGGAACACAGCGAACAGTTACACTCTAATCACCATAGAGCAGCGCTTTCTTTTTAATGAGCCATTGCTTGGCCTTTATGTTCAAATGAAATGCATTCCATTTCATGTGGCAAAGAGAGAAGCAGGAATACTCTCCCAAAAGGCTCGATCAGTTTTCAAGGGTAAACGTAAATTGGTCAAACAAGTTTTCCTTTCTGTCTTTTGTTTCTCGTGTACTTTATTATTATTCCAAATAAAGATATCCGTGATGATAAATGACATTGTCGGAGAGCATTTGTTTGTGGTCTCCGAGGATATTTCTCCAACTGCGGAAACGACTGATTTCCACCTCCAATCCGACACAGCGGCGACTGCGGCAGTGGCGGTGGCGGCAGCGGTTCACTGTTCCTCAGCGCCTTCACCCCTCGGGCTGTGATTGCTTTTGTTTTCGGGTCAGCTCCTATCTATCCCTCCCAACTTTTTCCAATTTGTCAGGACTTGTTATATGAAGACAGAGAGGCACACGCTCAGATGCCGGCGCTGATGCAGAGCGCCGCCCTGGCACAAACGTACAGGAAGCCAAAAGGAACAAAAAGCAACTTAACAGAAAAGAAAGTCACAGGTTTGTGGCTTTTTTTCACAGCTGCCAGAGCAATAGGTATTATCTGTCCGCGTAAAAGGGCTCCCTTTTTATTGGAGCAAGTTCATCAAATAAATAATGAAATAAATGTTGCGCTCCATTAATATGAAATTATCTCCCACTCATGATTAATTGTGTTAAACTTATGAATGGATGTTTTTTTTTTTGCCCGCCCTCCCTCTGTCTCTCGCTCGCTCGCTCGCTCGCTCTTTGTTCAAATCAAAGAGAGGAAATGATGGATGATGAAGAGGCGTGATGTATGAAGAAAGCATCTGAACTAAATTGAAAGTGTACTCATCCGTTCCCCCTGCACAACTAATGATAAATTGAGCATGTCACATTGAACAATACATGTTGGGCTTTAAAACATAATCTCCCCTTGAAGGAATGGGAGAATGGGCCACGGCAGGTAGTTCAGTTCTGCTGGACTCGAAAGCAATTTCAGATGGCTTTTCCATCGAAGAGAGAGACAGTGTGTGAGAGAGAGAGAGAGAGAGGAGAGAGACTTTTACTTTCTTCTGATAAATGGAGGTAAAAATCCCAAAGTTGGATGATGTTGTTGTGGACAGACTGATAGTTGGGCGGCTCATCTTCAGATGCAGGTGTAAATGACAAGGTGCCATCTGTGCTGTTCTCTCCTCATGGGGAAACAACTGGTAATGGGCTCCTAACTCCGATCTGCTACCGCCTCACGCAGAGAGAGAGAGAGAGAGAGAGAGAGAGAGAGAGGGAGGGAGAGAAAGAGAGCCGTCCATGCCATCAAACTTCATGTCTGATTTTGTTATTTGATCAGACCGCCAGTGTGTTCTCATCCATTACCCTGGTCCCGGGGTCACGTCTGAATGGAATGATTAAGGCTGACCCTAAGGGAGTGTCCACTCCATGGAGATTACCCAGCAGCCCCTGCTCCTCTTCCACAGAGGTCTGTAGCCGGGCTCCCAGAAAATATAATTTACTGATGAAGGCCTTTTCTGTGGGGCCACAGGGAAGGACAGGGTGTGCTCAGGCACTTAAATCACACATTGCTGTAGATTGGACCAGCACGAGTGAAGCAGCCGAGTAAACAAGGGAACTTCTCCATGATGCTATCTCATATCATTCAGTTTGTTTGCATGGTTTCATGCCAGAACCTTACTATAAGAGGCTTTCATGCAAAAAAAAAACAAAAAACCCCGTCTGCGTTGGTTTCATGTTTGATTTGATGTGGTCATCTTGCATTCTTGGTTGTTTTTTTTAGGGTGGAAAAATACATTGAGTATAAAGCATTGAGACTAAATATTTACACATTCATGCCTGCAGCAGACCTATCATGTGAATAATGGACATACTTTAGTTTTTCACAGCATGTTGGAACTAGTTATTTTCTGTTCTTACTAATTCTGCTGAGTCAACAGGAAAGATTATGTCTTAGATCATTAGGACATGTAATGAGAAAGGTATTGAATACTCCAGTAAATCATTCATGTGTTATAGAGAAATAAAATAACAAACGTAACAGACAATGTTTCAGATGACAAAACGAAAGCCTATTCTTTGCTGGACGAACTACTGCAGCACAGACAAGCGCAATATGGGATCAGATGAAGGGAGAGGAAGAGGAGTATTTGTACTCTTCCTCTAATTGCTTGGAACAACCAACTTGCCACGTGCCTTCAAATCAACTCTTTCAAATGTACTGTATGCTGTTTAAAAGACAAAGATGTGTCACACCAAATATCGGATAGATTTTTTATTTGATGTTATTTAATATGGAAAAACTTTGAATGTTATTGCTTTTGAAAGCATCCTTACATTTCCACAGCATTTTTCCACAGTTGCCAAACGCTCACAGAATTGTACATATTACATTTCTAGATTGAAATCTAATGAAATATACAAAATGAAAAAAAAAATCTTTGGCTTTAACCTGTTGTGTAAAGGATCCAAAATCTGGCAGACATTTCAGTTTCCCTTAGTTGAAGAAGCACACTAATTGACAGGCAGCCAGTGTTTCAGATGATCAAATTCTTATTAAGATTGCAGCTGGCTGGGATCCAGGCTAGCTATATTGTAAATAATGCCATCTGTGAGAGCCACACAGTTGGGAAATGCAGAATTTCAAAGACTAGTTAATGGTGAGGAAATGAAAGCGTTTGATTTTGCTTTTCCACAAACAGTCGTCTGTATTATGAGCTGATTTTACTCTGTGTGTGCAACACAAGCCAAGTCTATAACAGAGGGCTGCTTAGGATGCCTGAAGAGGAGCTGATGAATTGCTTTGTTTAGGATACCAAATGTTACTCAAATATATAGGCTTTAATCAAACTTAAAATATCTCATTTGACATGTCACCTATCCCATGAAATATGTAAGATACAGGACCCCCATAAATACCATTCCAAAAAGTTGTGCATTATTATTTCAGAATAGTGTACAGTACATAAGCTTTAATTAAAGAAACACACTCTTTTCTAATACCACCACAGCAGTGAGCACTGTTCTAATGTACCCAAAAAAATCCACTTCTCGAATTTCATTTTCTCTAAAGCATAAAAAAACACACAGAGACACCATAGGCGCACAAACACACACACACACACACACACACACACACACACACACAGGCAGCCTCTGAAAATACCAGCCCAGTGGAGCAGCACCGAACAAGTTGGGAGAGAAATGAATACTTTTTCTAATTTCTCAGCCCGAGATGGGCCCCGGGACCTGAGACAATGTTGATGGATGATGTTTTAATGCCGCCGAATGTTATTTTTACTGAACAGGGAAAACTATAAATTCTTACTTCATTGCCAATGATCGCGCCCTATGCAT
The DNA here is from genome assembly GCA_030264315.1 of Sardinella tawilis. NCBI lineage: Eukaryota > Metazoa > Chordata > Actinopteri > Clupeiformes > Clupeidae > Sardinella > Sardinella tawilis. The sequence continues at coordinate 2,318,942 of JASCQY010000022.1, forward strand.
AAAAGTGCGGCGGGCGCACGTTGCCCATGAATAATCGCCCAGCGCAGCAGATGTTACTTTGCTGAAACCAATTCTTCAGATAAGATTTGCCGAAGATTAATTGTCTACAGCTGTTTCATGGCCCGGTGCAATCTTAATACATTTATGATAAGTTTAAAAGCTCGCTAGACGCCTCCGGGGCTCCCAAGTGAGACTGCGGCGAGAGACAGAGAGCGACGCTTTATTCCCGCATCTGGATTCATCTCCTCCATCATATTCATTACGCTCTTTATGCAAGCCGGCGAGAAGGGGGCCGCCTGCCCCGGGTTATTATTGTGCGGGGTGCAACAGCATCAGAGCCCCTTTCCGCCCGACATGTACCTCAGCCTTTTCTTTCTTTCTTTCTTTCTTTCTTTCTTTCTGTCATTCTTTCATTCTTTCTTCCCCTCAACCCTCAACCTGTTCTCTGCTCACCCTTTTCTTTCTTTCTTTCTCTCTCTCTCTCTCTCTCATCACCCAGGATTTCCTCTCTCTTTTCCACTGAGGGAATTATTGAAATGTGTGCAAATGAGTTGTTTCCATTTTCCCCCTTCCCCCCCCCCCCTTGCTCAACCCTCCAGGCTCCCCAGGTGGAAATTGAAAGTGACCCGGCGTGACCTCCCTCTATTAATCGCGGCAAATTGCGGAAAATGCTGAATCGCGCCGGGTCTGATAGTACAGGCCCCCCGTCAATGAGTCATTAATGAGGGAGATATGACCCAGCTGTCTTCCTCCGCCTGCACTCGTTAAGAACAATCACAGTGTTACGACCCACACTAGACGCCTTAGAAAGTCCCATTTGAATATTGGGAGGGGGGCTAATGGCGTTGGCCGGGGCCTTGATCCTGTGCCAAGTGGTCCACTGATCCAAGCGCTTATTTAATGGGGGGGGAAGGCCTCTTCCCGAGGCCCCGACACTGCTCATGTGACCCGCTAATGTCTCAGGATGTTATTCACTGCTCTTTGCACCCAGCCCTTCACAGCGCTCTGTTGGCGCGAGTTGTTTGACTTTTCTGACATGATAAGACATATGTTGTATTGTGTGTTGATTATAGAACGAAACGTGTCACCAGCATTGCAGTGCAACCAGGGTGTTTGATCCCATTTGATGTGCATAAATATGGTAATCTGAAGGGTAATTGTCTAATACATAAATATTTGTTGCCAGGACTGTTGATTTAGCCGTCTCCAAACTGCTTTATTTCAAAACAGATGTTACATCTGTTGTTATTTGGTCAGTTTTATTATCCTAACATTTGTTAGGCTCAGCTGTGCTGTGTCGTGCAGCTCAGATTGCACATTGTGTAACTGTAATCTAACAATACTTTTCCTTCTTGCGTTTTGACTGTATAAATCAATGCACTCGTAATCTCTCATTGGTAGGGGATTTGACCGATATGCACATATTCCAAGTCCCCTATTGTAGGTGTGCGATATGATAGATCTATTATACAGTGTGTGCTATACTGTACAGTACATGTACCTGCCTGCCTGCTGAGCAGAGAGCCTGAGGGGCTGTGGGCATGGCTGAGACTGAGGCTGAGGCTGAGTGAGAGGAAGCCCATGTGGTGCATCTGGCCTGAGCACTAAGGTGCTTATTATTG
>JASCQY010000022.1:2346685-2357992 GCA_030264315.1 Sardinella tawilis
ACACACCCCCCCCCCCCCCCCCCCCCCTCGGAGCACAGGCCTCAGCCACGGCAGGAGATTTACACACGCAGGCCGCCTCAAAAATCCCTTCACTTTCAATAAATATTTGATGTAGGAGGAAGAACCTGCGAATCTGGAAAAGCCTATAATGAATAAATAACCAGCCTCTGTGGTGTGCCTTGCTCCTGACTCACTGTCTGTGTACTTGTTGTGTCCCACAATAAACAAAAAAACGAGTGCGGAGACTTGCAGATACAAGGTTGATATGAACTCTATATTGAAGGGTGGCGTGAATTAGTCACATACAGTAGATGCAGGCCTAGTGTGAGAGATGTATTGGTCCAGCTGATTCCAGAGGGGATTCCTCATGGATGACTATGGACTCTGAGCTCAGACTTATGTCCTTGTATGGCACCCGTCTTCTCCATGCTAATGACTCATTGATGAACTCCTAATGAATATGTGTGTCATTATACTGTGTAGCATTCAAACATAGCCCACACTGTATGTCACTCAAGGCCTCCTATGGTATGTAGCCTCAACTCCATTCAACAACATGATTAGACAAGAATGGCTGCTATGTATCATAGCTGTATGTGTATCATAGCTATCGAAAACACATTTTCACAATATAATATGATATCATTTTATACTCAAACCTATTGGCCAAAATACCAATGACTTTACATATGGAAAAAAACTCTACCATATTCAGGGTTACCCTACATCACACTGTTTTACATCTTAGCACAAGTACATAATGTGTCATTACCTGTCCACCACAACTGCGGATGTAACTATCTCTTGGCTAGTTAGTAGGGGGAGAGCATGTGTGTGTGTGTGTGTGTGTGTGTGTGTGTGCATGTGTGTGTACACAGCATGCAGGCTATGGCCCTGAAGCTCCAAAGGTGACTAAATTGCTGGCTGCACTTTTCCAGTCAGCTGCAGAAATCGGTGCGATGGATTGGCAGGGAGAGATTTAGTTGCGCGTGGCAGAGGTCAGTGTATTGTGTATTCTGTGTAGTCAATAATAAAGTTAGGACTTATGCCTGCTGAAAGCTAATGAGCGATCACAAGGACCTTGGAAAGTCATTTGCATCCAAGTATTAGACGACACCCTTTGGCTCAGAGTGGGCCCGAGAGATCTGCAGTCATCGCACTGCGGCTAAACACACACATATACACACACACACACACACACATACCATTTGAGCATATGCTCATACACAAGATATTTTGACCACTAAATCAGAGTTATTGAACAAGTTAAAATCTTGTAATGTCCAACCCCGTTTTACGCCAAGATTCCACATGTAACATGTACCTATCAGTTCATTACATGTTAATTAATTCTTCTAGCAGCGTCAGAGGAAGATTCTCTCAGGGACAGGCTTAAGCTTAGGACTGTGGGACTGTGGTCAGGGTCAGTATAGTGTGTAAGACTATTTACATGAGCAGTGCACTGCAATAAAGGCACCTAATATCAAGTGTGGCTCTGACTGGATTGGCTGTTTTATCCCGCTGTAAACAAAGGCGCCTGGACTCTCCCCTGCACGGCTTGCTGTGTCCTATTTAGTGGAGATGAGAGCAGCCTGGTGCATATGCAGATACGCCCAAGGCCTTGTGACCCAGCCTGAATTGGCTCGCATTAAAGCGGACCACAACGACCTGGATTTTATGGCATACATTGAAATTGAAACAGGCAATCTATGTAAATCATGGCTGTTGCCACCCTTTAAATCAGTCAGTCAATTTCACAGAGTTCCACACGGCACACATCTCTCTCTCTCTCTCTCTCTCTCTCTCTTTCTTTCTGTCTCTCGCTGTCTCCTCCCTCTGGCTCTGTCTGTCTGTGCTAATCCAGAGGTTCTGTCAGTGAGGACATACCAGGCCAGACGTGTGTATTTGTGAAAGCATAATATTGTATTATTTCACTCTGAGGTATTTTGGTGACAAAGTAGTCATAGTGAGGAGAATAGGCTATTCAAACAACAACTCTGTGAGTGAACATTTATTCGGATGTGGCCTATTTGTCGCCACCCTGCATACTACAGTAACTCTTTACTGTCTCTATGAATAACACTTACAGTCATAACTGGTTTTGAATGGATATATCAATCATGTCACCCATTACAAGGCATTATGAATGCTTTATAACCATTTATAAATGCGTTTATAACACCAATAGATCCCAACTTTATGTAAAGCGTTACTCGTTCTAGTGCTCAAACATAAAGGCAGTATTGTACTGCATGTCAGAAACAGCCTCTCTGTTTTCTGTGTGTGTGTGAGTGTTTGTGTGTGAGTGCACGTGTGGGTGTGTGTGTGTGCGCATGCATGTATGCATATACCACAACTTTCTAAGTATTCTCTAGAGGTATATCAGCACCATGTTCCCCACTCTCTGTGATATGAAGGAGCTGATTTGTAGACAGATGATGGTACCAAACACCAGCCCCCCCTCCCCCCATGGCAAATGAGTAATATCACTGTAGCGCAGACAGAGGGGGAGGGGGGATTTCACGCCATGTACTTGCGTCTAATCCAAATCTTTTCCAAGTTTGTGACTCGGGGGGTCTTTGTGTTTTAACAAGGCCCGGCAACGAGCCGGAACAATTCCACGGAAGGACTGCGAGGTGAGGCAGTCAATCGGAATATTCAGCATGCCCTTGAAGTCAAGCGCCACCCCGCCGCATGCATGAGGGATTCACTTTATCAAGAGGTCGCACCCTGCCACCCTGCGCCGCTCCAGCAATCAGACTTGTGTTTTCCCTCGGACCCGCCACCCACCGCCCGCCGCCCAGTGCCCAGCAATCAGCCTGCGGTGGGTGGGGTGGCCGAGCGTCCGTGTGTCTGTCTGTCTGGAGGGACCAGGGACAGAGGGGGCCTCTGGCCCACCACCTCCCCACACCAGAGCTCAGGGCGGTGTGGGCAGTGAGGTGTGGACCACCAGGAACAACAGACCACCTACCAGCCTCATGCCTTCAGCCCCCTTGGCCCTCTCAAGCATTGGCTAGTGGAGACGTGAGACATGAACAGGCAGACAGAGAGATTGCAATCAGGGTTCGAGTTTTGTAAATCTACCAATCTCAATAGGAGAGTTAATAAGACTCAAGCCACTGACATGTTTGTCTGTCAATACAGTTGCTGTCAAGTTACAATTGCTGACGAGTCAAGTTTGGTTTCCTAGACATTTGAACCTTGCCTAATAATCACCCACACAAGTGTCAGATAAATACTTCCCATGTAACTCTTCGTCTGCTTCAGTCTTTCTAGATCCTTCCGGCACACGTGACAAAGAGGGGACTTGACTGATGGCTTTATGAAGATCAGGGCCAAGGACACATCTGTATGACAAATTAGAGAACAACAGCAAGGGCTATGACAATCGCACAGCAAAACAAAAAGGTCTGCTACAATTATGAGGCACGGGGAGAAAGTGCATCTTTTCCTTTATTGAAAAATATTTGCAATGCAAAAGGTTTTTTTTTTTTTGAGCTTCCGTTAGGATGAAAATTGTGGTAGCCTACATAGTCAAAGCAGCTGAGCGGGCCGAGGCCACGAACAATACATTTCATTACTCGCTCCGTGCCATTTCGCACCACCATAATGGGATAGCGCCACGAGAAACAGATTGTTCCCTTGCTCACAGCCAACAGGCCTTATTTTAATGTGCCAGTGTCACGCAACTCACCACTTTGTTACAGTCAGGAGTTGAGGGATTTTTTTCTTTTCCCCCACCCTCCCTCCGCCTATTTTTAATATATCTGTATAGAGAGAGTAGATGCTACAGCGTTCTGACAAGAGACAAATGTTTCATTCAAATGTTGCTTTCGCATATTGTGGGAGAAGTAATGAATTCGCGTGCTCCCGCACGGGGGCCAGTTCACCGTGTCAGGCCTTCACAAGGTGGAAGCCGGGCTCCGGCGGCAAAATTAAATTTAATGTTCCAGCCGCCACTCGAAAGGTGCATAAATCACAGCTTTTTGATTTGCATGGACTGTGGCGAGCCACCCCATCCCATGCAAAAATAAACCGCCGGGCTTGAAGATGATGTCAGGCCCGAGAACAAAGCAATCTTGGGATTCCCAATAACGGCAAACAGAGGAAAAAAGGCAGCCGAGGTTTAATTTCCACTTGTATTATGTTGCTCTGATGTCAAGCGTATTGTTAAAAATCTAGCGTCTACCCCCCCCCCCATCCCCCGCTGAACAACTTACCCCCACCCCCTGCTCTCTTTTCATTTGGAGGGAAAGAAACCCATTTTGAAACGTACCCCTCCCCTTGTTTTCAATACCCTCATAGTAAACAGGACAAATGAAAGTTTTACAAAACAGCTCAGCTTACCCGGAAATCAGTCATTATGGAAAATAAACAAAGAAAACAATGTCCCTGTTCCATCCACTTGAAAAAGTCAAAATGGCATTTCATATAATCTGTGCATTTGTGCATCTCCGGGTCTTCATAACATATTCACTACACCATGATTTCTTTTTTTCTATTCATTTATTTCATGAATCTGTTTTGAATGAATGAATCTTTTTTATTTGTTTGTTTTTAAAGGAGGGTATTTAAATTGTGGAGCCAATAAGGAAGCACCAACAGGATGTTTTGCTTTTGCCTCTCTGGAAATGGATGCTGCTGCTATTTTAAAGCAGTGCTCAACAGTCTGTCCTCTTCAGTATGCAAAATGATTGGTATGCAATATAGTCCAGAAGTAATGCAATGCTATTGTACTGTACTTGGGGCAATTATAATGTGATGAGTAACTATAGCATGGCAACATGCACATAGAAGGTATTTATCTCAAACCAAATCATGCAACATTGATTTTTTAGTCACCTGCAGACCAAATCTTCCTCACACATTCACAGTATTTTTTTGTGTCTGACTATTCATTTGTCATTGCATGTACTGCACATGTACAGTATACTGACTATAACATTCTCTCTTGACATTCTCTCTCTCTCTCTTTCTCTCTCTCTCTCTCTCCCTCACACACACACACACACATGCATGCATGTGCACACATACAGACAAACACACACACACACACACACGTGCACAGAGAGAGAGAGAGTTTTAACACTCCATAATGAGGGCTGCAGAGCTCATGCTAGCAGGCCAGTCCCGCCCCTGGGAGGGGGATCATTGGTATTCCAGCACCAGTCAGCTTACTGTAATTTGAAACTGGTCTGCAGTCTCATTAGAAATCAGAGCTGATCAATACCAAGTGAATTAGAGTCTCCTGATTCGATTAACTCCCCATTATTTTCTGCTGGCTCTTATTTGAGATGCACGATGAGAAAGTATCCTCGTTTCTTTGCCTTATCCCTTTCAAATGAAATATACACATCCCAGGTCACATTAACTTTGCTTTGGAAATACCCAGACTACATCTGTGCTTTTGCAAAGCCATTATTCCGACTGCCATGTCACAGCTTTCGGCCATGTTTATTTGTTGAGATATGTTTTTTTAAATGATCAAATATTACAACAATTCTGTTTGTTTGTTTTTTATTCAGACATGCTTCCGTGAGTTTTTTTTTTATTATTTGTTTAATCACTTCATGTGTCACAAATTTCATGCAGATTTTAAGCATTTCTATTGAACATTTGAATAGTAAAATGTTCAACTGCACAATGAAATGTTGACAGGCAACTCATATATTTAAAGTAGCCTAGTCTATCATCTTGGTATTTTTATTAAAACCATAATAATATGTCTGAGATGATTTTAAAGCATTCTTTCCTAAATAAAAATCAAGAGACTTTATTGAACTGAAGAAGAGCATAATGCCATATATGTGTGTATGCCTGTTGTGTGTTCAATCACACCCATTTGCGAGTGCAATATGAAAGCGTGGCCTTGCAGGTCTGCACAGTGGGACCCCAAGTGACCCTGTCCAGGAGAGTGATGCAGGCTATGGAGATGGGATAAGAGGGGGCACTTTAAATCTGCTTTCCCTCCACAGAGGGCTCCGAAAGCCACACCGCGGCCCTGAGAGAACAGAAAAGGGAAATGACGGTGTCCCGCTGTGGGATTATGGGATTACGGTGGGCACCATAGAGCGATTGCAGAGGGTCTTAGGAGCGGCAGGTTCAGGTATATCACCTCACCCCTGTAGTTAAAGAGATTATCAACTATGAAGATAATCTAAAGAAAAGTTACTCCACTCGGAGGCCATGATGAAAAGTCTTTGAGATTTTTTTTTTCTGCTTCGAGCAAATTCCCAGAAAAGGCTTTTTATTGTATAAAAGAGCAGCAGGCGAGCATCCTGTGCCGCTGGCCACTCGCTTAGCCCCTGATCCCTCCACCGCCACTCTGCTTGGGAAACTTAATAAAAGCCATGGAAGGGATGATAGGCTTTTACATTAAAAGCCATATATTCTGATGAATTCTTCTTTTTCTTTGCAGTGACATTCTGCTCTGAGGGGGGGGGGGGGGGGGGGGGGGGGGGACAGGCTATGAAGATGCGCCACAGGACTGATGAGAGCTGGCAGTGAAAAGTGGACCAAAGACTCAATGCTATTAATAATCTTTGCAGCGGAGAGGGGGGAAAAAGCCGGCTCAAGAATGGACTGGGCTGTTTGTCATTCTGGGACAGTTTTATCTATAAAACACAATAAGAGAAAATCTCTTTACTTTTTATTCTTGTTTGTTTTTTTTTTGGCAGAAAATATTTGAAGTTACTAAACCCCCAGCGCCTACGTCATGTTCTCAGTGAGTCATTTTAGACTCTTCAGACAAACCAACTGTCAACTTAGTTTTTCCAGTGGCACATGTGCAGTGCTGTCACTTCAATGGAGTGCTGCAGTGGCTCTGCGCTCCATCTGATGGGCCACAGACCCAGTTCAGTTTGGCCGGCCCTCCCTCGTGCTGCGCACCATCATCCCCGTCCTGTCCTGTCCAGCCAACAGATGCTCCTGTGACGCCGTGTTCTCGATTAACGGCAAACTCTTAAATCGGAATGCGTGGCTGTTAAGCACCGTAATTTACACCTCTGTTGGCTTTTTCTTTATCGCTCAGCAGAGATGCTGCTGCTGCTGCTGCTGCTGCGTCTCCGAGTCGTTTTTATGAAAGAATGTTGCGTGGGAGAAAGTTGCGGGCATTGTGAAACTGGGGGCCCATCTGGCCGCCGAGCCGCAATGCAAAACAGTAACTGTTACTGGCCATATGGCCCCACAGGCCGACAGCCATCCCTCTGTGATACATCAGACTAACGACTACAGAAAACGGCTCACTGAAGTGACGGCACTAAATGCTTTACTGTCGGCGCATCAAAAAGTATATTTTCTCGTGTTTTAGGACCTCTCGAGTGAAATGTCATATTTTGCAGATTTCTCGTCCCCGATTTAGCTGCCACCCGCCGGCCGTGGCGTTGCAGCGTGTCCCGGGCTGCAAGGAGGTTATGCGAGGTCACTTCCCAGCCAGGGCCTATAAACAATTTTCTACGTTAGCCACGTTTGGCAAAGTGTCAGAGTTAATAATTTGGGAAGCTGTTTTTCACTGCCTTACTTTTTTCCCCATTACCTGGGTGTGCCATGTTTGTCAAATGAGCAGGGAAGTGGCGGACGCGGCGCAAGAAATCAAATGAAAAATAGACTATGAGCACATATATATGTCCACTGTCCAGGGGTGGGTAAAATTAGACCAAAGTTGCCGGTGGGAAGAACACACAAACTTCTACCCCAGTGACTCGAAAATCAATCCTGGGACAGGGCTGGAGGAAAAATTTCCTCCTCACCAATGAGCTCCGAGACCCCAACAAGGCAAAGAGGAACAAGTACAACCAAGGAGAGAGAGAGAATGAATGAGAGAGAGGGAGAGAAGAGAGGAGAAAGTGAGTAGAGGGTGGAAGAAGTGGGGGTAAAAAAAAGGGCCCTACTCAAGATTTCCAACTTGCAAATAAAAAAGAAAAGCAATCAATCATGTTTGAGGGCCTTCATTCCCGGCCGGCTCTGGCGGAGAGCAGGAAAATGAAATGGGACAAGACTAGAATATGCAAAGTTGTCTGCTCTTTCAGTGGGGTTGTAAGGGGAGGGGAGGGGAAGGAGGGAGGGAGGGGAGAGGGGGGTGTTCACGGATAAAGAAAAGGACAAATTGGCATTCCAGGGGAAGGCGTGGGGGCCTGGTAAACATTTACTGTCACAAATACTAATTAATCACCTTGCCAGCTGCTATTAATCATATATTAATGAGATCTGCTCTTAGTTTTGGCTTGCTCAGGTTCCCCACCAGCTCCCGTCGTCCCTGGAAGCCACATTCAGCAAAAGCATCCTAGACTCAATTAATCTTGCTCCACCTCTCCTCATCCGAAGACAGACTTTTTTATTGAAGGAAAGCAAATAGTGGGGACATTTAAACTGTCCATATCCCCACTGTGTAATTTTTAGGACAGTTTATCACCCGAATGTCTCCGCCGCAGCAGAATGAAAGAGAGGACAAAAAGACAATGATTCCTTCACTAAGAGCCTTTTTAAAAGCATGGCGGAAATTAACTTGGCAAATCATTTTGAAGTATGCTTTTCTGATGGCCTGGCCTATCTTTTCAGTGATTCACTAAAAAAATATTGGATATATCTTTAAAGCATGAAAATAACTCTGATATGTGTTTGATATCAGGAAGATGCTACTCTTACGGCGCTACATCCATTTGTGTATTATACATCGGCCGTCATATAAATAAGGAAGCTCTGAATTTATTTTGACATTTTAGAAGCATATTTATTGGTGTATGAGATCGACTGATTTGCCATTTTTATGGTTACTGTGGCTGTGGCTGTCATATATCACACTTATTATGACAGTGTATGGACGTGCGGATCTATACGGAGGCCCCTCATATGCATTCATAAACAGCCGTGGCATTTTCCTCCCGGGTGCCGGCTAGCCAGAATACACTTCTAATTGTCTGCTCCGTGTCACGCCATCTCACATGAGTCTCAAAGCTCTCAGCGGGGAGAGCAGCAGCTATACAGTAGGCCAACGTCTCTGGCATGATGCAGATCCGTATTGATGCCCCGACTCTATGGAGACTGTATTGCTCAATGGAATTGTAATTGCTTTGAATGCCACCATAAATTCCCATTTAAATTGGCATCGGTTCAGATCATATTATTTGTAATGGTGGGAGCAGTAATAAAACTCAGCTTGTTCTAGATTGGTGTTGCATCAAGCACATATTGACAGACACTCTCATTTTGGGAAGTGAGAAGAGGTGAGGGTTAGGTCAGAGAAAAACGATTCACTTGAGGAAAAAATTACTTGGCTTTGAAAAAATGAGGTAATTCTGTATATTTAGCTGCCTCTTCAGCTGTGTCTGTTTAGATTTGAGTAATTTTTAAAGTTTTGTTTTGGTCATTATTAAAAGAAGAAAAAAAATTACATTTCAGAGGGATGGTTAAAAATATAAAATAAATATATTTTTAGACTCCTTAGGCACCTTGGAATCTGAGATAAAATACAGTGTAATGACATCAAAATGTTTTCATCAGCACGGTGGTCAGTTTGCGCTGTAAAATATCCGGTTGAAGTGATCCTAATGACAGGTCATCGCGCTAGTTTCCAGGGAGGCTCATGTCGTAAACAAGGCCTCCGGGCCAGTAAAGGGTATTGTGGGGCTTCTTTTAATAGAGGCTCATCCGTCAACTGTCAAGACCTTTTCACTGCGGATCTCCCAGAATGCATTGCCCTTGGCTTCCTCCATTGCTATGGTTTCATCCCTCTTTTACAATGCGGCCCTATAGCAGCCCGTGTGAGAGAGAGAGAGAGAGAGAGAGAGAGAGAGAGAGAGAGAGTGTGTGTGTGTGTGAGGGAAGGTGTTTGAGGACCACACAGCACACACTTTCAAAAGCCCTGAATGAACTGCACTGGGAGTGTGTGACATAGGTCAGCATAATGTCTCTCACACGGCAGACATCCAAAATGACTCAGTGCTCAAGACCCCACATTCATCCCTCCAGAAATGTGCAGGCTGTGCTCTATAGTGCTCTGGAACAGACTTTGTGTTAAAAAAAGATAGTAATTGCATAAACAGTATGCAATATTTAGATTAACACTGTAAATATTCACAGCGCGGAGTTTACAAACACTACATACTTGTATGCATAGATATTTCAGACTAATTATATCTTTTTCAAAAATTTTCCTGAATAAATCCATAATGTTAATTTTTGAAAAGTAATGTCAAACTAACAAAAAAAAGTAAATAAAATAAAGTCTCTGTCACACCATGAGGTTCATGTAAGGGCTCATCCCTCGGCACATCTCCATCTCTAGCGGCTCGTGGCCCTGTGTGGGGGGCCTGTGGTGGAGCTCACCTGCATGGAGAGAGGCTGACCTGTGCTCCGCAGCGGCAGAAATGTTTATCGCACTTGGGGCGTTTATACACTGGGGGAGTGCATTAAACGGCGGAGGTGTCAGTGCATGCTGATGGAGCAAGCCGCTCGGCCTTCCTCTGTCTTATGCAGATGAGCGCAGAGGTCAGGCAGCCTATACACTCTCCCCTACACCCCTCACATACTAATGCCCCCCAGCCCAGCCCAGCCAACCCCGCCGTCACAACATGGCTGGCCTGTGGGAGCCAGACCTCCATGCACACCACACAAGGGGGCTCCTGTAGGGGCACACTCAATAGCTATGGCTGCCTAAGCGATGCTAACATGCTACAGCTTCATCAGAGCCGCACAGACCAGAGAAGATTCAGTCCAGCAACTATATCTGGAAATGTATGGAAAAATACTGTATGAATACATTTTTTTTTTCTTTTTAATCAGTTAAATGCTTTTCAGTTTTTTTGAATAGCTCATAAGGTTATGGATAATGACACTGGACCCCAATGCCAGTATCTGAAATGTACATACATGTATAATGTGTTAATGGCTGAATTGTTGGACCCCTATTGTTCCTTCGGTGCTGGGGTTGAGCCTGGCCACCTTAAAGCCTTTAACTCAGTGCTAACTCACCCAAGTGAGGCTACTCAGGGCTCGGGCTGCTAATGCTGCGCCACCCAGGCTTTTGTCTCCACAGATGTGTGCAGCTCATAACTTCCTGATTGCGTGGCCCACAAAGAGTTAATACACACAGGGATGCAAATGAAGTGAAACCCATCGCTCCCTGGGTGCCGGCTGGCCTGCTGTTTAATTACCTTTTAAAGAGGCGTTTGAAAGTTGCACATGGGGAGTCCGCTTTTTCCCCGGAACAATGAAGGGACTGTTGCGAAACCCCGGGATTCTCCTTTCAGATCCGACTCGGGGGCTCGTTCCGTGTGTGTGTGTGTGTGTGTGGGTGTGGGTGTGTGGGGG
>JASCQY010000022.1:2371926-2383352 GCA_030264315.1 Sardinella tawilis
TTGCGCTTGCAAATTAAATTTACAAGTGATGAATTTTCACTTTACACTTGCAAATTATGTAATTCGTATGGATCACGTTGCTTGTGTATACAAATAAAATTGAGACATTATTCACTCCATATTTACGTAGCAACACCTGCCAGTGCGATCCAAGGACCTACGGGTGGATTCCACATTTGAAACCCCAGTCGTAAGCCTTGACTTGGATGCCATCACTAACAGTGAGACGCTCTAGCAATAACAGCAGGCTGGGGAGGTGTGTGTGTGTGTGTGTGTGTGTGAGGGGGTGGGGGGACGAGGGCCAGTGAGGAGCAGGGGAGTGCGCTGGACGCAGACACCTCATTAAAATGCCAGCTGATCTCACAGTCATAAACTCTCAAGTTTGTGTTAGCTGATAAGCTTCAAAAGGCACTATTACCCTTGCTTACCCCATTGGACTAATATTATTGTAAAGCATGATTTTGTGATGTGATGGGTTGGCTATGTCAGAGACGACAGCAGGAATCCCAAACCTCCAACACACATACACACACACACACACACACACACACTCACACACAGACAGACATGCACACACCAATTAAAATGATTACTGTCATTTCATTATACAGTTATAATCTGGGCATCAATCTTCAAAATACTGGACACTGACAAGATGACTGACAGATCAATAGGAAATTTAAACTGTGACCAGCATCAGGCTAAACATAAACACACACACACACACAGACTGTTGCTTGCATCCAAATGAGTTTGGACATTCACAAAAAAAAAATAAATAAATAAAAGACAAAATCGGACTTGTTTGAAAAAATGGGGGCACAATTATGGCATATTACAATACACAGATTTGCCGAGCTGCTGAAATAATTGCCTAAGTGCTCATTAAGCATTCCATCTGGGTAATTACCTTCCCTTTAGTCCCACAATATAAATGACTTCCCAGTAATTGGACTTAGCGGTCAGCTCGTGCCTAAAATGAACTGGATTGCATTGGCTCATTAAAATAAATACCTCGTATAAAAAATCAAATGGAAAATGAATTAGCTGAGAGCCTGTAATTGTTATCTTTAAAGCTGAGACTCTCCCCCCCCTTTAGTTCCTCGAAGCATGTTTCTCACTCCTCTCAACCTTGTGACCCTTCACTTTGAGATAAAAGAGCTCACGAGGCACCCATGTCAAACGTATGTGTGTGTGAGTGGCAAAAGTCAAACCTCAGCTGCGTGAAACCCAGTTCAAAGTTGTCTGAGAAGTTCAGCGTCATTTATCCATCATAGGCACTATGATCACTTGGGGAAAAAAATCATTTGGAAAGCTAATTGGAGTTAGTTATGATGTCCAGTTTAAACCTTTGAGGGAATGTATATAATATTAATCAACACTAATAATTCTTTCTAGGGAAATACAAACAAGACTCTCATCACATCATTGAACGCAATGACTTGGCATCAGAGTAGCCAGTGCTGGGGCACACACCTCAGATGAATCGACCGAGTGATTCTCATCTCCGCCATCTCGACAGCAGCATATATCCGCTGGACAAAGCGCGGCGACAGATAGGAAAATGTCTTCATTACGCCGGTGGTCACAATGCCTGGGCGGCGGCAGAAAAAAAAAGAAGCCCCTATAAATGATCATCCATATGCAGATCAGTGGCGAGATATGGCAAAAGAAGCAAAAAGCCTTTCTTCCTACCTTGAACTATGTAAAAGAACATGTGCTTGAAACATTTACCAGTGAATTGATAGTGAACTGATTTATGACCCTTATTGCACAGTATAATTAATTTTATGCATATGACTTCCGTTACAATTACCGCGTGGGCCGATTGGAGAAGTTCACTGCTTATATGAATCCATCAATAATTGTGAATTCATCACTTGGAAGCCTGAATATCTAGATTGGAGGGGAACAAAATGAGAAAAAGAGAGTCCCGTCCCAGGATTGGGGCTTTGGGGGGGGGGTTGAGGGTGGTCTCCGATAAAAAGGGCAGTTGTTGCGGGTTGACTAGATCCCTTAATGAACTGGGCTTGCAGAAATATGAAGGACACGGGGAAAAAGGGAAAGACTTGCCCTCAATTTGTCCCCCAACTGTCAACAGCGGAGGGTTCCTCCTGAGTGGCCCTCCCTGCATGTGAATGAGAGGCAAAGTGAGCGAGTGGGTGCCAAGAGCCAAGGCACTCATCAGGACCCAAACGCCACTCCATCCACCGCACTGCTGTCTGGGACTAAATGATTGGTGGCCACTGATCTATGGCAAGAGACGTTTGATTTCATTTAGATCAGTGACTGTGTCGGATATATGTCACCAATGTGCGGATCAAAGTGTCTGCCAAGTTCACATAAACATAAACATACAAATAAAAATAAAAAATATTTACCTCTTGAATAAAGGCTTGTAAAATGACGATTGCTTATTTGTAAAATAAAGGGCATCCATGCATCATGAGTAGACCTATGGCTGTTGAGAACCCCAAGAGATGTCTGCACACTGAAGCAGAGGTTATCAGTGAAAAATCAATCAATTGAATTTCCCAATTGAATTCATATAGATGGCAATCCAGGACTTTGGGCCCATGTTTGTTTTTCAGCGTGTAGCTAACATAAACACAGCGGCTCGTGACTTTATTTCAGTACTGCTAATCGCATGTTGAACACTTCAGTCTCATTTATCAGTGTGTGTGTGTGTGTGTAGTCGACCTCTTACATAGTGTTGCTCTGTTCTTGCTGATATATCTATTCTTTGCACCTCTAGCACCAGCTGAGAACGCCATTAGAAAGTGGGAAAGTGGGATGTTAGTCATCATGTTTCACCATGCTCCCACTTTTGCCTCCCAAAATCTTCTACGTGTATGAACTCAATTATTGGGAACTCACTTTAGTTTTAATGCTGTGGCGGTGACAGAGCTGTGTACTTGGATTGTTTTCAGGCCACCTCATTTGTGATTCTCCCTGGTGCTGGCATCTAGACTAAATGTGAATACAGATGTTAGAGAGATTCTTCTCTGCCTTTTTCTGTTTGTTTTTTTCCCATCCTCATGATTAAGTGGTGATGAGTCAACATCATGAGTCAGAGGTTTCCACTAGGAAAATGAAGAGAATAAGCATTGTGAGTGCTAAAGTTCAAGCATGATGAACTTGATATGAGCACGATGGAACTGATGAACGTATCAGAATGTTGTCTTTGAGAGACAGATAGAGGGGGGGTGGGGAAGACAGACAGTGACAGACAGTGAGAAAGGGGAAAGAAAAGAGAACGAGAAGAGAGAGAGAGAGAGGTGAAATGGAGACAGAGAGAGAGATGGAGAGACAGTGAGGATGGGCGCTGTGGACAGGTGAGACTGATGTGTTGAGTTTTCCCATCAGGTGTGCTGTCAGCCTCGCGGGTCAGACGATCTCATCAGGAGGGCGCCTCAGCACCCCCCGCCCCCACCCCCAACCCCCCTCTGGCTCCAGCACGCCAGTCAGGGCCAATCGCACGCTTGTTTTACTAAGAGACTGATGACCAAACTGGGGTCAGGATTAATGAAGACAACAGACAGGCCAGAGATAGTGGGAGACACATGTCCAGAGCTGGACACAGGGAAGCCATCAGGGGGCCCAGAGGGAGAGCTGACTGGACTGGACCAGTCCAATGAGGGGGAGAGATGGGGGGTGGGGGGTTGAGGCTCAGAGGAACGAGGGGGCAAAGAGGACAAAGGACTGACACCGGCACAGTTGAACGGCCCAAAGTCGATCCAAGCAGATCTATTAAGCCCGCTGGCACATGGGCGCCTGACGTGACTGACTTGCTGACGGAGTCAAACTGGCATGACTGGAGGTGTCTGCCAAGTGAGAGAGTGAGAGAGAGAGAGAGGAACAAGCTGCCGTGATATCCAATGCTTGATAGCCTGTCAAAGGATCATTTAAGAAGCAGGATCCCAGACGCAGTGCCATCTTAAAGAATCACCAATGGTGGCTGGCAATGCCATTAATGTCCAAGGTCATCCAGAATGACTATTGGTGCAATAAAACAGTATTGGTTGGGACTGCATTCAAAATTGAATACTATCTCTCCACCACCCTGGCGTCCGTTTCCCAAAAGCATAGTTGCTAACCAGTTAGCAACCATGTTGGTTGCCAATGGAAAATTGCATTGCAATCAACATAGTAACTTACATAGTTAGCAACTATGCTTTTGGATAACGGACCCCTGATTCTGACTGTGAATAATCGGTCTAGAATACCAAAAAATGAACTTTGCTCTCTCTTGGAAGAAAATGTGTGCTTTTTACTAATACTAGAAACTTGGAGGGCCTGTAGAGATACTGTAGGTTCCTGATGGCCTACCACTCTGGAAGAACTGAAAGCGACACAAAAACACTGACACAGTCCTCAGGGTTAGAGGTGCGCTAAGCCCTTTCCACCTCATTATCCAAACACACTTGTCTGAAGCAGAAGCATAAACACTAGTGGAAATAGATTTGTGAACATTGGTGTCGCATTGGTGCCACTTGGTCTCCCAGGTCTCCTCCTAATAAGCGTCTCTGCGTGTCTGTGCTGTGCTGCGCTGAGAGAGCCATCAGTTGGCGGGAGGAGGAGGAGGAGGTGGAGGAGGAGGAGGAGATGAGGAGCATTAGATCCTTCCTCACTCTCTCTCACTCATCTCTCATGCGCTGCCTTGTAAATAAGCTCCCCAAACCAGGCGTCTGCCATTACCGTGTCTATCACTAGTAATTGAAAACCCAAAGGTCTATCCCCCACTCAACACCCCATCACCTTGATGTGTGTATACCTGCAGAGCAATGACACGCACACACTGTATGCCAACAAGGTAAATGTCAACACGTCGAGGAGGAGGAGGAGGAGGAAGGTGGGTGGTGGAGATGGTGGTGGAGGTGGAGGAGGATGGTGTCGTTTTAAAGCCCAGCTCTTGCAGTCAGACTGCCGGTGGAGAGAGAATGGGTCTGTATTAAAATGAAATGAATCCTGAGGGGGAGAAAAAAAAGCCCACTTTTCTTTCGACGTTCCAACAACCCCCCCACCCCAACCCCCTCCTTTTCCTCCTCCACAGCCCTTCTCCCAAACCTAGATTCGATGTGTGACCTCCGCCGGAGAACACATTTTGACTGAATTGATCTGGATGATATGAATAATTTAGGGGACACTAAAGAAGGCAATATAAATGCACACATATATTCTAATCTTTCAACCACTGTTCCGTAAATGCTCTGTTTTCCAGGTGCCTCTGCCCCTCCGCCTGCCTGCCTCCTTGCCTGCCGCTGCCGGAACACCGTTGGCTGCCCCGGGTCTAAATTAATCCCAAAATGTATCCTCTCCTCTCGATTCCGCATTCAAAGTTATTCACATGCGGATGCATAATAATTACAGCGAGATTAAAAGCCCCGGAGCAGGAGTGTGTGGAGCTCCTCTCTCTCTTCTGTGGGGGCCCGGAACTTTCTCTCACCTGCCTCTGGTCTCTCTTGCTCTCTCTCTCGCTCCCTCTTTCTTTCTGTCTTTCTTTCTTTTTGTCTTTTTCTTCGTCTCCTTTTTTTGCCTTTGACCTTTAGCTGTAGCGCAAGCTTATTTCTCAGGTAATTCACACTGACACCTCTCCTGTGCTGGTATCTACAGCTAATCCGACTGACAGCTCCAAGTTGCTTGTTAAACCTAGTTAAACCCCGGCTGAAAACGTGAGTTCTGTCTCTGGCCTGCATCGGCGAAGCAGCTCACCCGCAGTAGTCAGTTATTCATAGGTGTTGCATACGCATGTTGCACACACACACACACACACACACACAGAGACTTCTAATATTTTTAACAGGGAATTGGAGAAAAGTATCGCCGTCAATCTAATAGAAGATGTTAATAGCACACATATCAAAAAAGGGGTTTAAAAGTCACTAATTGTATGAAATAGGCAGAGTCTGAAAGGACGGCAAAATTCAAAAGCAACTCCACACAACATTTCGTGTGCGTGTCGGGCCGGTTCAATTTGTGCCCGCGGGCTCTCAGGTAAATCCATAAGGGTGGGAAAGCTGTTACAGATGGCCTCCGCCACCCAGCGTGAACACAAACAAAGAGCCCTGGAATGGCAACGGGCATCATTTCAGCATCGGCACAATGATTTTACAATCCTTTTGGACTCACCTATTATTTATTGTATGGCCATATAATCAACTGACATGTCATATTTCTTTGCGGAACAACAGATGTCAAAAGCAGCTCGGATCCGTCACGTTTGTGTCAACAAGACTAGTGAGCCGTGCGATTTACCCGAGGAGAAATGACGCCGCCGTCGTCTCTGTGAGCAGCCCTTATTGTCAGAGCCGATGCTACTGTTACCGCTGGAATATTCATCGCTTCCCTAATGCGAATTATTATGCTGATGAGAGGAGCCTGTTTTGCGAACATTAGCCCTCTCAATTAAACGCGTAATCACAAATCCAAACACAGGTGTCTTGTTGGCCCGACGAATTACACTCATTAAAAAGGGCTGAGGCGCGAGATTGGCAGCTTTTTATTTTGGAACAAACGGGAAGCCTCGGCAGCCTCTCTGGGCTTGATGGATTCAAAAACACACAGAAGGCGAGAATGATAAAGGCCCCAAAATTAGAGTTAATTAGCATTGTGTGTGTATGCTACTGTATGTGTGTGTGTGTGTGTGTGTGTGTATGAGGTGGTGTCTATATGAGGGTCACGTATGTGGCATGTTGCGAGGGGACTTGGGCTCGACCTAAAGCTCAGGTTAATTAATGAACTGTGCCGGCCGTGAGGTAGAAGCACACAAGGCAGGGGGCCAAGCAGCCAGCAGGTCACAACACTGACAGACGCCCCATTACAATGTTAATGATATCAGAACCCAGGACAAATAATTACATTCCAAACCCCCTTTTATCCCCACCTCCTCTTGTTCCTGCTAAATCACAATCAATGGCCACGCCAACCAAAATGCCTTCCATTGGTGTGGGCTGGATGGAGCACAAGCGGCACAAGCCAACAAGTCCCTTAATGCCTCCTTAGGGCCACTCGTCCCTGGAGTAAGACCAGGCTCACGCCAACCCCCACCTGCCCCCCATCCCCCCATCCCCAGCACACGCTTCCCCTCCCTGCCCTGATGAAACGTCTGATGATGAGGACCCAAGATGAGAGGCTCTGATAAGATTGCGATTGTCCCATTTACCCCACGAGCGGCACGGACCCCCCCCCCCCCCGCCCCATGGATCCAGCCCAGCACGCTCAGGGGAGGGGAGGGAAAGGGGTGGTGGTGGGGAGGGTGTGTGTGAGGTGGGGGTGGGGTGTTTGGGAGTCCGCTGTGGCGAGGGAGATTTCATTCAGACACACGCGCCTGGGAGGTTATTGACAGATCAGTGTGGAGGTGCATCGGCTGGGGGCTGGAGGCTGGGGATGAGGGTGAGGGTGTGGGTGGGCGGAGGGCTCCCTCCTGAGCCTCTGGTAACAGGTGCCATTTCAGGGGCCCCACGCGGTCACGCTGTGCTGCTTTAATTGGCTTCTGTCAAACTATTTATCTCTCATTCACATACAGAGGCACATGCGGTGCAGGAGAGGAGCTGGCTGGGTGGAGGAGGGGGGGGGGCGTTACTATCCCAGCCCTTAATGCTTTATTCCTTCTCTAATACATGATGTCACCCGAGGGCTTTATTCACCCAATTGCAGGTCAAATGTAGTGAAAAGCCAGAGCTAGCTTCCCCATGTTTGTATTTGGCTTCAGTGTATTACATGCTATTCAAATAGCATCATGTGTTGGTGTTGTAGCAGAATGGCACCGCAAGAGGCTACAGTAAGACACAACTTTGTTTGTCGTGCTTTACGTAAAGACCTTACAGAAACAAGTAGCAAGAACTTTTATCTCTTTTTAATGATAGTCGTGTTTATCATAATTATCCAAGGTCTTCTGAGCCCTCAACTCCATCATAAGAATTCAAGAGGGGTTTCTCTGGTTCTGTATGTCTTCCTCAGTAAGTAGGCCATTTTTAATGCATGTGTATCATTTCATTTCGCTCTGACAAATGAATCAATAATGCAATGAGAAATGTTGCATCCACTTGGCAGGAGCCTCCCTGCCATCAAAACACTGTCAAAGACCCCGCTTGCTTTTCTAATTTGGCCGATGTCTGACAACATTAGATTGAACAGCTCCGGAAGGCTCCGGAGCGCAAGAATGATGGGAGCCCACCTCTCTGACAGTCTGGGCGGCCGCTCCGTGACGTGAGCTAGACTCATAAAATCTCATCAAAAGTACACAAAAGCCCATTAGAGATGTTGGATGGCCGCGCCATGCTGGGGCTCATGTGGACGGCCGTGATGACGGGCCTGGCCGGGGTCACCTCCGAAAAGGCTCCATCATAATTCAGATGACCTCGACGTTCCTGCCACCTCCCCGGCCTCCAAGAAGTAATCAACACTGGGTAAAGAATGGGACGGCGAAGCCAATGGCCCACGGAACGGGGAAAAATGAAGAGAACAGAAAAAGAAGGAAGCAAAGAGGCAGAACGCCGGCAAAATTTATTTTTTAACCCCTGTCCTCGCCGTGTATTAATCTTCCGGCGACCTCCTGCGCGCTGGACTGTCTCGGAATGATTTTATCCATCTTTCTCCCCCGGACCCTTTCCTCCCTGGCTCCTCCTGACTTCCTCATCCTGTCTCTTCTTCCACACCCCCACCCCTCAACAAAAAAAAAAGCATTAAATATCACCTGCCGTGGATTAATCCTAACTTAATTAAATCCATCAGTGAAACAATGGCGAGGCAATGAGCTATGTAATCATTGAAATAGTAAATTAAATGATGTACAGAGGGGCCCGTGCATTTCTGTTATTGACAGTGATGGAGGGGACACTGGGGGCCCCCGGATGCTCAGCTGGGGGGACCAGGGAGAAGAGGGGAGGAGGAGGAGGAGAGGAGGGGAGGGGATGGGGAGGGGAGAGGAGGGATGTGTGTGTGTCTGTGTGTGTGTGTGTGAAGGGGTTCCACCTGACCACGCTGGCCCATCCCTCCGCTCTGCACGCGAGAGGGAACTTTCCAATCTGGCCCCTCGCCTCCGGATGCATTTGAATTAATGTGTGTGCGAGAGCGTGCGTGTGCATGCATGTCTGTATGTGTGTGTGTGTGTGTGTGTGTGTGAGGGGTGTGTATGTGTGTGTGTGAGAGGTGTGTGTGTGGGGGGGTATCCTCCCTGTCTTCTGCCATCCCCACCCCCCCTCCCTCTGATGGGCCCTGCGGGTTTCTTATGGATGACTTCCATTTAAAAGCTGTTATTGCACGCGTGCAGAGAGTGTCTCTGTGTCACCGAGCTAATCACACGGACGCTGTTCACACGTGTCGCCATTGCCCTGGAGAGGAATCACCCTCCAGCCCATGGCTGGCTTGCTCCACTCCGCTCCTGTCTGCTCCCACCTGCTCTTAAATAAAGATCAGCCCCCCCCTCACACACACACACTCACACACACACACACACACATGTAAAATATTTATTCATGCCACTGCCGCATCATTTTTTAATCCCGCCAGCCATGGTTACACTTTATGACTAGGCTGGATGAGAGAAAAATAAAGATTGAACAAAAAAAAGATCGATCACTATGCCACGCAAATCTGAAAAAAAAGAAAAAAGAAAGAAATGTAACAACACAGGAAGAAATTCACGCGATTTTGAGCTTCGAAACGACTGCTCGTTGTCAGCTGGAGAGCGCTGAAGCTTTTGTGTGATAATCAGAGGCCACTCCAGAGGCCTGTTGACATGAGGCCGACTAGAGTGACCAGGGGTGGGGTGGGGTTGGGTGGGGGGGGATCCTAATGTCCAAGCCAATGCAAACACATCAGAGAGGCTTCGTGCTCTCCTCCTGATCCCTGGATTGGGCCGGGGTCAGCAAACATCTTGACCAGGCCCTGGACCCACGAGAGGAACAGATGTTCCCTAGGAGGCCATGCCATTATTGACAAGCATGCAGGTGCTGTGTCCAAATGGGCCTAAACCAATGCATGAGAGCATGTGTGTGTGTGTGTGTGTGTGTGTGTGTGTGTGAGAGAGAGAGAGAGAGAGAGAGAGAGAAAAGAGGGAAAAAAAGAGAAGAGAGAGTATCTGATCTGTGTGCGCCTTTGTGTGCTCTTCCCATTACTACAAATGTGAGCGCACACGTATTGCCATAATGGGCAAACATCAGTCGCAGCTGGGATGTTAATGCCAACAAATAGGATTATCTGCAGAAAGGATTTCTCAACTAAGCATTTCCTCCTAATTAGATTTCTTCATCTCAGGAATGAATTGCCTTTTAGCAGTGAAAGCTGTCACTGGGGAAGCTGTTAGCCCCTTATAACTGAATTAAATGCATAATTAGTAATACAATTACATTACAGCGGGGTCCTTTTATGTTTGTGCATGAGGAGAGAGCGAAGGAAACGCAGAGGGAAATATTGATACTTTGGAGAGAGCGAGAGAGAAAGAAGAGAGAGAGAGAGAGAGAGAGAGAGAGAGAGAAAGAGAAAAGGAAAGAACACCATGTGAAAGTGATGGTGGGTTTAGATATCTGGCTAGCTTGGGATATTGGTGCACATGTATGCAGGAGGTGGTGAAGGACAATGATAACATGGCATATGTGATGGAGAGGACCTCCAAGACCAGACAAGGAGCATGGGCCTGTGTGTACCCACTGACTATGTTGGGCTGGGTATCTGAGCTGCTCTGTGTGCTCTGCTCTGTAGCTTGGATCAGTCATGAATGTGGCGTTTCATTTCTTGTAAAGTGGATTGTGATTAAAAGGGCCGTGCCTCCGCAAATAAAATATGACATCAGACAATTGGCTAAAATTGCAGCGTGTGTTATGTTCTGCATGCTACATAAGGTTATTTATGCGCTACAGTCATATGAGTGGGAGCGGGTATTGATGTGTGTATTTGTGCATATGTCTGCACCCGCATGTTCCACAGAGCGAGAGAGAGAGGAGGGAGAGAGGGAGGGAGGGAGAGAGGGAGGGATAGAGGGAGGAGAGGACACACGCTGCAGTGGCCAGGAGGGGCCTCAGCTGGCACGCTGGCGCAGGGCGGTGAGTGGCGGTCGGCGGAGCGAGTCAGCGGCGGGGCTGAGCACACACCGGGGGTCCCGAGCCTCGCCTCTCTCCCCCGCGCCGTGCCGCGCCGTGCCGCGCCTCTCCTGGCCAGCCCATTCATCACGAGGCAGCGGCTGACAGTGACGGATGGGGCCGGGCCGGGGACTGGCACTGCCCCAGCGCAAGAATCACACGGGCCCGCGAGCAGACTGACAGCCAGAGCGCCATGTCAAGTGGCGGAAAGACTGCGGCCATTAATAATCCGCCGTCACATGACCGCCGCGGCGCACGACCGACCGCACAGGCGGCGAGAGAGGGGACGCCGAGGTGAGGAGGGAGGAAGTTGGGGGGGGGGGGGGGGGGGGGGTTGGGGGGGATGAT
>JASCQY010000022.1:2391978-2402596 GCA_030264315.1 Sardinella tawilis
CAGAGGAAGTGACTTTTAACTGGCTAACTGCTCTGGTCACTTAGGGAAGGCAAAGAGCGGGATTAATGGCAAAGAGGCATTTCCTCATGAAGGGGCAGGGACTTAGCGCCGGGGCCACAATGCTCGGCAGCACACTGACTGAGCACAGAGGAAGGGGAACCCTTGCATAATAACACAGAGCAGCAGTTAGCTTGTGAACAGAGAAAGACAGAGAAAGAATGAGAGAGAGAAAGAAAGAAAGAAAGAGAAAGAAAGAAAGAAAAAAAACATCACAATGCCAGACTTAGAGCCGTGAGAGACTGGGTGGAAGGGAGGGATGAGCTGAGGGACAAAAAAAAAAAAAAAAAAACGATTGCGAATCCTGGGGCCCTGTTCTGCTCACAACAAGCGGAAGGTGGAGGACTGTTCCGCCTCGGAGCCTAGAGCTCCAGCCTAAACATAAGCAGCGTCGGGCGGAGCGGTTGGCACGCCGTGTCTGTCGCTCTCGAGCAGACTTGCTCCGCGCGATCGTTAAAGTCAATGGGCCTTGCAAGGAATGACTCTGACCTTCCAAAGTGAGGTGCACTGAGAAACTGCACGGGAAAAATGAAAGAAAAGACGATGAGAAAAAAAAAGGAAAATGATGCAACGATTGGTCCCCTCATACAGTTACTGTTCTGGGGCTGATTTAATATAAACTACTGACTCTCGGAAGTCAAATAACCCAAGAGGGGGAAAAAAACAGCCATTGTCATTTAAACAACTATTAAGTATCTCTTTGGCTTTCAAAAATACACAGCATATTGTTTTTAAAAATACACATTTAAGTGTATAAAAATACAATTATCTCTATACTGCGCAAAATATTTAGAGTAGAGAGTCTATATGTAACCAACCCCTGTGCTTGTGGGTTTACCAGAAGCTAGGACTCTCTGACTCATTGGGCTCCTATGTTAGCCGCCGAGGGCTAGAAATAGCACAACATAGCAATTATCATTCAACACATAGCCTCATTCTGCAAGGGTGTCCATGGACACCATGAACTCATCTCTATGGAGCCAAGTCAATACACAGTCCTGGAAGACAGTTCAGTCTGTGCCAAGGCAATCTGCCAACTAAGAGGGTGGCACACTTCCTGAGCTTTTAGCTGTAGCAGACATGGCCGTGTTAGCACCACGCAAATGTTCAGGATGACACATGACGGCTACTAGGCCAAAATGCCTATTTGCCACAGAAGTTTTTTAAAAAAAGGAAACTGTGATGTACGAATATAACATTCTCATTCTCATAAAATAATAATACTGCCAATTTTGTATGCATTCATGATCTTTTAAACACTACAGCGTTAAAATCAAAAAGTTAGATCCCAGCTTTATAATCACATTGTACAGTATGTTGGGCAGTTTGTAGCTCTACAGCTATTTCGGACAGCTACATCCAGATATTTCCACCCTTTATTTGAGAATGGAGGTAGGAAACTATCTGACAGTAATCTTAGGCATACAATTAATCAGCTTCCACAATCATTACCATGTCCATCAGCAAAGAGCCCACTTATGTCAGGGGAGGACTTATTAAGTCATTAATTTGTTAAATGATTTGCATTAATGGATCAATAGAATTCTGACTGTTATAAATAATTCTATCTATTAATCTCATTTACATATGCCAAATTGGTATTTTTAGAATGAATTGCCACATATGTTGTATACGTTTCTTCCTCCATTTTCAAATTACACAGCAGATTCTCCTCCACCTCTCTATACACTTGCACTCCTCCCCACCACCCCTGCCTCCACCACCACCATCACTCCTTCATACCCCCCCCCCCCAACCCCGCTCTCCCTCCCTCTGCGGCCATTCTTTGGCACGGATGCATGTCCATGGCTGGGAGATCAATGGTAAAAAGTGGAATTAGTCATTCTAAATCATGCAGCTGTGGTCGAAGGGGGCTCCTCCGAAAATCATTAAACAATCATGTATTCCTATTGATTTATTCAAAATACCTACAGGGGAAGCAGATTAAACAGACGGTAAAAGGGGGCTAATGCAGATTAAATGGATGCGGGGCGGACGGTCCTCTGGGTATGTTTTTGCCCTAATCAGTAGGAAACAATGCTGCCGCAATCACCGGGGTAAGCAGGTCTATTAAGGGTCCTTTATTTGACATATTTATGTATTGCAAATACTGAGGAGCACATTAAAGGGAGTTAAGTCACAGCGCCGCTGGATCGAGCTGTAAACATGTGACAGGTTTGGGGATGAGGTGAGTGATCCCTGACCTTGTGTCGTCTTTGTTAGCAGAGCAGCGTGTCAAGGTTTTCATTTTGCACAGCAGTCAGCACCTCCTAAAGCCCCTAATGGGGTGAGCCCTGTGGCAAACTGGGACAGCAGAGGGGCCTGCGGAATAGCATCGGTGCCATTCACCCAGCCAACACCGGCTTCACTATACACCTGCACACAACACTGACAGAGTCACTGCACACAAGGGACAGGAAGTCACACTTGTGTGATATGAAAGAAAGTAATGGAATCAATAACTCTTTTAGATCAAATATTTTCCACATTTCTCACTTTTGTGTCGTCATGTGCAATGGTTGTAATAATTTTTTAAATTTCGAAAGCTAATGACAGACAGAACACAACTACGAATGTAAGTTACACAAGTTCATAATTGCACATAATTCAGAATAGCCACCTTCAACATATAGAGCAACATTCTTACATAGTGTAATTGAACAGCAAAAGTTTAAAGTTATATAAGGATTA
Source organism: Sardinella tawilis (assembly GCA_030264315.1). Taxonomy (NCBI): domain Eukaryota; kingdom Metazoa; phylum Chordata; class Actinopteri; order Clupeiformes; family Clupeidae; genus Sardinella; species Sardinella tawilis. The sequence goes on from JASCQY010000022.1 coordinate 2,394,727, forward strand.
ATCCTACTTTCAGTTCTACATTTAGATCAGTTTCCAACGACACCAAAAGCATTTGTTTAATTCTAAACAAAATATGTCGTTATTTGGGAATGGAAATGAACAGCATAATTTACAAAGATTTGAATAAGCCCTCGTGTAATTTCTCACAAATGTGGCTGAGAAATAATAAGGCCCTTAAAAGCTATTCCTCATCTCGGAAGACGAAATATTAATCAGGACAGATTAGGCTTTGCCTCATTTGGATAATATCCCTGGAGATGGAGGGAGATCATATTTTAGCTTTCAACATCAATAACAAAGCTTTTACATCCAAATGGGTCTATTCGGTTAAGTCCTTAAGAGATATTGGAGGAAAATAGCTTTCTGAAAGTCTGACTAATCATATGTTCCCATCAAGTTGTCTTGGAGAGGGGAATTATGGCCATTAAATAAAATTACTTTACTTATTTTTTATTTATTTTCATTTTTTTTTCCAAGACATTATGGGTAACGAGATGACAAGCAATGTGCTGGTTTCATACGCGGGACATTTTTTCCAAAATGTCACTTTAGCCATTTCACTCCCAGGGCTCGTGCTTTATCTTCGTTTCCCAAAGTGTGCTGTATATATATACTGTACAACGCAGGATCTTTCCTAAAACAAAAACAGCACATGCATTCACCTTCACAAATGCAAATCTTGAATTGCACTTACATTTGACCCCACATTCATTCAGCAAATACTTGACAGCAGACTTCGTTTCTGGGGTCTACCAACTCCTGACTTGGAGATCAAGCTATCTAATGGTTCTTGCACCAGCATATAGGCGTGTAGCACAGACACATAGCTTTCTCTTTGAGCCATCCTAAGTGTGCACTGTCAGCCCTGTTTAAATGGCATCCTCCAATCCAAATATCAAACCCCGCACACACAGCAGCAGGTGTCCATGGCTGCATTTTCCATCTCCAAAGCCCTCATCATGGAGCCATCCATCACATCTCTGTGCCCCCCCCCCCCAGCCTGGGGCTCATCACTGACGAGAGGAGCTGATAGAGCTGTTCCCGTATGCTGTCAGTGTCGGAATGACCTCTGTGGTAACGGCCCCTCCGTCCCTCCCTGGCCTACTGGGCCTCTGAGGCCTGCAGGAGCGAGCGAGCAAGAGAGAAAGCGAGAGAGAGAGAGAGTGAGAGAGAGAGGAAGCGAGAGCGAGAGCCGAGGAGGTGACTTTGGCCCTATTTAAACAGCTGCGAGTCAACACTGGCTTCTGTGTGGAATGGGCTCGGCCGCCGACGCTGTTTGACCATGGCCTCCAAATCACACACCTTTGTCTACGGCAGAAAGAGCCGCTCGACTGTTGTTTGAGTCTTTGTTTGAGGCGTTTTTTTGTTTTTTTTTTGCTCAAGAAAGTGTGTGTGTATGTATGTGTATGTGTGTGTGAGTGTGTGTATGTCTCATTTCTTTCTCACTGTCAGATGTCTTCATAGAAGAGTAACTTTTCATTGAGGCAAGCAGTGCTGATATTTTGGGGGGTAAAATACTGAAACTGCAGGTGTGAAGCATAGCCCAAAAAAAAAAGTGACGGTTGCGGCAGATGGTAGTTAAAAGTGTCATAAAATTTACTGACATCGAACCGCAGTGATAGATGACAGGAGCTCTCATAAAAAAGAACATTTATATTAAAGGGGATAATTCAGTTTCCCATTCAAATAATGAGGCATATTTCATTGTCACTAATAAATGAAGCTGATATACATCATGAGACTGTGATGGCTTATTTCAAAGCACAGCTGCAACCGCTGCTCCCTGACGTTAGATTACCGGTACGCCAAAGAAAGGGAAAGCGTCCCAGATGGGCGAGAGTATATTGGTTAGGAAAGGGCTGCAGGAGGGAATGCATCGCTTGGGATTCTGAGTCGTATCTGAGTGCCACTGCCGAGGAAGAGGGCGAGTGGTCCGGCTGGAAGAATGCGTGGAGACAGCTGTCAGGGCGCCATTCAGCAGCAGTTTGGGTTAGGGAATCCATTTCATCACTAAGCCGAGGTGGAGTCACATAGTTTGCAATGTCATTTTTTAATCCATTTTGGACTCACTGCATCAATGGCAGGACTCGGCAGAGAAAGAGAGAGAGAGAGAGAGAGAGAGAGAGAGAGAGAGAACCTTAGGGCCACATGGAGAAAAAGACAAAGTCAATGGAACTCTGATGGAAACTTCACTAAAAACCTGTATGTGTGTCTGTATGTGTGTCTGGCAAAGTGGATGAAACTTAGCTCTTCTCCCTCTCCCTCTCCCCCTGAGTGTGTGTGTGTGTGTGTGTATGCGTGTGTGTGTCTGTGTGTGTGTGTGCGCGCATGGGCGTGCAGGTGTTAAAACCCGATTTGATAAAGCGCGGTTATGCCAAAGATCAACTCCAGACTCCGACTGCTTGTGTCAAGCCATTGGCGAGGATCAATACTTCTTTAGCACAAACACACAAAATAAAAGCTCTTTCATGAGGCCAAGTGCCCCTCTGCCAGAGCAATCTGCATTGACGGCAAAATTGACTGCTCCATAGGCTTCCCTACGAGCGTAATCAATGAGGGTAGGGGTTGAGATCTAGTGATTTAGTCCATCTGTGGGGTGCTTAGTGTTTTCCACGATATTTGGAACGTGGCGAAATCGCTAGCGGACGATGCAAAATCCATACAAACATCAGATCGCCTGGCGGAGATTAGACCATCATTTGCAGTTCATTTCCACAGTCTGTACACACACAATGAAGTAACCCGCGCCATAATGAGCTTTGGAAATAATGGATGTGATTTTTAAAGCGGCAAATCCGATGCAGATGTGATGAACAACAAGGCCACATACATTTAACTCCTCCTTGGCTCGGTGAATACTAAGGGGCCTGTGGTACACCCCTCGTCTGAATGCAAATAGGAGAGAGAGCCTAGCCTTCCAGCCCTTCCAGGGCGGCTCAAAGGGATGGAAAGAGAATGGCCCAGGTAACCATGGTTATTTCTCGGGGGACCTGTCAGGATTCACTCTTTAATTTGCCATGGTTACCCTTTTGTTGACAAAGGTAAACTGATGACAGTCAAGGAAAAAAAAGGGGAGAGAAAGAAAGAGAGAGAGAGAGGGGAAAAAAAGATGTTGACCCTTCTCCGATTGCATTTGCCACTAGAGGTGGATAGCAGCAGTTCTAGACATGATGGATTATTGTAATGACCACCCCAACGGCCCTTTTGTCATGTTTAAATGGCAATAAATTTAAGCCGGAGGAGGGCAATTGAACAAGTTGAGACTGAGAGGGGAAACTATCTGTTTGAGGTGTAAATAAAATCTGCTTCATTAAGGATGCACATATTAAAGTCTTGCAGGATTGCAGAAATTGGATTGTTAATATTTAATCTTCCCACGCACTGTTTTTGCAGCTAACAGGTGAATTGATGGTATTCCCCAACAAATTGTGTTTGATGTTCAATTAGGAAAAATGTGTACAGAATGTGGCTATTACTTGGGACTATTACAGTGACACAATACACATGATATCTGTGACAAGACCTTTGAGACTGGATAAGCTTGAAAATTAATCCAAATAAAATCACTGCATAAAATTAGTCTAGCAAAAGAAGTGGCAGTCAAATGTTTAAAACAAACACACCTGATCTGAAACGCTGACAGGCTGCACCTGTGCTACACGTTAAGCACACACCAACGCCTCTCCCACCGTCTCCCGCCTCAGTGTTTGCCGAATCCTCACCCCTGATAGCATGGCTACAGGTCTAATAGGCCAAGAGAGCGCTAACCCGGCGGTCTTATCTGGAGTGGCCCCTGCCCTGCCTCTCACCCGGCTGTGATTGAGGACCTGGAATTAGCGCCTCCTCAGCGCCCAATGCTGTCAGGTCTTGGGCTCAAGGGCTGGGAAGGATGCTGGGTTCCCACATAACTCATGCTGAAATGATCTAATGCAAACAAGCACAGGGAGCGCTGTGCAGTGGGGTGGCAGTGGTGGTGGTGGTGGGGGGACATTCTGATAAAGGTAACGATATGCACAGGTGAAGGGTTGCCGTCTGCTCCTGTTTTCAGCATATGGCTTGTGTGTCCCAGAGGAGACTTGCAATACGGTTGCTATAAATCTGATTCTCAAAGTGTATCTACAACAAAGAAATGCAAAGTTAAAGAATTTTAAATATTACAAAGGACAGTCAATGCAATTTTTAATAGTACTGTCATATTATACTCCTTTAAAAAGCATATGCATAAATGTAAGCAATAACCCAGAGAAGCTGTGAATTATGCTTGTTTTACCATGTTGTGCCCCCTTAGCCGTGGTGAAACGAGCATAACTCACAAACTCTAGTGGATTACTGCTTTTCTAAAACAGTTAACAGTCAATTAACAGTCAAAAAAACAGTCAATTAACCTGCCGTGGATTTTATAACAGCAAAGAATGCGATTTAATCAATCGCAATCAGGGACCATTTGAGAAATCGCATTTAACTTCTGTGTTTTTCATGTTATTAAATATTCTGCATTTAAACCAAATTCCATGACAATTGCAAAAATCACTCCCTATGTCACACCAGTCAGTCAGTCTTTCACCTAAAGTGCTGAATTTCCTGAGCCCTGGAGCAGCTATTGAGGGGAGCGAGTGTGCTTAAGCACCCTGTCAGCTCTGTCTTAAGCATCCCCCGGCTCCTCTCAAAGTGTCCACCTTAAGCCCCTCCTCTCCTTTATTGAAAACAACAACCAGGAAATAGATACAAGGAGCGGCGGGCCAGACAAAAGCCTTGGAGGAGTTTCCCGCTGCTGCCATGGCGGAGCGGGCGCCTGACAAGAGGAAGGAGCGAACAAGACAGGTTCATCTATTTGGTGATGGACAGAGATCCCTGCCTGGGGCAAACAGTCTATAACAGCACGTAAATGAAGTAGCCTGTGCCAACAAGCCACTTTCTCTTTATCATGAATAAATATTGGTGGTTCTCACCACCCAACTTAGGTGTCTGGTCTTGCAGTGCTCACACAAAAGAGCCTGTTGTGCCTTTTTCTCTCCCTCTCTTTTTCTCTCTCTCTCCCTCTCTCTCTCTCTCTCCCTCTCCCCCCACATTCTAGTCTTTCCTGGGCGCCACACTAACCGTCTTTATTAAAATAGTCAAAACTAAGGGAGGAGGTGATCGGGCGGTCTCCTTATCAAAGAGCAGGTTAGTGGTAAACACAAAGTCATTAACCCCTTGACCCTAATGAATTAAAGAGCAGGGCACGGTTAGCTCATCATCGGATTGTTTGGGAAAAAGATTCCCAAGAGCCCCAGGGAGGCGTCGGGCAAAAAAAAAAAAAGAAAAAAGGAGGGGCCCATTTAATGGTCTTTACTTTTCCAGCAACACTGACAGTTGTTGACTCACTGCATCTAAATCTCCATCTTCCCGATCTCTACTACACTCCTGGGAGGATTGGTGTCATCCCCACACCTCGCCCAATCCTTGTGCGCACAAGGGCCACGCAATTACACACCAAGTTAAATAGTACAGCCAAATCAATTACAAATACATTTTATTTTACATATGCTTGTTACATGCCCCCGGGTTCCCTTTAAGCTGTTGCTGAGAGAAAGAGAAAGAGAGAGAGAGAGAGAGAGAGAGAGAGAGAGAAAGAGAGAGAGAGAGAGGGATGGAGAAAAGAGTGGGACTGATGATGCACTAGCCGAGCGAAGACGAAAGGAAAGGGGTGAGGCGAGGCGTTCGTGCTGCAGAGGCGACAAATGATGAAATTGTTCGCCGTGACCTGAGCAGGCTGACATCAGAGGGTGTGATTTGAAGTGGAGTCTCTGATGACACGTCGCTGTCTCTTTGGCCGCCTGGCATAAATGGTTTCACTAGCGAGAGAGAAGGAGGAGGGGGGGGGGGTGTGGAATAAACTTCACTCTCCAATCCCCAGGCCCATTTAACCAGCAGATGAGAAGGTAGACAGACAGGCAATACATGTTAGCCCTCTTTTATTCAGAGCCTGCCACCTGATAAACAAAGCAGCGAATAAGCGCTGCATTTTTGACAGCCACTTTTCACCTGTCAGCCCACATGCACACAGACAGGCAGGATCCTTTTCTCTCTTCCTTTCTTCCTTTCTTTTTTCCTCCTAAAGACCATGCACTCTGTATCACTGTCAATCATACCACGGGCTCCCCAAACAAGAGCATATTTTTCATTCTCTCTAAAACCCCCTCACCCGCCCATCCCGTCTTCTTTCTGTCCCCTGTCTGCCGTCTCCTCCTCTCCTCCTCCTCTCCCTCGCTCCCTTGCTCTCCTTTGCCTCTCTGACGCTGCCCTGACAGAAGATTAATTCCGGCGAGCTGCTGAAAATAATTATTGCATTAAGGGAACAGTAATCATTATTTAGAACATGATTAAATATGTCTGCATCTATTGACTTGGGGCCCTTGTGATTTATGTATTTGTTTAGTCAATAGCCTAATGTAAATGATGTAATTAATTATAGGCGGCAGTGTCAGGTTGCTGGTGAGAACAATCTGTGAGGAACACAGGCCCTTTTGCTCACTCGCCTGGCAGATGTGTGTGTGTGTGTGTGTGTGTGTGTGTGTGTGTGTGTGTGTGTGTGTGTGTGTGTGTGTGTGTGAGGGTGTTGTGTGGGGGGGGGGGGGGGGGGCATAGGGAATACAGGGAAGTCCCCAGCCCCTTAATATATTTTACACTATGTTCAATCTTGTTCTCATTCTCTTCTTTTATATTCTCTCCCTCTTGCTCCCTCTCTCTTTCTTTCTCCCTCCCTTTCTCTTCTTTCTCTATCTCTTTCTGTATTACACCTGGTCCGTGGAGCTTGCTCAACATTAATACACTGAACGCTGCTATTTTCTCATGCAAGCAGCCGGGCTGCACAGGAGAGCGGGCAGGAAAGCACCAGAACAATGAGTCAGGGGGAGGTGATGGAGGTAAAATAAATGAGAGGGATGTACATATGCATGTGTCTGCGTGTGTGAGTGTGTGTGTGTGTGTGTGTGTGTGTGTGAGTGAGTGAGTGAGTGAGTGAGTGAGTGAGTGAGTGTGTGTGTGGGACATTTTAGGGCTGAGCAAGATGGCATTTGTTCCCGCTACCCTCATCCTAAGTCAAAGGAGTGAGGCTCACAGAGATGGGAATTATATTATTGTGTATTCTTCATCCTCAGCTACTGCAGTGTGTGTTGATACTGTAAAATGAACGTGTGGGCAACTGCAAACTGTGTTTGAGAACACAGGTCAACCAGCATATATCACTGTTCTTGATCAGCATGCTCTCAATCAGCAGAAACCTGTCTCTCTAGAGCTAGACCGACACCCCCTCGCTGGAAATGGTCAAATGCATAAACGTGTATTGTCTGCTTTGTGCTTAAAGTGCTCACGGCTAAAAGTAGAAAACTTGGGAAATGCAGGTCCAGTAATAGCCTTGAACCCGAAGAATGTGGCGTCTCTGTTAATGACACAGGTGGCCCAAATGTCATTTAACAGAGAGAAAGGTTAACCCGGGCCAGAGATGAGCCTATTCCACTGTAGCACAAAGACTGTTTGCTCTGTCAATAAACGCCATGAATTCCATCTCCAAAGGCGGCTCCTCACAAACAGACTTAAACGGCCCGTCGGCCCTCCCCCGAGTGTGGGGAACGTGCTCTTCACGCCGGGGCCCAGCCATGACAATCTCCCTCCCCGAAGGATCACTCGGTCAGCCGCGGCACTCCCTTGGGGGGGGTCAAGGGTCGCCCCCCGTCCCTTGTCAACCTCCGCAGGAGTAATTTCCATTTTAATGTCACACTTCTAATCTATCAAAGATGCAATGTACACGGCACAAAGGGCTTTAAGTGCTCTTCATATATCACCCGCGCCTCTCTGCCTCCACCTGGATGGTGGGCAACACTAAACCCCC
>JASCQY010000022.1:2434263-2462463 GCA_030264315.1 Sardinella tawilis
AAATGGTGTAAAAATAGTGATTTGTCGGCATGGGTTACGCTATGCCCTCATCGCTACCGTTGTAAGCGAAACGGTTGTATCGGCTAAAAATGCTAAATCTCGGAATGCTAGGGGTGAACGGCGGTGGGTATTTGACATACGTCTTAACTCGTTATCATGTTACAATACACCCCAGGTCCATATCACACCGAACTTCTCCTTTAAATAAAAAAGGCATTCATAACTTTGGTATTCATAACTTCATAACATTACTATAGTATAAAGCACAAACTTTGCTATAATATATTGCATAAAGACAGTACAATGGCATCTAACAAATCTGAGGTTCTTCATTATAAATCATAGTCAGTGTATGATTTAATGCTGCTTGGCCAATGTTTTTTTGTGGCAAAGCTATGGGTCATGATCTTTGAATCAATGGCAACAAGCCACAGAGGGAGGCAGAGAGGTGGATGGATGGAGATGTTTAAAGAGCATACTCAAAGAGGAACTCCTCTGTCCACACGGGGTTCAGGCCCTCTCGGGGATGGGTCTTGGCCACCTGGACACTGTTCAGGTAAATGTTGCAGTAGGCGTTGTTGAAATGCTTGCTGGGTAATTTATGGGCCTCTTCCACATTGAGGAGCAAGCTGCTGACCTGCAACACATGAGGGAACAACATGAGAGACTGTCAAACTTGAGGCTCTCTAACAACCAATCAGTGCAACAAAGGGGAGGTCTGGCTACCTGACGGAGGCGTTTGTTAGAGGAGGGCTGGGTTGGTTTTTTGAGGTTGTTGCAAAAAGTCTGCATCCACTTCATCCAGTCCTGTCCAGGCAAAAAGTAATAATCATTCCCAAATTAAAAATGAAAAATGAACATCCTCAAGGAAAAGCCGTGGCAGCTTCATATGAGCCATAACACCAGACAAGGATGAACGCAGAGCTCACCTGTGCTTTTTCTGGAGTCTCCCCTGCAAAGTAGAAGATGTACTGCTCTTCAAAGTGCTGGTCAACCAACTGGAAACAGTTTGGCCTTGAGAAATAAAGAAAAGACTAATTACTCCTGTAATTGCAAATTGTTAAGAACACATAAACTGTAAATATACCAAAATTTTAATACTGTGTGGCATACACCAAACTAGGAATGAGACAATTAATCATTATGAAATGAATCAAAATTTAAAATGTTGCAATTAATTCATCGTGATGGCATTCATAAAAAAATATATACATGTTACGGCTGCAACTTATGCTGAAGTGGCACAACACACACAGAACAAAAATGGTTACACCACCAGCACACATATGCTACATTGTCTTTTTTCCAACAACAAAATGTGTTTAACACATTATTTCTCAGACAATTATTGCACCAAAATCTATAATCGTCTCATCCCTATGCCAAACACACTGTACTGTAACACACAGCTAACGGAATAATCCCTGTCTGAAACAAGCGAAGGTGTGGAGCTCACCTGCCAAACATACTGTCGTGGACATTATACACGGAGCACACGCTGAGGTCAATCAGTCCTTTGGGCTTGGTGGCTCGCTTCTCACTCTCAAAGTAGATGAGCTGGGAGTCGTTCCCCTCCAGGATAAAGTAAAGGTTCTTCCACCGCTGCTTGCCTTTGCCTGGCGGAACATGGGGGGTGTGGGCTTTAGAACATTCACCTCTGCCTCTGCCACAGCCCTCTGTGGGCGTATTCATTAAGACTTCAACAAGTCCAAATACCTTTGTTGAAAAGCAGATATCCTTTCTTCACAATGTTCTTGTAGAAAGCATCTTTTGTCTTTCTGCGGATGGTGTTGTAGATCTCGTTGCCATCCATGACGTCAGGGAGCAAATGCTGGTGATGCTGGGAAATGATGTCCAAAGCACAGAGAAATCAATGTTATCTGGAGTCTGGTTGGAGGCTGATGGCTGAAGGGAATTTGGCCCATTTGCTCATCACTAGTTGAGACTCACCTGGATAGACACAGGCTCTCTTAGGTAGTAGCCCTCCACAATCTGCTCTCTCTTGTAATGGTCAATGATGGCATCAATACTGCAGACGAGAGACAGAGTCACCCTATCAGGATACATTGTGCTCCAATGATGCAGAGTGATGCACCACTGCAGAATTATGATATGTAGCAATGCAACACCAATCCCTTCAATCAACGAATGGAAATGTCCATCTATGCTGTATGAACAACAATGAACTATTCATGTGTGTAAGAGATTTTCTTACAGTGCATTTTTATTTTAAAATGACAAATAAAAAGAAAACCTTCCATAAAACTTTCTATCATGCAAATATACTGTAGATTGTGAGTTTTTTTCTTTTCTTTTATAAAAAAAAGTCCAACTACAGATCTTTCCACCATGGGAGCTCCCAAATGAAAAAAGGCTCTGAAAAGAAGCAGTGCCTCTGACCTGCTGTAATATCTGCCACCCATCATAAACTGGTTGCTGGGCGTGGGGCAGATCTTGAAGCGCTGAATGTTCTCATTGGTCCTGAAGAAGAGAGAGTAGTCCCCTGGGGTGCTGTCAGAAGGACGAACTAAAAAACTGCACACCTGCCCAACTAAACAAAATAAAAAGTGTACTCAGGGTCAAACAAATAAATTCACTGAATAACAGGGCACTTTTATAACCCGAGCTTGTTCCAGTTGTTTACCATTCATAAGTAGGTTGTACGCCTCTTGCTTGTTGATCTTCCCATGATACCATCTGCAGTGTTACAGCCAAGGTTAAAAAAAGAGAGTCAACAGCACTCTCAAATAATTAAACACATTAAAGGCAAGTCATTAAGTAAATACATTATACTAAGCACTACAACCTTACACAACACACGATACAAACTCAAACTAACTCCTGCAATACTAAATGCAAAAAGAAAACAACACCTACACTTTTCCTTCATGTGGATCTTCTTCTTTTGCCTTCAAACCAAAGAGAGTAGCATGTTAAAGGTCACACTAAACTAACACTTGTCCAATAAAAGGAAGTGCGCTCCAGGCTCATGCAATAGCACTAAGCCATAGCGCGGTGTGGTTAATTTGGCCAACACACAAGACTGAGATTACAAACCACTTCCTCCACCAGATCCTCCACAATCATCCCCTGCTCATCTGTGCGAACATTGGTCACCCACATCCAACCGTCCTCCAACTCATTGTGAACGATAAACGTGTCTCCTTTCAGGAAACTACATGAGCCAAGCAGAGGAACAAGCACATGCATAAAAACAGTGTATCAGCAAATCTGATGATTATTATTATTACAAATTATTATTACTGTTGTTATTATTATTATTGTTATTATTACAAAGAGTCTTAAACAAGGGAGCGCAGAAATCATTTACATTTACTGACATATTTTAAGTACCAGCAAAATATACATGAAATGCAGAAATGTCATATTCTGTATGATATTCCTTTTCTGTCCTCACCTGATTTCAGGAGTTTCAGGCACTTTGGTGTATGGCAGTATTGCTCGCACTCTTCTGCGATGCTCCACTGGCTACAAAACACCACATTATGTCCACCACATTAACGTAAAATGGATATTTGCACCTCAAACAACTGGACCTTCTGTGCCTAACACAACACACTTTCACCTCTAACAACTTCTTTGCTGTGCTTCCTCATAGAGTTTTAACGAAGCTCATTTGAGTTTCAAGTGAATACATCAGCACTGTTCAGAAAATACTGGTCATTTCAACGACAGACTTTGGAGGCCTCTCTAGGAAAGTGAAGTGTTTACCTCTGGAGGTGCCACTGGATGCAAGAGATTCTCTCCTTTCAGCAAGCAGGAGACATAGCTGTAGTAGCCAATCAAGTCAGACAGAGAGGAGAACCGTCGGCCTCCAATGTAGTAGTCTCCACACATGGCAATAATCCTGCACAAGCACAGACAAATATGACAGCACTGATGTAAAAATGCGGCCATTCAATTCTAACCTGCGCGTAAACCGATATAAAACTCAAAAGAGTTGACCAGAATGAAGCCGGAAATGTTTTCCCAGTCATTTTTGCCATTGAGAAATAGATTAGGTTATAACCTATGCTATCTAAACCATACAATGAATACTTCTAACAAGCTACGATTGTCTCACATGGCATTAATGTTGTTTTAATAAAAACATATTTTATTCGAGACATCACTGGGAAACACTACACTACCCAAATATCCTGACGTGTAAAGCATAAATCAGCACCTTTGATTGGCGGAGATTCCCGCTGCTAGGGAATGTTTATGGCAAGGTGGGCCACCCGAGTTACAAAACGTCTCTGTGCTAGCAGGGAGCAATGGCAGCAGGGGAGGAAAGGAATGATTGGGTAAAATATGTTTTTTACATATTTAAAGTTGAATCTGTCATCTGATTTGAAAATGTCATCTTATGACATTCTCAATTTAAGGGGCTCTGTGAACCATCACCAGCTCATAAACATTAGGAAATGTATCATTTGCAATGGTCAATGGGAAAAGTTACTGAGGAGAAAAAAAATATATACACAGTCTTGTACCTGTTACAGTCATCGCCTAGCCTGGGAATACCCACGCTGCCTTGCGTGCTCGTTCTGAACTGCGCCTGGCGACCAAGGCCAAACTTTTCGCATGGATTTGGGAACCAATCACAGAACGGGGAGAGACGGCAAGACGATGCGCAAACTATTAGACAAACGGAACCACAAGTCCCCTACGAGAAAATTAATAGGTGGTTCCCAGACTAAACTGCACTTGTGATTTAGGCTGGCGTTAGCCAGACTAGTCATCGCCTACCTCTGGTTAGACTAAGTTGAGGCTGAGAGCAGTTTAACACAAGAGTTTTCCAAACATCAATGGAGAAAATGAATGGGAAACGTCCTTCTGTGAACCTGAAAGGATTCATCAACAGGGACCGGCCTGCTCTACAGGCTCTGCCTTCCCAAACTTCCCTAAAGCCCTAAAGAAAAAGAACAAATTGCCAAATATACTATATCCAACCTTTGTGTGTTAAAGCTATACTAAGAATTTGCCGCTGTTTGTCGTCTGCTTTTTATCAGACTACCTGTTTTGCCATCATCTTCAAATGAATATCTGGATGGCATACAGTCATGTGAGGGGCAGGAAAACACGCTTGTTTTCCCTACCAGCCATCCAGGCCCAACACTTATGCAAACAGTACAATCAAACAACTGGTTTAAATAATTCTCTGAAACCAGTTAAGCATAACAAATAACTAGGCTAGGCCTTTATGTGTGTGGGCCATGCGTGTACATGCACGTGCACACACAAGTGTGTTTATGTGTGTGTGTGTGTGTGTGTAAAGGAGAAGGAGGTCCACGTGTAGTTGCACCTGAAGTGATTGACCACATTGGTCATACTGAGGAAGGACAGCACAAAGGAGCCTGGCCGGCGGTCGCTCTCCCTGATGAGATAGCTGCCAGAGTCCCGGGCTTGCTGCAGACGCTCCTCCGCCATGTTCCGATCCAGTTTCCCATGATACCACCTGGCATGAGAAAGACAATGGTAATCAAAGGAAACCAATGATCTGTGATCTGATTAAGGCATTTTCAATGTAGGCCAGAGAATAAGCCCAAAATCATTTTTACATTTTGCCAACAGCCAAAATTGCATAATCAATAACAGCACAAACAAATAGGCCTATAAAGAAATTTGTCATAATAATAACCTCTAGACACAAATGGAGGATTTAAGCTGTTGGCCCCAAGATTGAGTTTTCAGATGTAATGGGCTAAACCCTAAATCCCTACGTAATCCTCGTGGAAACTACAAATCGATTGTTACTTTCAGGCTTTCTGTCCTGCACGCCACCTAAAATCGTTTCCCGTTCATCTGTTTTAACAACATTGGAGGGAATGTTCCCACCACTCACATAACTGCAAGAAAACTGTGGTCATTGATTAGCATTTATGAGCATGGAAAATTAAAACTTAATTAAACTTAATAGTGAACATACTGATTAAGTGGAGGAGCGGTGAGGGAGAAGACAACTTCCTCTTCTTCATATTCCTGGCCGTCCAATCCATCGCCTTCATCCACTGTTCCCAATAACCCACAAGTGCGGGGCGGTGGCACCGAGGGAAGGGCAGCGCTCCCATCCGGACTTGCGGTGTTGGATAATATCCGACCACCAATTCCCTCCGATGGGGATTCTGCCACCCTGGTCCCATCTTTAACAATGTGTGAAGCTGTTCCAGACCAGTCTAACGCCATCTGATGGGACAGCTCTGGAGACCCCATGGAGCGGTTAGTGTCCATAGTTAAGGTCGGGCCCGTCTCCGGCATACGAATCCTCGGCTTTGTACAAAACGCAAAACGGGCTGTGTCCAATATTCCTCCGCCATCTATCTGTGTCACCACCGAAGCGGGGTCTGTCTCCTCTCCACCGTCTTCTGTCGCCATCATTTTTCTACCGTCAAAAAGTGTAACTTAGTTTCTTTTTAGGTGGAGAGATTTGTCCCTCCACTCTGCCACTTGTTTTACTGTCTCCCAAAACTCTGACAACTTTTAACAACTCCCGAACAGTCTCGCAACTCAATCTCAGCTACTTAATGAGCCCGCTAGCTAGATAGCTTGCTAGGTGATAACGTTACTTGCAGTAGCAAGTACACGGGACGTAAAGTTTTAGGTCTTCATGATGAATGTCAGCCTTGCTACTGGGCTTGCATTATTAAAACAATAGTTTTAAAGCGAAACGTCTCGCAGCAACATATTTTTCAACCTTGCTTTGATTCCTCTCGTAATGTCAGCTGGAGGTGCAGTCCACTTGTCTTAAAGCTAACTTTGGCTAGCTAGCTGACTAGCTATCTTGAGTTTACTTTGCCATTTATCTTGCTATCCGCTAGGTAACTTAGCCTGCAGTTACTACCTAGCGAGCCAAGTGCAATCTGTGCGCTCCGTTAACAGAAGCTGGTCAAAGCCTCCTACGTTTTGACAAAGTTTCTTCCAACCATCCGTTGCATTTCAGGATGTCTTACCCGTCGTGTAGTCTTGAACATGTCTCAAAACTTTAAAATAGACACAGTGGTGAGCTTTTTCGACGATTCGTCCACCTCGCAGTAACTTTGCTAACTTATAACATAGCTGGTGTCACTCGGTCACGGTTGCACCCTCCCTCCTAGTTTGACGACTTGCCCAGTGCCCCTGCTCTGTATTATCCTACAGCGCGCGTGCCCGTTTCAGTACAGTGGAGCAAGGAAATCAACAGCCAACTTTCTTCTTTCGACGTTTGAAGCCTAAACAGGGTGATATGATACCACTTTGGTGTAGCCTAATCGATTAATTAGGACATGCTTTTGTTTATACAGAATAGACCAAAATAATAGCCTACTTAGGCCCTAGTCTAAAGTGAACTAAACAGCCTTTCTAGGCTTCTGTCATTGTCATTCATTATTAGAGATCTAGTTGAGAATGATCGAATATATGATAGGATAGTTGAATATAACAGTTGGGCAATAGTCAAATAATTAGCCTAATTGACGAAGGCAATTCATAAAGATATAAATGTTTATTTTGAATCATCAATATACTCATTAATATACTCAAGCTTTTCAATTGAATATGATGAAAACAATGCAATAGGCCTATCCAGTTATTTAATGTCTTCAGCAGAGTGAGGTCATGCGAGTTTAATGGTAACTTTGATTTGTGCGAGGCTGTTTTTTGCCACTAGATGGTACCATTTGGAAAGGTTTCTACGTGAGTAATTTTTTTTCTTATCTTCTTAGTTGGGGAAAAAGGTTGAACCAGGCAATGAAGGGAAAACAGCTTGCATTGAGATCATAAAATCGTTTTTTATTATTATTTAGGCAATCAACCTTAAAAAAAAAAAAAACCTCTGCCAATCTACAAATATGGGAAACTGTTCAAAACGTATCTTACATCACAATTCTAAATTTACAACCATTCCAAATTTGGTGATCTTAATCACTATAGCCCAGACTGCATACACCACTATGCCATTGATCCAAAGCTAAAGGAATGCTACATAATCACTGACTCAATGACTCATTTCAATTTGCCAGACGTGAAAACCCATTACCCAGGTACTTCAATACAACATCTCTTTCCAGTTTATCCTGAATTTCAGATGGGTTAGGGAGAATAACACTTATGTTTATCCTCCTTTCATATATGCCATCCAAATTAGTTGATACCAAAACTAATTGTCAGATAAAAAGGATGCCTGAAATAGTGGCACTGTTATGTGTTGCTGAAAGATTAAAATAGGCATTTTAACATGAGTAAAACATGACAAACCGCCTAACCAAGGGGCAGAAAATTACAGTGGTTCATTTAGAGAGGAGGGACAGTGACTCTTTATTCAAATGCATTCAGTATGTGGTTCACTTTGCATACAGACTAGTGTTAAAATATCTTATTTAGGAATGCAGGGAGAGACAGACACACATGTAGTAGGCCTGCTGCCCTTCTTGTGGAATAACCAGTAATGAATGCAGGGAGGGAGGCAACATGCCAGAGGTCCCTTTACTACCATAGAACTAAAACTCACTGTGACAGAAAATTATACAACCTGTTGACTGAGGATATAATGGGATGAGAGATTGTGATTATCAAAGCCTCAGGCTGAAGTGTTATAATATAACCCACCATTGCTGTGTAAACAACGCAAATAGAGCGTATATAATAGAGCGTATATAATATATAATCTCATCTCTCTACTCACCTCATTTCAGGTGTTTCTCGTGATGCCATAATGCAGTGGGAGCACTAATCATTTGAAGGGAAACAGCTGACTACTTGTAGTGTGCACTTACACTACACTCATTTTCTCACCTACAGTACATGTTCTCTCGGTGCATTGAAGTGTTTCAGAGCTTGTCCTGTGGTGTTACACTGAGGATTTAGAACCAAATTAGATGAAGTATGCATGGGTTTAGTTCTTTGCTGCAGTTATTATCCTCTAGCTGCACCATGGCAATGCAGTTCATTTTAAATTTGCAGCTGGCAAACATTTCAGTACATGTGACACTTTTGTCAATAGCATAATCAAATAGTGTAGCATTAGACAGTCTGCAGGTTTTCTGATTGAAAACGCAGTCGCTCTTTCACATGAAACTGGCTAAAAACTGGTGCTCTTTGTTTTGTATTGCCCCTTGGCCACCCCTGGATTAAGACATTTTCAATGTCTTATACTGTATAAGCCCAAAAAATCTATTTAAAATTTTACCAACAGCTAAAATTACAAATTTTTCAGATTAAAAAAATTGTTTGTTTTTTTCATTCGCAATTATTACCTCATAAATTAGTAATTACCTGGCAAGCTGCTGGCAAGAGGAAGTTTCAGAACAGGTATGTCTCAAGAAACATTAGTTTTACTAAGCTTTGTGTGTGCCAAGAATGTTCTCTATGCTGAAGTTTGTGTGTAGACCCTGATAATACTGTACATCGTTCCAAGTGTCATCCATTGTCAAACCTTCTAAGTGTTAAATACAATTTTGAATGTGTCTGCAGAAGCGCCCAGAGCAAATCCATTAGAACGCAAAAAGGCTAAAAATGAGAAGATTGCCCTGGCTCTGGCTGACAGCTACTGATGTAAATTTCTCTTTGCACAAATGTTTGACTCATGCCCAATTGAAATCCACTGCCAATGTATCACTTTAAGTCTTAGTCCAGGACCACCACCATTCATCCTGGGCTATCATTAAATGTTGGTCTAGGTCAGGACCATCATCAAGTAGGGGCGAGCTGTGTGATTGAAACAGGGGACGAATGAAATACAGCTAGGCTATTTATTCAAAAACCATGCACATCTGACACGCTGAATGTCGTCACTATGTTCAGCACAAAAGACTTACCAACCTATTGACTATTTAGGCTAGGCTTAGGCCTAAGCTAAGCTACTTAGCCTGTTGCTGTCCATGTCATTCATGACTAAAAAACAGTCCTAGCTGTGAATGATCAAAGATCGAAAGATCTTAGTGTAGCCTAACAGCTAAATAGTCAGTATAAGGGTCAAATAATCACTATTAGTATTATTTAATTGTTTATTTTCAATCATTAATACACTTAAGCTTTTCAATTAAATATGATGAACATCTCAGTTGTCTCATATGTCAAGAATGAGTTCATGGGAGTTTAATGTTGAAAGGCTCTTTTTCTCCAGTAGATGGTACCATTGGGAAAGGACACAAGTCAGTTTTCTTATGTTCTTGTAAAGTTGAAAAAAAGTTGAACCAGAGTATGAAAGGGGGATAACAGCTTGAATGGTGATCAGAGTATCTTTTTTATGCAATCCACCTTTTTTAAAACAAGTCCAGTCTTGATCTATAGCCGACTGCATGTTACACTCAGGTTACACTATTGATCCATACCTAAAGGAATGCTACACAATCAGTGACTCATTTCAGTTTGTTTCAAAACCCATTGCCATGATGTCTTTTCAGCCATCCTGAATCTCAAGAAACACAAGTGTTTTGGCGTTAGACTGGAGGTTTTGCTTACTAAAGAGCATACAAAACCCTGTCCAGAGCATTAACTGGCACTGGTAGCCTATTTGGCAATCCAGTCAGCTACTGTAAAGTTTTCATTAGCCTAATGTTGTGGTGTTTCCTGCAGCCAACCAGCCACATGGATATCCTAGATGTCTAGTGAGAATAATGCTTGTGTTTATCCCCCTTCCTGTCCCTACATGCCATCTAAATCAGATGATACCAAAACTATCAGTCTAATACTGGCACTGTTACATGACATGCTAAAATAGGTATTTTAACATGTGTCTTAAAACATGGCATAACAGCTTAACAAAGAGGTAGAGAATTAAAGTAGTTCATTTAGAGAGGAGGAATAATAGTGACTCTTCATTCAAACAGTATTCAGCATTTTTTCTTGGTTAATACAAATAAGTAACATACATGTGTACACACTCAAACTAAGAACTGCAGGGAGAGACAAATACGTACTTGCTGCCCTTCTTGTGGAATAACCAGTAATGAATGCAGGGAGGGAGGCAACATGCCAGAGGTCCCTTTACTACCATAGAACTAAAACTCACTGTTACAGAAAATTATACAACCTGTTGACTTGAGAACCACTGAGGATATAATGGGATGAGAGATTGTGATTATCATAGCCTCAGGCTGAAGTGTTATAACAGACCATTCTTGTGTAAACAACGCAAATAGAGCTCTAATGACCAAAAGCAATAATCTCATCTCTCTACTCATCTCATTTCAGGTATTTCTCGCAATGACATAATGCAGTGTGGGAGCGCTTATCACTTCAAGGGAAACAGCAGAGGGAATTTTCTCTTCTGATTCTTATTAGCCTATTTCTAGTCTGACTACACTTCTCCTGTGTGCACTAGCCTACTGTCACGTTCTCACCTGACATGTTAGCCTACATGTTCCCTCAGTGCATTGAAGTATTTCAGAACTAGCCCTGTAGTGTAACACTGAGGATTTAGAACTAAAATAGATGAAGTCTGCATGGGTTTAGTTCTTTGATGCAGTTATCCTCTTTGGATGGCAATTCATTTTAAATTTGCAGCTGGCAGAATTGCTTGAATGGAGTTTCAGGAGTGGATATGCCAGAACTGACAGAAGAAAGAGGTCAGCAAGGCAACACAGGCCTATAGCCAGACCCTTCTTGAATTAGTGGTTGATGATAATTCAGTGATCCGTAACAAAGCTTGTCCTTTCAGAACTGTTCAGTAGACATCCAAGATGGTAGTGGAAATAACACTCATCCATCCAACCTTGGTATCTCAACGAATAATCTGATAAAAAAGGATACCTGAAATAGTGGTGGAAGTTAGTTAATTACCCAACCATGTCTTGTTTGTTCTAAATCAAGGGTAGGCTACATGTATCTGAAGTCTCAGCTCTAGGCCTCTTTTTGTAGGCTACAGCTGTCCTTTTATTGAGAAAATAATAATACTAATAATAATACAACTATATAATGTGTATCAGCATGTTTTGATAGATTACTGTAGCTCTTTCAACAAAGTCAACTTTTCAGTATCAACCTGGAATTAATGAGATGACATAGCCTAGCACCTTTGCTTCACGTCTGCAAAGTTTTGTAGGCTATGCATGGGCAGTCAACTTCTCATGAGCCTAAAGACGATGTTAAAGTGAATGAGTAAAGACTTCGAATGTGTCATCAGTTTCTAATAGGCCCTATGCCTTTTAATTTGCTATAGGCAAGTGTGCCGTTCGCGCCTGATACACTGAGAACAATAAAGACACGCGCGTCCGCTGTCCTGTTGTGCACCAACCATCGTAGCTTACTGCAGTAAGATGAGGCGGTTCAGTGGCTAGCAGCATCTCTCCAACATCTTCGAGGTAGCTGGCTGCACCTGCAAGCAAAAGCAAACTTCCACGATCATCCAGCGAGAAAATTCCATAGCATTGCTTGGAGGATTTACTATTCTGTGATGAAAATGAAATCGTTGCGAAGCGTGTGCGAAATGTTACCTGTGTTTTTGGTGCTTCTCCGAGTCAGCGAGACTGTCCCAGATCCGGCGGATGGTAAGTGCAGGAGAGTATTGTCGCTAACAAGACTTTTTCAGAAGTCCTATTTAGCCTAGACTGTGATATTATTATAGGCACCACTCTTACCACAGTACAGTGCATTGCGCCTGCAGACTTTCAGAAGTCCAATGGATGCTGTGGGAGCATCTTCTAAGTTCGGACACTTTTACGCCTTAATGGGCAGGAAATAATCGTTGAACAAAGGGGGTCCAGTCTGCATATATTGTAATCATTATTGTGCTTGGCGCCCATCTTCTTCCTTCGTCTGTTCTTCATATGTATGAGAATGCTACTGGCAGAAACGGTGCGTCGTTCCGTCAATTTGGGTATCAACACAGCTCAAAACAAAGGTCATGGCCCTTTTTGATCTCAGCATTGTTTTGTATGTTGAGATTGAGACCGTATTTCTTTGTCGAAGTCTATTAACATTTCTTTGTCTGACGGTGGACTGGCGTTGAGGTCATACGCAGCTTCAGCACCACTGAGAAAGGAATTCGTGCCACCGCCAAATAGTTTTATGTGCGCAGTAGCATATTCAGAGTTACTGAGTTCAGAGTACTCCAAAATACTATATGATAATAGTAGGTAGCTTGGTTGAAGTTGTCTAGGTTGGTTTCACTGACTTTGCCTCCCTCATTATGTGTTTAAAGCAATAAGGAGGGAGAAGGCGGTTTAATGTAGTGGAGATGTCCTCACACTTTTGCCAGAGACAGGATACATTTTGTCCAATTCGAGGGATCATTTGGATGATCGATCTAATGTAATCAATTGTGATGATTTACGCACTCTACTGTACATTTTACATGCAAACAATTCAGATGATGCTCTCTTAAAATTCAAGTTGATAGCCAACCAGGAGTATTTAGAAGTGGCTGCCAATGTGGGGTAATTGATTAGATTCAGTGCCTGTATGTTACTGAAAGGCTGGGTTGGAAATAGCCTACATTCAGTTCTCCCTGTATCATCTCCAGGTTTCATTTTTAGACTGAGGTGTTGTCAGGGGAGATCAATGTCCTCTGTCGATGCTTTTGGCTGGAAAAGGACTGCAAACACATTGCAAAGTAGGGAACTGTCAACATGCTGGAATAAACACTTCAGAAAGTGGAGTGAAATTGGCTATAGTTTTCAAGTGTTTGTGGTAGCAATATAGTTTAAACACAACAATTTTACATTCTGTAGCAGCTATCTGAAGTATCAAAGCATTCTTCTTAACCATTTTATCCCCATACTTACAGTACTGCCATACCCCTTGTGACTCAAAATAACCTTCTTCCCAGCAGGAGGGCATCTGGTAACCTGTCTGAGTTCTAGACTGAAGTGAAATCAGCCTGCCACACAGACCTATTTTAGCCCCAAACAGTTTGATTCAATAACTGAATGCAGGCGTCTTCATCATTAGAGATGTTGCTGCATTCCAAGTCATTCTCGCACAAGGCTCTGAGTACAGGGAGCATTGCTCTGGGAAGAGTGACTATCTTCCACACGATGACACAAACCCAGCTCAACACAGCGTGGTGTGGAACTTTGCCTCTGTCTCTCTGTGATATGCAAATGTACATGGAGTTGCACCCCCCTTGGGTTGAAGTGGACTTTTTACCTCCTCTGGCTAGAAAGAATACATCTTCTGTGCTGGTTACTATCTTATGCTCCCAAAAGGGAGCACATTTTTGGAGGACCTTGATTCTTCCAGATTTTTTTTTTAGGACTTCAAAACAGTGCCATAAGAGGAACGGGGTCTTTTAAGTCCTGGAGTACATCAGCGTTGTCATGTAGAGCACAGTCCCTCAGAGGGTGTGTTTTGCAACACTAAGACGCTGGTGATTCTACAGGGAAACAAATCTGAAGATGTTAAGGCACAAAGATAGAGATACTGTATAAATAGCAAAGAAAATGGGAGCGCACATGAACACACAGATAAGAGTGAAACTGATTTAGAGAACAGTCTTTTTTTTCCTCTTTTTCTTTACCGCGCAGAGATTAAAATCAGACAGCGTATAATACTGGATTGAGATATCTTGCAAAACCCAGGCTGTTTCGTTGCGATTGACTTAATCTGGGCTGCAGGTGATTTAATGAGCATTACAGCATCTTTCACTGGCCTGCCTTCGGGGGCCGTGGTGTGGCAAAATGTCCCCTTTGTGATAAGCACATTCATTCTCTGTCCTCCTCATCCCTGGCAGGGAAAGTGTGCAAGCCCTTTGGCTGTGAAAAGGGGGAGGACTGTCTCGGCTCGCCGTCTGAAGAGGTCGGGTTGACTTGTGAGTATGATGAGCACGTGCTGCACACCATCTGCAGGCCTCCAGACGGTCTGGCAGGTGCAAGTGTTTACTACAGCATGGGAGCTATGGCCAAACACATGCGTGAAAAATATCTACATGCACATACTGTACATGTTAATGCATACAGTACATTGAGTTGATGTGTTAATGTTAACTGTGAAATGAGATTTGCACTTAGCCCTGGTCAACAGTGACATCAGTCAGACGCTTGTGTCTGTAAGTCTCTAACGGCTCGTCTAAGTCTTTAACATCTAGTCTTCATTCTTCCCCCCAGCAGCATCAGACTGGGAGGGACCCACTGGAGGAGGTGAGTTGACCAGCCATTTCAGTCCCATTGTGCCTCTCTTCATTTCTGCTCTGGTGGCAAATATTTGTTTTACACAGAGTTGAACTACATCTTTTCCAGTTTTACAGTTTTTGTTCTGTGCATTTTATTGCTCAAACAACAGCCTTTTCAATTTCATAACCTACTATAAACTTGTCTTATGGTTGACGGCACATCATCAGTTGTGCATAAATGATTTTTGCTTCCTCTCATGCACGGTATGATTAAATTGTGAGTTTGTTCATATGATAATACTGTATGTCTGATTCCATGAGAGCAGATTGGACTTGCGATTCTGATTCTGTGAGAGCAGACTGGGTTTGGGCTTCTGATTCTGTGAGAGCAGACTGGGTTCGGGCTCTCTTGCACAGGCTGCCAAGACAGCAGGGAAGCAAAATTCCTGAAGTGCATCAGCCTTTTGTCCTGTACATTTCTTAAGATTGAACAGCGAAGCACAATAGCTAAACTATAGCTGACAGCTCTGTGCTGTACAAGTGAATTTGTGTCATGCCTATAGGTGCGCCTCAAGCTCTGTCACTTTCACTTCAAGAATATTTCATGCCCATGACCTAGTGTGTTTACACTGTTGGGTACTTTGCTTTGATGTGTTCATTGTATTGTACCTCAAAGAGATAACCATTTCATTTTTCTTCTGAATTTTCTTCTTCTTATCTTGAGTATTTTTTTTTGTCTAAATAAATGCATAAATGCTCATTAACTGCCTCTAACAGTAAGCTTTCTCCCCCCTAATGGGCAGGATTTCCCAAGTCCTGAGCCTCATTTGTTTGAAGAATAATAACTGACTCCAAGGCAATCTGGCAGTTAACGATTAATCACCCCCATGAAACTCTTTTCGCTTTTTTCATTTAAGCACATGATTAATTTTTTAAACTCCGTTTGTTATACCTGCGCCAAGCATCCTAGAATTCAGGAACTGTCTGCACATCTCTTCTCTTTGTCCCTGGCAGGCCCTTGCCATCCAAACCCATGTCACAATGGCGGGGTCTGTGAGAGCGGTGCAGTCCAGAGGGGTGACTCCTTTGTTGGCTTTCTGTGCAAATGTGCGCCCGGCTTCAATGGAATCTACTGCCAGCACAGTAAGTCTACGCAGATTTTCTCTATGCTACTTTTGTGTCGGTTCTTGGTTCTATTTTTGCACTTATGTTTTTCTGGGATCCAGTGGACTAATCACTTAGTTTTTTTTTTTTTTACTTTTGTAGCTTTTGATCCCCCCAAATGCTCTCAGCACTAACAAAATAATGAGGATAAAATTAGTTGTGTAGCCCTTTGTTGTCAGAGGCACTTCAATATACTTCATGTAATGACAGTACAAACATCTTAGAAGTCCATCAGATCAGCTCCCATAAGATGTTCTCAAGACTTCTGCCTGGAAAAAAAATAACTGCTTTTAAATCAGGTTCGGTGTTATCCTATCCAGCACACAAGAAATAATACATGTAGGACTAGGATTCGAGGTTTATTAGCATATCGAAGAACTGAGTAGTCTTGTGGGGTTGCCCATGCAGAAGACCTTGTATTGCTCTCCCTGCTTATCTCCCATGCTATGCATTATGCATGCCTCTCCCTGCCAGGCTAAGTATGCCACGGGATCTATCCAGAGCATCGATGAGGCCCACAGTTAACATTTGCATCCGTGACCTTAATTTTCTTGGCTCCCTCTGCCTGCTGCCAGCCGTGGTCTATATTTAATGCAAAGACGCCACAGCCGCCCAAGCAAAGTCCTCGGAGGGCCAACTGTGTAACAGATTGAACAGCGTCTTAAGAAACATGGCGACCCGAGGCCAGGAGTGATGCTTTAATTGAGTCGCTTCATCCCGATTCACGTGGACTGATAACCTGCCTGCCAAGGACCCTCTTTCTCTCTCTCTCTCTCTCTCTCTCTATCTCTCTCTCTCCACGTCCTCGTGGCTTAGAGGGCCTCGGTCTGGAGGATTAGCCGTGATGATGAGCTGTGCTGGGTGCGCTGGAGTCTTGCTGCGTAGCGCAAACACGAGAGGTCTTCATCTCTGGAGCTACGTATGGAGCACACATACAGTACCCATGGCTGTGCATGGAGCTTGTTGTAGTCATTATGGCTTTGCTCAGAGAGCTGCTGCTGGTGGCATGGCTTCTATTGCATTAGATTAGAGGCTGGCAATATGGGAATATGAGAGAGAGAGAGATATGTTTTGTCTAATATCTCCTCTGGCATGTGGCTATGGTTATCTCCCTGGCCATCCATCAGGGAAGGTAGCGCACACACACGCACGAGTCATGTGCCTGCCTGCAGCCAGGTAGATGTTTCCTAGAGAACGTTCTAGCGGGGGTTTCATGGAAATGAGCGGTTCTTCCTCCATGGGGGTAATGTAATTATGCCTGCATGTGTGCCTCAGATCAGCCTTGTGAGGCTGGAGCAGCAGAGACCGAGTTCCAGAAGCTAATCAGTTTCAGCCAGAAGCCAGCCATGGCTGTGTATGGACCACACCTGACCTTTCTATAATGAGAACACTAACCAGCGTCTGTTCAACACCTCAGGCTTTTGTTGTGGTAAAAGAACGTGGAAAAAAGACGAGAAAGAAAATAGAAAGAAAAGTTTTCTGTTGGTTACACAAGGCAATTCACCATTTCACATTTCTTAACACACCTGACCAGAGTAGTGATATTATTGAGCACTGTGCAAGAAAGACATTGTTTAGGAAAGGTATTAAAAGCCTCGTGAAAAAATGTCTGATGTTGACTACAGGAGTGTTGTTGACTAGAGATGTCAGTGACAAACATTTGGATTCCAGTGCTGTTCTCCATAAACAAAGGCAGTAGTTCTGTACAGTACAGTGAGCATTATTCCTCTGCCCTCTTTGGTTTGCTCCATCTGGAGCTGCTGATGCGGCCGGCAAATATTTACCTGAGGAGAGCATTCCACAATCCACAATCCACAATCCACATTCCACATTCAGATTTCTCCCCAGTCTGTGCTGGTGAATCCTGTTGCTTAGATACAGCATGACAGACCTGTATCTAGCTACATTAATATGTTTCACTGGGTGGATTTCTCAGGGTCTCAAATGTTTTTGGAACGACGGCAACCCTTTACAGTATGATGATAGGGTTCACAATGAATAGAAAAGGAGACATTGATTGGTTGTTGTAATTGTGTAAATTATTGGTATTGAGAAATAGTAGGCTATAATTTCTATTATCTGATGGAGAAAGTGTTACCAAACCTTTCCAAAACCCTTATGGCAGAGACGCAGCCGAATTTGATTAGATTGCTTTATCTTTTAGGTGTCAGATAATGACTGTTGCTATATATGCAAGTAGTTTTAGTAAAAAAAATTTGTAGCATTTAGTAGCATTTAGTAGCATTTTAGTAAAAAAATGTAAACAATTTTTATGCCAGTAACATTATACTGTAGGTATTATTATCAATCAATGAACAAACCATTTGGTAATGACTGCTTTGTTTTTGTTTTTATTTGGACCCTTTTTTATAGATTATAGATTATATCCTCCTTGACATTTACAGTACATATTTTATTTCACTAAACCCTGCGCCTCTTCAGTATTGAACTTTCTTAGTGGGATACCACTAACTAAAGCAGCACACATAAAGGCCATTACCTCTGGCTGGCAAAGCCTTTGATTTGAAGCCATTAACCTATCCATTACCCACTCCATTCCCCTGTTCTGAGCTCCGCTAAAGGCCAATCACAATGCTCCCTCACATACTGTATCTGGAGTAATGGGAGCTGACGCATTGCCCATGCCAGTGTATTTCTCAGAACGCAGTACGTTTTCTTTACCTGTCTGAATATACATCCATACCTGTGCAAATATTCACACTGTCTTTCAATCTCTACAGTATATTACAGATCTGAACCTACTGTATTTAAGCAGTATTATCTTATGTCAAACTATGTGAGCAGTTCATGTCTAATTGGACATGATGCATTACATGGCATGCAAGGAGCTCTAGAAACAGCATCTATCCCAAAGCATGACTAGAAAAGCCGATGTTGGCATTGCTGAGGCAAGGCCTGGACCAGCACACGAATCCGAGGGATCCTCTCACCATGGTATCCTCTGCAGGTCTCAGGTGGCCGCCCACGGTGTGGAGTCTCTCCCAGGTTTGGGCTTTCTGTGGAGTGTGTTGTTGTGGAAGATTCTAGGCCAGCGTGGCTCCCGGGGTGGGCTCGGTGGAGAGAAGCAAACTTTGCCACCACCGATCCCAGTGATTTCTGCACGAGTGCCCACACGACCGAGCCGTCCTCCATAACAAGTCTCTGGTGATTTCCACCACTACCCTCCTCCCTTAAAAAAGACTCACTAAGCCGAGAGCTGCAGCTTGTGGCTTCCCCCTCTCGGCCCCGGTTGTGGCTGTGGATGGATATGCTTTGGAGCGTTTGCCGCCCGCCACCAGAGCCAAACGGGCCGGTTGTCCAGGCCCGGGCCGGTGGGACGGAGTCTTCTCTGCACGCACTAAGCATCCTCATGAATCACACATGACAGCTGTCTAGCGAGGACCCCCCTCCGAGCCACAGGTCGCTCTCGCGCTCTCCCTCCGACAGAGACAAATGAGAGCAGACTGACACGGGTCGGGGCTGGAGAGAGAAACATATAGAGACACAACAAAAACATTCTAAGAGGCAGGGGATTGCCAGCAGTTGCTGTGTTACGGAACGAAGACCAAGGGGCGGAAAACAAGAAGTCACATTCTGCTGGAATTGTGCTGAGAGTGGGTGTTAATTGGCTGGTTTGAGGGTAAATAAAATGTCACGGTGTGTCTGTGTGTGGAGCGGCAAACTGCTGCGCACCCTCTGTGTTTGGACTGGAGCTTTCAGATCGAGTCTGTCTCTCGCAGTAATTGGCAGCCTGGTGGCTCTGGTAGACTACAGAGATGTGATCATGGCTGTGAGGGAGAGTTGGTGTGTAAACAGCCAAAGTGTGGTCAGGCAATCATCTGTGCTCCTGTGAAGCCAGAAGTCAGTTTTTTTCTGAGTACTACATGAAAAGAGATATACACACACACTGGTTCCATATCAGTTTGTCTTGCTTTGTTATCGAAAATGTCTGAATGTGGTGTTGTTTTTCAGATATAAATGAATGTGCTAAGAACCCGTGCAAAAATGGAGGCATCTGCACAGACCTGGAGGCCAACTACACCTGTGAATGCCCAGGAGAATTTATGGGCAGGAACTGTCAGTACAGTAAGTGCTGTGTGGAAGATGCAGTATAGTCATTTAAATAGCCCTTTCAGATATCTTACTTTGCATGTCAGTTATTTCCTTTTGATTCACTTGAAAGCCCATTTCATCTTCTTCCCATTGTAAAGACATTACTTATTCTGCGCAGACGGGCTTTGATTTAAGAGGGAGACTGTCAGAGAAATGTCACCGCTCGCTGGTTACGTGACTCAGAAAAAAGCTGCAGTCAGCTAGTCGGAGAGATTTCAGGTGGAACAGTGCAAAACATCGCTGCGGCTCAGTACGGTACATCTGATTGCCAAGCTGTGTCCTCTAAATTACGTGTAATATTTCATTCCCCCCTTTAAACCAGCGGAATGTGTCCTCACCGTATATCTCATTTCCCATAGACTGCCCTTTAAAGCCGTTTGCACATAAAGCTTTAAGAAGCGTGTTGTCGCGAAAGGAAGGTCACACCAGACCATGTCTTTGCTGGAGAAACATTTCTTGGCGATAATTTGCAGGGTGAAAAAATAGGATGGCGGTGCAAGCAGGAGCTCAACACATCCACAGGGCCCTCAATTGAATTAGGCCCCAGATTGGAGGCATGCTCTTTCTGTTAGGTGTTTTTCTGAGGAGGGTATTTAAAGTTGCCAACCTGCTGGGGAGCGGCTGCGTTGCGATGCTGTCCAAGCAGGGTAGCCGGAGCTCCCTGAGAGCCAGCCTGAAGGCGCTCTTCCCCTCCAAGTCCCAGACATCTCTGTGCCTCGACAACGGAGACGCTCAGGACTGTTCTCAAGACGGTCTGACCGACCAGAATAAAGGCACACAGACAGACAGTGATCTGTGCTACATCTGGACCAATGACGACGAGGTAGCCAAACGGAAGGATACGCGCGCTAGCGAAGATGCCGTGTCCATCACTAGCAGGGAAACAGCTTCCCGAAACGAAAGCAGGCAGGAGGCCGATCTGTCACTGTATAGCCGGAGCAGGGACACGTCTTTTATAGAAGAAAGCAAGGATCCAGGTTTCAACAAGTCAGGATGTCCTGAAACGCTTGATGAGGGCAAGTTGGCAAGAGACTGTATGTCAGAGGCTGATACGATATCAGTGACTGGGACGATTGACAGCAGAATCGACGATCTCTCACCCGTCAAGGCCAAGCCATGCTGTGGTATAGTGAGATATTTATTGTGAATGCTGATTTTTCTTTCCCACTCGTATCTCTTTCTCCTCTCGTCCTTTCTTTCTCTCTATCTTTTTCCCCTCTCTGTCTCTGTCACACATCCCATTGTTTCTCTTTATCTTATTCCATCCATCCTCATGCATGTTAATGCTGTCTTTTTCGGTATTTCTGTCTTCTCCATTCTTCATCCTAATGTGTTAATGTGTGTGTGTGTGTGTGTGTGTGTGTGCGTGTGTGTGTGTGTGTGTGTGTTTGTGTGTGTGTGATCTGTGTTTATCCTAGAATGCTATGGACCTCTGGGAATGGAGGGGGGCATCATCTCGAACCAGCAGATAACAGCGTCGTCCACCCAGCGAGCTGTGCTTGGCCTACAGAAGTGGCACCCTCACTTCGGCCGCCTCAACAGGAAGGGCTTGGTCAACGCCTGGAGTGCTGCTGAGAGTGACCGCTGGCCTTGGATTCAGGTAGAGTGAGCTCACTGTGAGCGCGAATGTGCTTGTGTCCCCCGTTTTCTGGTGCTTTTGTAAAAGGTCATCTACATAGATCTGCATCTACTGTACATAGAACATGTCTGAACACTCTCAGTCTGCGTGGGTGTTAGTCTAAAATCGAACTCTGTGAGACGTTCCAGCTGTTCTCTTCCTATTCTGTCTGCCTGCAAGGCTGTTATATGCAATAAGGGTCAGTAAATCTCTCTTATCGGTTTGTCACATTTCAAAAACAAATTCACAGGTTTATAATGACATTGGAATTTTTTTTTACATCTGCCAGAAGCACCAATATTTCAGTTTCTTCTGCTTTTAGGAAAGTCGTAACATGTCAAACCATTTCCATGAGTCAGCGGCTTCTGTTTAAGCACGAACAGCATCAAAGCTCGGCCTTGTTTCAGATGGTGTAAAGATGGCTTTGGACAAAATCTGATTAACAAACACAAAGCGAACAGTGTGGCGGTGCGGACACTGCTGTCCTCGGCACACGTAATGAGTAAATTGGCCGGCGTTTCACTAAAGCCGTGGCCTGCACACACACACACACACACACACACACACACAAGCGCCGCTAGTGTGAGTGTTGTTTGCCAGGGTGGGCTGCTGCTGTGAGCGTCCTTTCAGGTCTAGCTGGCTCCGTGTCAGGAGATGTACAGCGCTATGTCAAAGTGGCCTTAATAGCAGGTTATCAGGTTTGTTCCTGGACATTCACATGGGGCTTATGCAATACTCTGCACAGCCCGTAATACTTTAAATGGCAGCGAAATGTATATCACGCAGTTACTCATTAAAGTTCCTCCTCCGCATGGATGCGCCAGAGTGGATGAAGGATCAAACATTAATAACAATCCTAGTGGAACACATACCTGAGGTCCATCCGCAAATTGGATTGATTCGTTTGACTCTATCTTGAACCTGCGAAGACGACTGACAGGCAGGATAATGGAAATGGCAGAAAAAGCAAAGTAGGCTTTGCAGTGTGAACAAACTCAAGGAAAAACAGGCCACTGTTATTAGCAATACATGAAAGCTATCTTTCTCATACTGAAATGCCTATGTCCATTTCTCCATGTTTGAGCTACAGATGTTCCAAATGCTATGTTCTATTACAGCAATGCAGACACACGATGACAGTCAGAGATTTAAACACGCATACTGTATGCATGAACAGCACCAGTGCAGAAGCTGCTGCTATTTCAGACAGCCTCAGTGAGTCAGTGCTCTCCTGTGTGTGTGCAGATCAACCTGCTGCGGCGGATGAGGATCACAGGGGTGATAACCCAGGGGGCCAAGAGGATGGGCAAGCCCGAGTATGTCAAGTCCTACAAAGTGGCTTTCAGTGAGGATGGGGAGACCTGGCGCATGTACATTGACAAAGGAACGGACCAGGACCAGGTGAGCTCTGTGCTGACGGCCTTTGAGAAGGGCGCTTTTGTCCCTCCAGAGAACATGTCCTCTGTCAAGTCCTGCTGTCTTAGAATAGTTTGTATGGAAACTTTTGGACATGAAAGCTGAAATTTGTCCACAGTGGTTTGGGCTTTTGTTTTATTTCAAATAAGATGAACTTCCAATTATGTATCTGAGGTATTCCATCTCTTTTCCATTCGTCTCCTGTGGACTGCATTTGTTTGCAGGAAAGGTTTCGGTCTGCCCGAGGCCCTCAACATGGCATGTTTACACACCTCATCTCAAAAACAAATAGAGATTTGCATGTTTAAGGTGTGACTTCTCTCACTTCACTTGTCACTGGGGCTGGAAGTGAAATAGAAAATGTTTTATTCTCTGCCAATTATCCAAGCATCAGCTCTGACAACAGTGCTATTTGTCTATTTGGTATGTCAAGCATGCATATTCAGTTGCTGCGAATTGCCAGTGTTACATTTTAGATGTTAAAATTCATCGTTGTTGGCCACAGTGTAATTATCGTTGTAGTCAGGTGTAAGCTACATTTGCATAACATATTCATTTCACCCTCTCCAATCCCCCACCCCACCCCACCACACCCTACCTAAGGAATTCAGAGGAAACATTGATAACAACTCCCCTTCGGCCAACTCCTTCACACCACCAATCGAAGCTCAGTACATCCGTATATACCCACAAGTCTGCAGGGGCCACTGCACCCTTCGCATGGAGCTGCTTGGCTGTGAGCTCACAGGTCAGTCATAGAGACGCTTCCTCCTCCGTTTGAAAACGCTACAAGTTAACAGCTATAGCACTTAATCATTCCATTGTCCTATCATGACAAAGGATGCTCGGAGCCAATGGGAATGAAAACTGGACACATTCAAGACTTCCAGATCAGCTCATCCAGCATCTACCAGACGCTCAACATGGACATGTTCTCCTGGACCCCGGGGAAGGCCCGCTTGGACAAAGAAGGCAAAGTAAACGCCTGGTCATCTGCAGCCAACGACCAGTCCCAATGGCTACAAGTAAGCAATGGCTGTAGTTAGCATACTGTGGGTTAGCGCATCTGGAAATACATTCTGCAGACCACCTTCTCTATGCAAACTGTGGATTTAAGATTATGAAAGTCCCAGGATGAAGAGAGAATAGGGAGGTCGAGGTCCTTGGAAGCAGGCAAAAAAAATTAAGAAATTAGAAATAACAGTATTGGTATTGAATGCATTTGAAACATCAGCATTACCAAGCATGCAGGCCTTCTATATGGAGATGAGTTTCTCAAAGCACAGAGAGATGAAAACATGCCCAGCAAATGAGGCATCCTCAACAGGCCTCCTGTTTTGGCCACGAGTAGACATGCAGTTCATGTTTTACACCCATTAAATGATAGGAACAGTGAGGCATTTCTCAGCCAGCACACAAACCTGCCTAAATGAGATTTTAACAGGCTTCCTCTAATGAGACAGTTCTCTTTGAAACAGGAGGCATTTTGTTATTAAACATGTCCTGTTGCGTAGAATCGCAGACAGGCTAAACATTAATCTTTGCCATTGTAACTGTTGCTGTAATGCACACGAGACAAGAGAGTCCTTTCAAAAGCCAATTGAAAAGCAATTTCATTATTCACACATTTACGTGTCCAAAAATAAAGCACTTAAGTCGAAATCTACTTAGGGGCCTCACATTGCCTTTTTTTCTCTCTCCCCTAATGTGTGGAGGTCCTGTTAGGACACATGCCCTCTCATCACCAGCCGCCCCTCCTTCCCTTCCGGCACATTCTACAACATGTCTTTGTTGGAGCTGCTTCTGGCTTTTACACACAGTCATTTTACATGTTGATGCTTCCTACTTTTATTTAAAAATGGTATTTTTAATTCAAGAATATTCAACAATGTGATTTATTTCTCTTTTTCCCTTTTCGAGGAAAAGTGGAAAGAGGGTGGATCGCAATCAGAATCCTTATACGTTGTGTTTATTTTTACATTAAGCTGTTCAGGCAGCAGAAAGACCAGAAATGGGACAAACCCAGGAAAGAGGAAAAGGAAAAGGAAAATTAATTGTCGTTGAAGTTTTATGCGTGTGCATGAGGTAGTGTGAAAGTGAACTGACTGTGTCTAAAGCATTTTGCATTTCCTTTCATCAGGTGGACATGCTCCTCCCCACTAAAGTGACTGGCATCATTACCCAGGGTTCCAAGTACTTTGGCCGGATGCAGTTTGTCGGCTCCTATAAGGTGGCTTTCAGCAACGACGGTGAGAAATGGCTGGTGTACCAGGATGAGACGCAACAGCAGGACAAGGTAATATCCTTCAGCAGCAGCTCTCACGACACAAAAACTTGGGAATGTTTGCCTGGGAATGTTTGGGAATGTTTGCCTGGCTGTTCATTCTCCTTCTCCCCTGTCACTTTGCTCAGGCTTTTGTCTCTTGTTTTTGGGTGAGTGCGTATCACTTTTAGCATCGCTAATTAAAAGGCACAGGACTGTTTCAGCTAAGTGTTGTTTTTAGCCGTCTGACAGGGGATATGAATCTCTCTCTGGCGCCGCAAATCTCCGTCCCCTGCAGATTGGACCACAAGGAGAGAAGTGCAACCAAGTGAAGAATTAAATTCAGACATTTTTTAGTGCTCTATAAATACAGTCCACTTCCCCGCATCATCACCAGAGTGGAGGTGAGATCAGCTGCGCTTTGGAGAATATTTACGCCCATCAGCAGTTTTCTGACAGCCCGCCCCCCAACCCCCCTCCCTGCACCTTTACCAGGAAGTTATCACTTCTGTTCTCCCTGCTGTCTTCTCGGGCAACAGGCCTCCTCACCCAGTATGAGCTGATGTGACAAAAGCTTATCAGAGAAACGCTTCACTAGAAACAGCAGTCAAGCATGACTTGTGCCCCGTTGGAAAGCCGAAGATTTTTCCTGGCGCCTCAGCCCGCCGCTTTGAAAGTGTGGTCTTCAACCATTTAGCAGGAGGCAGAGAGGACGTCATTTTTTCCACTGTTAACCGTGTGCGTTTGGTCGAAATGAATGTGCTGTGCACACATTTCCCTCACTGAAATATTCATTAAGATTCTCTTTCAACACACTATTTTATCATGTCTATTTGCTGTGTAGTAAAATAGGTGCACTTCAGGTATAATTGGATCATCTATTCATTTTTTCGATCACGTTCTAGACTAGACGGCACCGAAAGGCTTATCATTAATATGTCAAAAACGCTACCGCCATCTACTTTGTGTTCCTCTGTGATATTTCATGGCTGCTCATTTTAATTGCGAAATTGGAATACATTGTGCTTCTCTTGAAGGCTAGCGAGCATTTCTTTTCGATGAGATTATAATCCACTGTATACATTTGCATGATTGCAACATCATCCATCATTAATATAGCACATGTCCAGGGGGCTCTCAGACTGACTAGCTTACTAGCAAAGAGCAGGGCCGTTGTCATGGAGACTAAGGCATTTCTATATTGATCAAACTGTCGCGTTTCCGACCTATTGAATCCCCAAAGCTGTTCCAAGGTGATGTCGGAGAGCTAATGGTGGCGACCTGTCAAATCAAAAGATAAGCGGCGGGGCCTTTAATGATCACAAATCAGCCGCATTCACCTTTAAAAGAGTCAGAGTCCTCTCCTCCTCCCTGGCGCTCCGCTGCTGACGGCCTAGTGTGTGGATCAGCAGAGATAGAGTGTCTAGTTATTGATGTACAGCGCTCCTCTGTCACCTTCCCCCTCACCTTGGGCTGGTGTGCAGCAGTAGGCCATGGGCCTGTGGGCTTGGATGGGCTTGGATGGGCTTGGGTTTGTGGTTAGTGTTTGCCTTTCTATGTTTGCCTTTGTCGTGGTGGCAGCTGTGAAATCAACATTTCAGAGAACTCCTGCAAACAAAAAGCTGACTTTGTGACTGAAACCTTTGTAAGGTGAAAGTACCAGAACACAAATATTTTTGATATTTCAAAGAACTCTCAAGGGCATGGAAGCCAGTTGCCAAACAAGTGTATACTTCTCCTAGTTTAGGAAAACATGACTCTTCATTTAGATGGGAGGCAACACACACTGCCAATGGTGTTTCCCATTCGTATGAATCCCGCAACACCATTAAATGAAGAAAATAGCAACTTTCTGAATGCTGGAGTATGGAACTTTGCTGGAGTTGTCATAGCCTATTGTAATGCGCATCAAGTTATAATCTGTTTCTACCAAATGTACAAAAGTATTGTTCTTAATTAAAGGAGAACGCCGGCGCGTTCGGACCTACATTCCAGTGGAAGCAGTGGTCCTTGTACAACGAGCTGACAAAAAATGAGCCAAAACGATGCTACCTGAACGGAGTTATGGCAGTTTTAGCGAGGCAGCGATATAGCGTAGCTATGGGGGCAGGCAGTTTACGTAGCTTTTACGTTAGATGCCTGCTCTCATAGCTACGCTATTTCGCTGCCTAGCTAAAATCGCATCGCAGGTAGCATCGTTTCGGCTCATTTTTTGTCAGCTCGTTGTACTCGACCACTGCTTCCACTGGAATGTTGGTCCGGACGCGCCAGCGTTCTCCTTTAAGATCCACTCTACAGAAAAAATATATTTTTAATCATCATTCTCTCTTATCAGGAATTCATAACTAGTAAACATTCTCCTCTCCAACCTTGGGAAAGAGTTTTAGGAAAGAGAGAGAGAGAGAGAGAGAGAGAGAGACAGTGAGAGGAGATAGGGCAAGGAATATAATTGCATTGTGGTAGCTCATTTTCATGCAGGGTGACCTCTTAACTAGGCCCAGGGCTCTTTATTAAGTGTGCCGTGTGTGTGTGTGTGTGTGTGTGTGTGTGTGTGTGTGTGTGTGTGCTCCCAGCTGTGGGAGAGCTGAAGGGCTGCTC
>JASCQY010000022.1:2469690-2489006 GCA_030264315.1 Sardinella tawilis
AAGCTAACATTTATCATTGAAGCGGATTAGACCAGGCGAGATGCTAACGGTCCAATTCGACTCAATGATACATGCTACTTTGGAGCTAAAATTGGTATTGCCAGACTCCGAGAAGGACTGGATGAACAGTAGAAAGGTATGGCTCAATTAATTAACTCGAGGGGAGATGGAAAATGAACATATTTCCACAAATGGTGGCGTACTGCTTTAAATATAAATTCAGTCCACAATGTGATAGGTTCCATATCTTGGCAATATAAGCATTGTTAATTTTGCTCAGATATATTGGTATGGTGATTTGTCATTTGAGGCTGTGGCTTAGCTGCATCATACTGTAAGTGTGATACTATGTTATTGCTGCCTTATAGCCGCAATGTCATGTGCAGTTCATATTTTTTTTGTTTGTTTCTCTCTCTGTTGAAACTTGATTTAATTGATTAACGGGGTATCCTTGTTCCCTTATAGTTATACCTTTAGAGGTGAAGGTAAGTAGAAGCCGTAAAGGTGAATATATGGTCTTAAGGAAGATCTAGGGCAATGACATACTGCTCTGTTATTTTGTTGACCAGCTCCATTTCTTGAAACCATAGTTGCTATCTAAGGTAGCTAATTGTTGGCTGCAATGAAATTGCCCATTGCCAAGCAGCCGTCTGTTTCCCAAATACATAGTTGCTAACCAGATAGCAACCAAGTTGGTTGGCAATGGGAAATTGCATTGCAACCAGCAAAGTTGCTTACTTGGTTAGCAACTATGCTTTTGGGAAACAGACACCTGGTTGGTAACCACTTAGACGGCAGGATATTGGGCCTCATTTCACCAATATGTTCTTGAGAGTTGTTCTTAAAGTCACATCAAAAGACCTGTATTGGTAAATTCAAATCTTGAAAACTGCATGAGTGTAGCCTAGATATC
This sequence comes from Sardinella tawilis, assembly GCA_030264315.1. Taxonomy (NCBI): domain Eukaryota; kingdom Metazoa; phylum Chordata; class Actinopteri; order Clupeiformes; family Clupeidae; genus Sardinella; species Sardinella tawilis. Next base: position 2,470,604 of record JASCQY010000022.1, read on the forward strand.
TAGACGCACCCAAGCGGCAGCAAATAATTTTGCCAAGTGGGTTGGTCTACCGTCGCACCATGGCTTTCAAAATGCGAAAGATTTTTCACCACATTGAGCTATCTCTGACTGACTGAACCTCAAGGCTGTTAGGTGTACAGCACTGTAGCTTCACTTTAACTCACTACATGTTTATATCATGGCTACATGATTAGTTTGAAGTGAATTAGCTGGGAATTGGGTTCTGAATTAGATTCCCATGGCAGGAGCAGCCCTCCAGCAGGAAGCTGTTGGCTTTTTTTCTAAGTCTTTTGATACCAGAATCTGCTGGATGTTTATCAGATTTTATCAGTCAAAAGTTATAAATTTAGATGATGTAAATCACAGTCAGTTGTAGCTGGGTTGGACCTGGTGACTTGGACCTTAAATATTATAATTAGGATCTTAAATATATTTCTTCTGATAGGAAATGAGATTTTGTTTGCAAATAAATTACTGTGAACATGTTTTCCTTTGTTGTCTCATACTTAACATGTAAAATTCTTTACTGTTGCCTTTATACCGTTATGTACAATAGCAAAAACATAAAGACTTCATTCCATATTGATAACTGATATAAATGCAGAGACCACATTTCCCTCACAAAATCTATAGAGTATACAGTATATCCTATACCACTGGCCTACTTGCATCAGCAGCATCAGCTTCTGCATTGCAGCATTGCCCTGATATAATAATCATGGGCCAAGCAAAGGAATAAAAGAGACAAGTGATGGCAAAGGCAAAATCAAAGTTCAAACAAAATAATAATGTAGTTCAATGTCAGAATGAGTGAATGAGACTTTCAAAGTATCTAGACCCCTGACAATTTCAATCCATCAATTTGACACAGCTATCTGGCAATGTGATAGCCATTTTGCAACAGGTTTATATTAGTCTGACATGCAATACCCTCTTTGTGATGTTTATACATTGTTACATTAAAGAGTCAGCTTCACCAAGTTTAATACTGAGGCATTATAGAGCACTATCAACAGTGGCCAGAATTAAATTACAAAAGTAATCTATGGTCGAATTCATACTAGATCTGATTAGGGTTAATTGGAAGATATCTGATCGCAAAGTCTCAAATGAGGTTTATGAAATGGCGCGCCCTAATGATGGAACTGATTAAATTAATGAGGTGGCACAGGGCCACTCAGTAGGAGGGTCTTTCAAGGCCAAATCAATGACAAATCAAATTGTGCCCAGCCCGATGACACCGCCTGCCAGTCAACCGGGGGCCACACCCATATGTCTTCCCGGAATCGGGCTATTACTGAATGTTAGAGTTGTCTCTGATCCCTGCCAATGAGACATCCTGGTTGTTTTCAGAGAAGCAAATTGACGATGTATTCCCTGAAATAGAGCAAAACCAGCACAGCCGTGGCATCAAACCTAAAAAACACTCACGCGCTCCGCATGACTGCAGAAATTACAGGATTTATTTTTGCCTTTGAACAAAGGGGAGTGTTTTCACAGAAACATGAGGTGTTTTCTGTAACACTTTACTCCATGTTGTAATTAATGTGTTTAATGTCTTTTTTCAATGAATTGAAAAGTGAGAAGAAAATCTGTTTGATTTCACACCAGGTAAGTTCTTTCAACCATGGCGCTAATCATTTCTCATGATATGTTGTCACGTCACACCGTATAGCTTTTGAAGACCAAAGAAAAAAATGATGAAAGGAAGAAAAAAAAAACATCTGCATTGTCTTTGAAAAAGACACATACCTGTCAGGTGAATCTGGAAACATACAGGCATGTCTCTATCTAACTCAGTGTGTCTGTGTGGAGTAAAATCCACCGTTTCCTCACATCTGCATACTCAATTAGCTCTTGCTGGCCTGGCTCTTAAATCCTCTCCTCTCCTCTCTCTGCTCACCATTCTGCGTATATATGGCAAAGTGTGTTGTCTGATGAATATAGAACAAGACTATGAGGAGAGCGGGTGGCACAAATACATTGACTTGCAAATGGTCTTCCTCCCACACATAGACATAGTGTAGCATCAGCTGTAAACCTGAGCTGGTATATATCCGCTTGACTGTCATCACATGAAAAGGTGCAAAAGAGGATTTTTGCAGGCTTCTGCACCTCCAGCAGGTACTGTAGCAGTGCTGTGAAGCAGAAAACAACAGCAGAGGAGAGCTGTGGTGTCAGGTGCTAAATGCTCTATGAGGAGGAGGGAAAACAGCAGCATGCAAAACTCCTGTTATTCATTCATTCATTCACTCACTCACTCTCTCACTTAGCAGATGGGCTCACACAAAGTGGCTTACAAGGGAGAGAAAACAATGTCTCTGAACTCACACATGAGCCTGTTTTACTCACAGTGGGCCTATATGCCCGCTTTGAATGATATGCTGTGTGCATGAAGATGCTGTTCTGTATGTGGGCATTTCTTTGTAATGCTTCTCCAGCAGTCAGCCGGTGTCAGGAGTGGTGTTCTTGGGCAGAGCCAGTTCACAGATGATCCATGAAAAATACATGAGCTGCTCCCACGCATTTCTTACACACACAAACAGCGGATGACTGTTACACGACAGGCAAAACAATGGGAATTCTTCTGTGCAAACCAGAAAGTGGTACAAAATATAGTGAAACCATCCTGCAATATTTCTCTTATTGAAAGTGAAACAGTATGATTTTATTTATTTATTTTTCAGATATCGAGATTCATGGCCCTTGAGAGCAGCACCATTAAATTGTAAACAACCAGCTAAAGGTGATTCTTCAGACAAAAAATCTTTTGTTTTCTTTCCGCAGCGAGTCCTTTTGCAGGAGTTTGACTCATTTTGGGTGCTCTTTAATTGGCAAACTCTTATTTTCATGTTTGCTACAAAAAAATTCTCATCTCTCAAAATGGTGAAAAAAAAAAACTCTGCAGGGGTGAACATTATTTTATGTTTGCTCACTTTCCACAGCAACAGAACACTTTTATATGTGAGTAATCTTCTTTAGTCAATTATGTGTTGACTCACAACCAAAACTGAAAACGTGATACAAGTTTGTCCATTAAATCAACTGTTTATCTTCTCCATGCTCATATGCAGGCTAAGCAGGTTATAACTGTAGCTTAAAGCAATTTACCGTTTAGCATCTTCAAAATGAAACGGAAAAAAAACTCATGTCCTGAGAGATTACTTAGGTGACTAATGACACTCTGCTATGCTTCCCCCTGGTTGATACTTGAGTGTTCTGCTCAGGAAGAGAACTAGTGAGCTATTTCAGGTTGGGTGGGGTGCTTGGCATTAAAGATGGGTGGGGGTCCTTTCTCTGTACATCCAAGCTGAGAGGCAGAGTGTAGTAAATATAACAGTAATTGCTATTAGTCCCCCTCTCTCTCTCTCTCTCTCTCTCTCTCTCTCTCTCTCTCTCTCTCTCTCTCTCTCTGTGTGTGTGTGTGGGAGAGAGCATTTCTATGTATGTGAGGATGCAATTCTAATTGCTTTAGGACAGACAAAGGAGAGCATTAGCACCATCTCCTGTCTGTGTCAATCTGGGTTTGTATTTCTGTCTCAGTCCTAGTGGATGGTGATGTTTGCTCATTTTGAAAATAATGGCAACAACAGGAGACATTGCATGTGTGCTGCTGACTTTTTTACACTATGACAATACAACCGAATATTTCCATTAAAAAGGAATAAAAGAAACTCACACAATGGTAGATATTCACAGACAAACAGCTAATAAATAATTGCAAAACTACTGTATGTTTTGAATGCCTTCACTAGGAATATCTTTCATGTCAATCTCTGATTGGTGGCACTGACCCTATAGTGTATCATTTTAGAAATCTCTAAGGCTTTGTCTTCATGTGGCTGTGAGACAGATTATCATTGCTTTCCACTAGTGGAATTTGAGTGGGCTGCTTCATTGTAAGCAGCACTGGGCTCGACAGAAGGTTCTAGATAACCCCACTATGCCTGAGCTGTCCGTCAGAATGAAGCCACTGGCCCTTAGGAAGGATGTGATGGGGCCACAACTTGCCCAAACAGGAACCTCGGGGCAGAAATCACATTGACGGTTCACAGACAACAAAACCCCCATCCACCCAAACACACCTCCACCCCCACCATGCTGCTCCCCTCTTCCTATGTCGCCAGCATTTGGGTCACACTGGCCCCATGCTGCCCCAGATAGCCAAGGATGCCAGGCTCCCTATCAGGCTGCAATATCCTGATGCCTGATGTCTCTCGCTCCAGAGATAAGGCTGGGAGAAGCGTCTGCTTCTTACTGATATCTTATGAGCTCACTGGAAATCTGTCCCTCAAGCACTTTGTGGAGACCCAGGGAAATGAATGTGTGCGGAAGACTGGAGACAGCTGAGGTAAGGGTCTGATCATTTGGTCCTCATCAAAGCCTCATGTGCTTTATGACTTCAGGCTGAGGGTTATTGTAGGTTAAATTTAATTTTTTTTTTTTTTTAAACATTTTGACCATAGAACACATACAAGCATAAAACATACACTTGCTGTACATGAGAGTAAATAACATGAAAGCAAGGCTTCCAATCTACAAACCCTCCTACTGAATCCACCCAGAAGAAGTGACTCACTGCCGCCCCCATGTGGCGGCACCACACACTACCTTTGGCCAGACTTCTCTCAGTGGCGCTTCGGCAAACCCTCATGCCCGTGGAATGTTGTTCCCTTGTACGCATTTAGCCCGCCGCCGGCCAGCAGGGAAGTCTCCACACAAATGGGCCCTTCAGCCCCGCCAGAAGCGCACTGTTGATCTTCGAGGTGTGTGTGCGGCGCGGAGTGAAAAAAAAAAAACACAGTGTGGCTGTTCCGTCGTTGGGCCGTCATCAAGTGCACCTTGTGTCTGCGTCTCACCAGGCGTGTCCACGGAAAACTGCTGACTCCTAAAGTCAATTAACATTCCCATCCTCCTGTACAAACAACCATGGCAACAAACAAGCTTCCCTTTCCCTTGCATGATCCCAAACTAGAAACCAGTGAGTCATTTTTTACAGTACTTGGAGTCACAAACTGTCGTTTTTCAGTCTGGAAATCATATTTGAATGGTCACTACATTTGGAAAATGAAGAATATAATGAGCCTATAGTATTAAGTAGCCTAATAGAATAGAGCCTTGTCTCTCAAACCAAAGCGTATGTCCACAGAGCCAAAACATTCAGTGGAAAGACTACTTTTGGAGGTGACATAATGTTACAGTCACGGGATGTCAGGTGGGAAGAGCTGACTTCCATGCTTACGAAGAGGTCATACTGTTCAATTCCACCCTGTTTCACAAGTGACTCTTCTTGTTTTAGAACTCCACTCTACAGTAGTTTGGTACATAGGACATTGGCCATTTAAAATGTGAGCATTGATTCAATTTTATGACTAAGTTAAAAATTCTGAGACTGAGTTTGGAAAGTAAAGAAAGCTGTACCTATAGTACCAACAAACATGGATCAAAGCATTGGGTTTTAGTCCTATTTAAAGGGACGACCTGAAAGACTACTAAGTGTTGTAGGATGGCTTAGTGATTTACCCACTAGCTGAATTACACAACACAGGACAGCCAGTGATGGGAGTGTGGGGACTCATGCCCATACACACATTAGCCGTGGTCCAGTGTCCCAACTTAGCTTGTTGACCCTTCAGTTAAAACGTTGTTCAACCCCCCTCTTTGCTGCACACAAAGTCTACTTTCTCTCAGTCTGCAGCTATTTAGACCAATTTGTATGGCTCCTTCAACAAAACATTCTGGAGGTAGACCACCTCCCACTTACACACCCAATCTGTCATAAATTTTCCTGCTGTAAGCTAAACAAGTTACCATGTCTTGACATTTACATACAAACACATACGAATGTACACTACTCTTATAGATTAACAAATACATACTCTTATAGATGAACAAATACATACACAATAGACCAAAAATTGTGTTGTGTATAAAAACATGACCATAGCCTATTGCTTTCTTATGATTTTTTGCTATTTATTTGACATATTTCTACCTAAGAAACCTCTGAACATGGAGAGAGCCTCTCTGGTTGAAGTGCTGCGTGTTCTAAAATTCGACTCATGGGAGTAAAGTTAAAGTTAACTGACAGCAGCCACTGACACTGACCACATACATCTGATGAAATTCCAGTTAGTTGATTTCTTTAAAATGAATCCAACCTTGTGGAGAAAACACAGAAGCTGCTTTATCATATCAAACCTGAGCCTCTGCTTACACTTGGTAAACCGCAGAAGAAATCATTCTGGGGGAGGTGTGTGTGTGTGTGTGTGTGTGTGTGTATCCGTACGCGTGTATGTGTTTTTTTTTCTCTCCCCTGCGATTGCTTCAGGACCCCCCAAAATGGGGTCTTTGTGCAGCCTGCTGATTGTAAACAGTGGTGGTACTCATACACCCCATCCACAAACTGCACACATGGAGTTCAAGCCCAGTCCAATCCTGGGAGAACATGAAACGTTTTACTCGGAGTCAATCTTTTGGGCCAGCAGGTTCCAAGAAGCCCCTAAGGACACTCGCCACAGGGCATATAGAGGCAGCAGGGGCAGAGCTTCTTCTCCCATCGCAAATCTCTGTTTGTTTACTCAACAACACATAAGAGTCTACAGTATAAAAGATACTCAACTGCCTGTACCTTTAGTTGGCACTTGACGAGCACACTATAGGAAATATGACATGTATACAATGTCAGTGAACAACATAGACGAGTTAGGAACATTTCATAGTCTACTGTTGCTATGGATACTGTGCTGTTTTTTAATTATTACAAAAAATATCTATATTGTCTGTAAAGAAGAAAATAACTGTGTTGTCACTATACAAGAACACAGCTTCCATTCCCACTCCCCAAACAGACACACACTTTTACCAACAATAAATTATTCATGTGTTCTGAAACGGTAATTGGTAAATATACATTTCGATATGAAAACAAACATATTTATATCTGTACACTCCAGGCCCAAACATGATGTACTTGGAGAGAGCTGCCAGGCAGCCAGAGTCAACAAACACTCCTCACATGTGTGAGCAGAGCTCCTATCTCTACCGAGGGGGCCGGGGGGGGATGTCTGCAATCGCTGCTGTGCTGCTATAGGGCCAGGGCAGGCCAGTGTGTACAGTGGGGAGTAGCCAGAGGCTAGGCTGAGCTGAGGCTGCGGGGCGCTCAAAGAGAAGCACTGTTTGGCCCTGATGAGTCTTGCGCTCTGGCTACTTCCTTGAGGGCACAGCAGAGGGGATGTCAGTTGAGGGTAATAATCAAGGGAAAGGTTATGTGATTTTCTCTCTCTAAATCTGACTTAAACGCTCCATTATGTAGAGTAGCTACAGCCCCATCTATGCATGATGTCATATCCTTTTCTGCAATGGAAGGGAGGCGGACTGAAAAAAGAACACAATGGGCCGGTCAGGTGATGGTACTTCCCAAAGAGAAGAAAATAGTGTCGTCATTTCAATTTTCTCTCTCCCACACAATTAATAGAGATCCTATTTTAGGCCTGTGTTTCAGATATTTCACCTATTAAGGAACACCCCTTAATTTCAAGTGTGCCAAATATAGCCTACCCAAATTAAAAGTAGCCTACAGTTCCCACACAATTTGCTGTCAGTGTGTTTGGCATGTCCACTTAAGGATATGACACACTGACACTGACACTGACACGTGAGTTACAGAGATTAGTCTAGAGGTTTTCCATGCAACACATTTCTCAAAAATGGAAAGTGGTTAGAGAAGTTACCTTTATGTTTAAATCTTTTTTGAGGCCACCCCTCCAAATGGTGTGTTCCATTCCAGGAACACTGTTCCTGTAGACAGCTAATAGGCTTATAATTTGCTTTAGGTGGACACTTAACATGTTATCTTAAAATAATGTATAATAATAATTAAATAATAACTTGTTTTCTGTAAACCTTGCTGTTATCCTATGCTGTTATTGTCTCAAAAACAGACCAGACCACTGTCACAAAACATCGCCCTCTGGCGCGAGATAGACTACCTGGCAGGCTGAAATTGCCATTATGGAGATGCGACAAATGTCACAGTAGCCACTTGTTGTACGGTATGTTTACAAATAGTTCAGCAGCTCAGAAGATGCTCTGCTCAGGTAATGACATGAGTGACATCAAGGAAAATTAGTCTGACTGATTTTTTTTTTAGCCTATTACAGCCGAATTCCAACTTTGTTCCGAAATCTCAAATAGCAAGGATGTTGCTTTAGTGAACTAAGGAGCCAGAAGTGTAAGTTTACTGATGACGTCGGTATTCAAATCCGACATCTCTCGGGAAAAAAACAAGGGAAAATGAAGTAGGGAAAAAAAAACTTAATCGCCCCCTCTAATCGGGTGTGTCCCGGGGCAGTTGGCTTGGCCAGTTAGAAGAGGTACCTTAGGAGAAATTTGTGGACTCGCTGCACCGTCCGTGACGTCGGTCCCCTCCGACTGAGAAAGAGCACTCACTTTGGATGCACACTTGCACACTGCAGATCTCAGATACTCCGCTTTAAGACCCCAACTTTTATGGTGAGTTGTTTCTTTTTACCATCTCCTCGTAAAAATGTGGAACTAATTTCGAATATGACTAACGTTTATTGAAGGTTATTACTTGACCTCGCACCGTCTCTGACATTGTTAATTTGTGTCTGTTCCTTTTCATCCTCTTTGTGCCAAAGCTAAGTTCATCTTGAAATAATTCAGCATCATTTGAATGCAATGCCATAGTATTTAATCCTTTGAGGTTTCGCGTTGTATTATATCTAAACACACAGTATCCTTCATCATCAGTGAAGACAGATCATAATAGAGCTAACTTTTCTTTAATGGACTTTTCTTTGGTAACCAAAACATGCTTATCTTGACCAATGTAAGTTTATTTTCAACACAGGACACAGCTTTTCTGGGAAGCTTATTATGCAATAACTAGCTTTGAAGATTAATTGATGGAATTGGCATAATCAGTAATAGTTCAGCTAAAGCTTAGATCATGTACATAGTGCCAGTGTATTTCATTGGAATCACATAAACCAGCTAGTCCTTGTAAAGCAATGCAGCTCATTGAGTAAGAACGAAAACAGTCTAATTGTCAGGGTCGTGTCATGGCCATAAATCACCAGTGCACAGAAATGCCTTCTCCATCTGATCCACCCAATCCAGCGGTGCACCATAGAACTTGATCCAGCTTTCGCAATTAGTCTAATTAACTCGGCCAGTTGTTTTTATATGTTGTCTTTTTTACTCTTACAATTTCCCCCTGTGCTGTGCGCAGTTATGAGACAGCCTGGCTCCAGTCTAACCAGTGAGTGAGCCTCCACTCACACCAGTCAAAAGGCTGCTTGTAGCCTGTCACAGGGACAGAGTGCTCCTTTGGGTGTGGGCCGTGGGGGGTTAGAGAAGGGGGGGGGGGGGGCCACAACACACGGGGGGGCCACAACACACAGAGAGGCCACTTCAATGCCGCTAGAAAGCTTGGTGGAGGAAACAGCTGGTAAAACAAATATTGGTGGCGCAGAGTGTGTCATGGTGTAAATTAATAATGCAGGTCTTTCTTGAGCTGCTGAATGGAGCTTTCTGCCATGCTAAGTGAGTTAAAGACTGTGAACCTCTGGGGCGCAAGCAGGATGTGAAAGCTCCCCGACATGGAGCGTGTACCATGACAGCTGTCAATGTCGTGGCTGATCTGTGGTTGATTTTACTCAAGTACTGTGGGACTTCAGGGTTGCTATTCTTCAGTGAGAGAATCACCTTGTGTATTACCAAGAATTGGCTAGTAATGGCAGAATTCATTTCATACATGTGTGTATCATGCCCTCTAGTGGAATACAGTATACAGTAGCTGTTTTCTATATCCAGGGGTTCGAGCGTCAGGTTGACTCCATGCAGGGACAGGCTTGGAGGCTAACATGCCAGTGCTACACTTGTCACTTGTTCATGATTCAGACCTGTGGTCAGTGGGCAGTGGACCTGACCTTTCACCTGGGCTATAAATGGTAACTCATCTTACCTCAACCATGACCTCTAACGTGCCTCTTAACCATGGACCTGCCGCCTGTGGGAAAGCAATTTCACTCATGACTTACTTAGCCCTCTATATGATCGGCACTTAACACCAAAACAATACACTGGGATCAAATGATGACCTTACAGCCCCTCCAGCGTTTTAGTGGAGTTCATATTGTGATTTATTGACTCCGAGATGACAGTGTGGTTCAGTCCTCAGTCAGAGCGGTCTGACGGGAAGTGGGATGCCCTACTTTCTTATTCTCAGAAGTGTTATTGTTATTAAGAAGACAATCATTTCGAGTATAGTATTCACGTCAACTCATAACTGTGAGTTATGACACAAAGAGTTAATAGTGAGATGGGAGGTGGGAAAGCCTGATATGATGGCACTGTCTGTCTGGTGTGAATGTCATCGGCCTGCTATTGGATCACACTGGAAGAATAGAGAGGATAAAATAATATCTAAATAAAGTCGAATACCTTCAGGTGTCAGAAATAAGGTGTGCATATACACTGTGTCTATTTAAGTCTTTGGAAACCCAGTGCAAGCTTTGTAGCATTATCGTCAGGTACTGTAATAGCTCCAAAAACAAGCCCCATTCAGTATGGACTCAAACAACCATGGGAGGCAAACTTGTAGACACTGGCAGCAGAATTCCAGGTGGTTGAGGCCTGCTGCTGCTAGGGTTGGTCCAGCTGCTCTCCCGTAAGTAACCACCCGCTTGTGGAGTGGCAGCTTCTGCATGTGCGCCCATACTGAGCGCTCTTTGTTTGGGGCTAGGTGGTACGAGCGTGACGTCAAAACGTGCAGCGCCCTAATGAGATTCTGGGCGGGTGAACCAGAGTGACCCTTTCCGTTTTTCACCACTGGAAAGAAAAAAAGACTTTTGAAATGAAGAGTCCCTCTGTGATGCAGCATATTTAGCTCCGTATTCAAATAAATACCTTGGCAGAAATGAACTGACCCCCCCCCCCCCCTCCCCCCACCAGTGTATGGGGGAACGTTACTCTGGTTGAAACCTGGTCCTTCTGAAAGAGAGGGGTTATTTGTTAGCAAAACATGCAACATGAAATGGTGCCTGTTAACTTTAGGTGTGTCCGTTGTAAACCAGCCGTCCAAGCGGAGTCTATACCAAACCCCACACAGAGCCAGAGAGCTCTCTCTCTCTCTGTCTCTCTCAATAGCTCTTTATGTCATTTTTAACTCACTCCCTTCAAAGCCCAACTGAATGAATAGGCACAAGCAACTCCGCTCAGCTGATTTCCATGTTCAGGGCCTTCAGCTTCAGCTCAGCTGCCATCATGTTCTTTTAACATCTCATGTTAGGTGTCACATTCGTAGTTGTGTTGGTGTGAGGTGTTGCCTGAGGGTGACGAAGCACGCTTCACTCTTAATGACATACCTGTCCTGACGTGCACCTGAGTGGCTGCTCATGTTGTGACATCAACATCACCTGTATCAGAGACAGTCTGAGGCATCCGTTTGGTAAAGCACTAAGAGGCAAATGTCCCATCAGTGTCAGATAAGAGGAATCCATCATCATTAGTCACTTTGAGCCGTGTCTGTGCTATCAAGCCTCCATTGTTTTTATGACTCAGCCGGGCTCCAGACACATTCCGGAACAAAGAAGTCCTCTGGCATATCATTTCCTGTGGTTTGGTTGGATTAACCAGTTGAACGTCACAGGAATAGCTCATCTTTTTGTCAGTGTTTTTAGCCTCATGAATGTTAGTCTGATGTTTTTCTTTTATTATTTGCAGCCATCAGAAGTGACACAAATTAGTGTGAAATGAGTGTGAAATCCTACATAAATAGCTTTTACACATATTTTACATTACAAAATGTACTGTTAATGTGTAAAAACAATGTCATGTTAAGTGCATATACATACTGTATACTGTATATATATATATATATATTTTTTTTCCTTTAGAATGGATTTAATGCAAAACTAAGACATATAACCAAGGTGCTGTGTCTAATCTAACTCATGCTGATCATTTGAGAAGCATATTCACTCACACACTGGCGCCCTGAGTGAGAGTGGAGACCAATAGCAAACAGCGGCAGACAGGGGAACAACACTGGGGAATATTTCTGGAGGTTAAGGGCCTTGGCCGAGAACCCAGTGACCCAGGTGGATAGAGTGCCACTGGGTTTCCATCCAGCGGACACATGCCAAAGCTCAGTCTTTCCATACCTGACCCCGTGGGACTTGCCCCAGTGCACCCCCTGGTTTCAGGTATGGAGCTCAGCTCACCGGGCAAAGCTGATGTAACTTTGCTATGGAGTGGAAGGTCTCACATGCCTGACCCCCTGCCATGCAACAAATGGAACTTTTTCCCATGTTTTGACAAGGCTCTCCAAGTTGATGGAACTGGTCTATTGGTTCCTTATGGTGATGTAATGGCTAAAACTATTAGGCTGTTGACTGAGCTGCTGTTGCACATATAGGTTCTGAAATGGGAGACTGAGTGTTATGGCTGTGTGCCATATGACTTCAGTTTTAAGAGCACATTTGTTTGTGGAAATGGATTGAAAACTCAATGAAAGCTGGCCATGTTAAACATACCGTTTCCTTGAATGGTGCAGAGGCATAATGGCTTAGTCTTAATTTTTGGATCATGAATTTTTGCTGAGGCTTAATTGAGTTTTTCTGAGTTTGTCTAATGTACAGCATATTACATCATGTCAACAGCCTCCTATTTCACACAGTCTGTGGCTTGCGCTAAACTGGCTTCACCTGCTTATGCATACATGTAGATGCTAAGAAGTCAATGAATGATATTCAATGCAATTCAATATAGCCAAATATATGGCCAGTGATATTTCACTATTGTAGCTTAACAATGGCATACAACTCTGACAATTGACTAGTTGAGATACTAGTTAATAGCCTCTTTCTGAACAACAGTTGAGAAAGAATTTTTAAGAGTGACTTGATCCGCGGTATATTAAATTCCCACAATGTTCGACTTTGAAGCTGGTTAAACAGTATGTCCTATTTTTTGCTGAAAACACTTCTTGCCTTTGTTCTGTCAGTCTGTCATGTCCTCAATATCGGGTGTGGAGAGACGGACTGCTTCCCAAACAGAAGGCTTGGTTTGAAGGCAGGAAACAGGGCTTTATCAGCTGGTGATGTTGAGAGAGGGTAATGGCTTGAATGGATCTCCAGGTCCGAGGCCATATCCGGAGATTTATTAACTTGGGAATATTGGGAATATTATCTTAAATGTGGGAGTAAAGGTCTTTTGTTTGGCCCCTCGTGATTTGGGTAATGATGACTTTGGAGTCTGATTATTCCCAGAAGGCTCCATCAGGATGATGCCAGTAGTCCAGTGGTGGCATTGTTTGTTTAGGGACAAAAAACATTCTGTGTATTCATTCCATGCTTGGTGTTTAGATTTGCTCAGCATTTCTGATTGCTTCCACTCATGTGCAAGATATCTGCAGCATGCAATCTCTGCTTTGCAGTTTTTAGATTGGTTTAGCATACAGTACAGTAATTGTTACCACATGTACAGTATATAGGGATTTGACCCAAGAAGAGCCAGTTTTCACAGAACATAGAGGCAGCCGAGAGGCATAAAACAATGCTTATTTGGATAGTAGAGTACAGTATGGTATAATTATCTCCTCAATTGTATTTTCTTGGGAAGTACCAATGAATTGAACTAAAATACATGACTGTTCCTCAGGACAAGAAGTCTCTGCAGGCTCATTTGTCAATTACCATGCACTGAAATTAGTGTTGAGTTTTCAAATTTACGAGATTTTTTTGGGTTGTGACATTTGCTGGAAGGTTTCCAAGAATATGTTAAAAAAATCTATAAATCTCCCTTCACATTCTGTGTTGTCATGATCTAGGAACACCCATTTCTGCAGTGCATTACGTGTTTGTCCGCTCGGGGGTACAGTATGTTGTGGTTTTCAGCATCTGTCCCGCGTTTTGGGGCCTCTCAGAGAGCCACATTAGCTCACCTGAAACATCACCTGCCCTGCCAGCTGGACAGGTGAGTCGGAGTGACTCAAACAAAGGGAATTCTTCTGGAATGAGAGCAGCCTATAAACTAGTCAGTTTCTAAGAAACACGTCAAGGGCAATTTTTTTTGCAGGTTCGGAAGTTTCACAGTATGTTCCCATTTCTGTCTTACTATCTGTAATTGAATGATAATTATACTTTTCAAAAGGGCTGAGAGTTCCATGGTTCTCACTTCGTCAGTTAATTTCTTTACCATAACGACTCAATTATTCATCCTTAAGTTTGTCTTATGTCAAGAGAATGTCGGCCACAGCAAAATTCTTCCGCTTAGTCACCGACAGTGATTATCGATTGTCTGTAAACACGGAGTCGCACAAACAAATCACTTCCCCACCACAGAGGATCCGCCACAGCGCAGAGCAGACGAGAGCCACCAGATTGTCAAATCTCAGCGCTGAGGACAAGTGCCTCGTGTGCAATAACAGTTTTGGCAGTCACAACCCTCAGGTCAAAAGGACAGCAGCTTTGGCCAGGGCTGAATACCCCACTTCATACAGCCCAACTGGAGAGAGAGACCCCAAGAGGGACGAGCAGTCTTGCAAAACCTACAGCCCAGGCCCGGCCAGGAAACACTGTTTTGGTGATACAGTAATATTGGGAAATGGTTCTGAAATGGAGCTAAGTCCTGATTTATATTTGGGTCTTCATTTTCGTTTTGGAAGGGTGATGAAGTAACAAATGTCAGTGAGCATGTTGATTGAAGGTTGGAGCCAGGCAGGCTGAGGTTGTTCAACAGTTATTGAGAGAGAGAGAGAGAGAGAGAGAGAGAAACTGGGACGTCATTTATGTTGTTTAATTACTGAGAGGTTCTCATTAAACTGTCAGTCAAAAGTCAAACACAGTTGTGTCTTAGGAGACAGTAAGCATTGTCAGCTGAGGTTACAGTACAAATATACTTCTATATACAAGCGCCATGACTTATTATCCTTACTGGATAGTCTGTCTTGTTTCAAGAAAGCTCCACATCTTCTCTCTGTCCCTGGAGCACAGCCATTTAAAAGCAGTTGTTTTGAATAGCACAGTTGAAACCCTGCTAATGGAATCTCGTTCCCCCCAAAACACCATATGTTAAACATTCCCTGTTGCAAAATGTCGCCGCCATCGGTGATTGTTTCTCGAAATTTCAGCGGTGGCACTGTAAATAGTTGTCTTTAACAATGTGAGTGATGTCAAGGGTGGCGTGTCTCACCCAATGCCTGGGAACCTCTCTGTTCAGCCCGCATGGCCTTTTGTGCATTAATACCTAAACAAGAGTCAAGTCAAGAGTGCTTTAATAGCAGCTCACCCAAGGCCATTGACTCCCATTAGCGCATTTGTTTACTTTTCAAATACCCTGATCCATAGCCGCTAGAAATCAACCGTCTAAGTCCTCAAGGGCCTATCAGCACTTTAACCATTTAGCAGCTAATTGCCATCACCCACAACCTCTAACATACCCACAGCTCGTCAAAGCTCCCCACCTGATATTTATTTATTTTTTTAAACTAATATGTAATAACCTTACAGAATTTTCCAGCACGACAAGATATAGGCCTACTGTAGATCTTAAGTATGTCTGAGGTTTTCACATACACATGCATGCACACACCTACACCCACATTGCAGCTGATGTTGTCACTGTAAGACTTAGGAAAGCGCTCCAGCACTCTTTGTTATTCTTTCAGATGATGAAAAGCAAGGCCAAATTAGTCAATGTTTGATTTGGGCTCTGTGCACATAAACACTGGAGCCATAATCCAAGATGGGCCGAGTTGGCAATTGGCCCTGCAACACTTCTTTGATTTCAGCCACAGGATTTGGAGGGTGGCCATACTCTGTGTCCGTGCCAGGGGCTGATAGTAGCCCAGAGCATGTCAGATGTATACAGTTTGAAGCTTATTACTGCCTATGGCTTAGCCAAGCTTGACACACTAACTGCACTTCTGACTGAGGAAATTCATATTTTTACAGTTTCACTTGAGACAACCTTGTCTACCTTTACATTTTTGAGTTATGGGTCCAACTTTCCTTTCTGACATATTTTCACATAGATTTTGTGCAGCGCTGAGCCCTATTTTGAATCCCGTGCTTGTACTTTGTCAAGATCGAGAAAGAGATGCACAAAAAGGAAAAAGGAGGCATTGATGTTGATCTGGTTGTGCTTTTGATAACGAATAACATTTTGTTTCGTGTCGAACGAAATCGACTCTGGAATGATTGTTTTCTGTTATCTGAAGGCCCATTTAAGCTCACCTCAGGCTGAACCGAACTCTTCTCCCCACCCATGCATTACCAGCTCGGGCTAGTTCAACATGGCTTGTTTTCTAAACAAAGCCTGTGCCACAGAGGAATGTATTGTTTAGCATCTGCTTACAGTGTCTCTCGGAGAGCCGTTCTGTTTAGCGAGGCTGGAGTTTAAAGGTTCATGTTTGGTTAAGTGTTACCATACAAAAAGAAGTCCACGTTTGTCATGTTTGACTGTCGTTGTGCTGGTGAAAACACCTTTTAGCTATTTGGTGGGAATAAACTCCCCCCCCCCCCCCCCCCCAGCTGTTACAGCTCTGTCATAAACAGGCCTCCGGGGGGTGTGGAATTAGCCAGGCTACGTCTATGCAGTGTCCCCAAAGCCTTGCCTAATGGAGTGTGTCACATTTATTGACACCAGGACTGGGAGTTCTCTGCATTGCTTCTATGCTGCAGAGAGAGAGAGAGGGAGAGAGAGAGAGAGGGGGGGGGGTTTCTCCTGGTGTGTTTCAATCCACATCCACAATCTTTCTGTTCTGCTCTCTCCCTGCACCCCCGCCACGGGGAAGAGTGGAATCTTAAGTCCAGCCAGCAATACTGCATCTCTCTCTCCCCCCAAGGAGAGGACACTCCACTGGCATGTCCTCTTAGCCTTATCACACTCGGATCCTGCTTTGCGTAATTACTATTTGCAGGCAGGGGAGGGAGAGAGGGGAGGAAGAGAGAGAGAGGGGGGGGGCGGTGCTGAGAGTGGGTGAGAGAGAGTGTGTGTGGGAGAGAGAGACAGTTGCTCTGCAGCGAACTGTTCTGCTGACTGCAGGAGCACTACCTGGCAGTCTTGGCCAGTGCGTCAGCACTCTCGCTTGAAATGAATGAGAGAGAGAGAGAGAGAGAGAGAGGGAGGAATCAATCAGTGTGACTGCAGAAAGAGTGAGTGAGAGAGAGTGAGAGAGAAAGAGAGTGAGAGGGAGAGAGAGAGAGAGAGAGAGAGAAGCCCCCTTCTCCACTTCTTTTTTTTGTCCTTACATCTCTTTTTTTAAATACTGTGTGGCCATCCACGCACACAGTCCAGTTGCTGGTGGAGAGTACGCCCTTTAAAATGGTAAGTCCTGGCTTTGCCTTGGGGGGGGGATTGCTTGTGTTGTGCGTAGTGTGTAGGGAAAGGGGCAGTGCTGCTTAGCTGAACTAGGTGTCGGGGGTGCTCAGAGTGTGGCTTGGGCAAAGTTTTCAGCGGGCTGGTTATCAGTGGTCCTTGTGGAGACCCCCACTGACTTCTAGGCTCTGGTCAGTGCCTCAGGAGCTGATAGCTCTGGAGAGAGAGACACAGCTCTGGGCTCTGTCAGTGTGTGTGTGTGTGTGGTTTCTGAATCTTTAGTGTTTGTGTACTGTATGTGTGTGTGTGGTTTCTGAATCTTTAGTGTTTGTGTACTGTATGTGTGTGTGTGTGGTTTCTGAATCTTTAGTGTGTGTGTGTGTGTGTGTGTGTGTGTGTGTGTGTGTGTGCGTGTGCGTGTGTATGTGTGTGTGGTTTGTGAATCTTCTGTTTGGTGACGGATGCACTACAAGTTGGCTCCGACTATTTCTGGCATCTGCTCGTTTCCTCTGTCTCCTTCTTTCTCTCTTTCTCTCTCTCTGTCTCTCTATCATTGGCCTATTTATCCGCGTTCTTATTTTCGCGTGTGACGAGGGATCACGCCGTTGCTTGACAAGGACACAAAGCGACCTGCATTCCCAGTGCCATATCTGCTCTGCTCTGCCCTGCTCCCCTGCTTGCCTGAGGGCTTGCTGCAGAAGGACACACTGTATTGCAGGGGGCCTTAGATCAGGTCAGCTAGTTCAGCTAGCCCACCGTTAGCAGCACTAACCCCCCCCCCCCCCAATAATACTGTATTGTATGTGTGTAGGCAGCAGCAGCAGCATCAAGCTGTAGTTATCTACTCTTCTGACCTCAGGGAAACTTTTCAGCTGAGTCAATGTTTGTGCTGGCTCTCGTGTTTGTGTGTGTGTCTATGTGTGTATGAATGTGAATGTGTGTGTGTGTGTGTGTGTATGAAAGTGTACGTGTGTGAATGTGTGTGTGTGTGTGTGTGTGTGTGTGTGTGTGTGTGTGTGTGTGTGTATGTATGTGTGTGTGTGTGTGTGTGTGT
>JASCQY010000022.1:2489106-2500698 GCA_030264315.1 Sardinella tawilis
GTGTGTGTGTGTGTGTGTGTGTGTGTGTGTGTGTGTGTGTGTGTGTGTGTGTGTGTGTGTGTGTGTGTGTGGTTAGAGGTGTGGGAGTTGTATGTGTGTGTGCGTGGTTGGGGGTTTACGCAGGGAACACAGCAGTAGAAAGTGTGGGCTTCTTTCAAGGAGGAGGAAACAAACATGTGAGTGTGTGTGTGTGTGTGTGTGTGTGTGTGTGTGTGTGTGTGTGTGTGTATGGAATGGCTCCCTGTGATGTTCTCATGAGGCTCTATTCATTCACACACAGCAAGAGAGAGCTGCTCGAGGGAGGGAGAGGGAAGGGAGAGAGAAAGAGAGAGAACAGACAGAGAGGGAAAGAGAGATAGAGAGAGAGAAAGATAGAACAGAGGGGGAAAGAGAGAGAGAGGAAGAGAGAGGAGAGAAAAAAATGCTCAGACAGAAATACACAGAAAGTGATAGAAAAAAAAACAAAAAAAGGAATGGAAGAGAATGATAGAGATGGAAAGCAACAGAGCAATGGAGAGAGAGAAAAAATGGGAAGAGAGAAAGAGATGGAGCTTTGTGAAAGAGAGAGAGAGAAAGAGAAAGAGCTTTGGCCCATCTGCTATAATCACAATCAGTCTCAGCTGAGCGGCTGCGATATATCCCCCAACCCCACACACACACACACACACACACACGCACACACACAGAGAGAGAGAGAGAGAGAGAGAGAGAGAGTCCTAGAGAGGAGAGATCAGGATTGAGGGGGGGTGTCTCGCTGCCTCCATTGTCTCCCCCCCTCCCCAAAATAGGGCCACTCTGAAAGGGGGGCGGCAACTAAAGGGGTGAGAGAGGAGCTGAAAGGATTATTAATACAGGCAGAGAATGAAAGAAAGACACACACAGAGTGAGAGACGGAGAGAGGGAGAGAGAGAGAGAAGGAAGGAGAGGAAGAGTGGAGTGGTTAGGGGAAGACAGGAGAGAGAAAGAGGGGGAGAGAGAGAAGGAGAGAAAGAGAGTGTAGTGGTTAGTGGAGGACAAGAGAGAGAGAGAGAGAGAGGAAGAGAGAGAGAGATATAGGAAGAGTGGAAGGAAAAGAAAAAGAATGAGAGAAAGGAAAGAAAAAAAGAGGACAAGAGAAGGGGATTGGGGGCATTGATGAAGAGAATGAAAGAAGAAGAGAACAAGACAGCAGAGAGCATAAAAAGGAAGGAAGGAAGGAAGGAAGGAAAGAAAGAAAGAAAGAAAGAAAGAATGAAAGAAAGGAAGGTCTCCCTAACCAAGCGCACCACTGCCGACTCTGTCCCACTTTTACTGCAGGCTAATGCACTAAGTGAACAATTACGCCGATCACATGATCTCAAGAGCACATGGACCATTAGGACCCTCAAAGAGACTGAGAGAGAGAGAGAGAGAGAGAGAGAGAGAGGTAGAGAGGGTTAGAGTGGATAGAGAATGGGGAGAGAGAGAGAGAGAGAGAGAGAGAGAGAGAGATAGAGTGGCAGAGAGGGTTAGAGTGGATAGAGAATGGGGAGGAGAGAGAGAGAGAGAGAGAGAGAATGAGAGAATGAAGGAGAGATAAAAGCAGAGAGGGAGATAGAGGATAGAGTGGAGGGGGGAGGGAGGGACTGAAAGATGAAATGAATGCAGAGAAATAAGAGCCAGAAAGGTAAGGAGACACAGACACGCAGAGAGTCACAGAAAGAGAAAATGGGTGAGAGAGAGAGAGAGAGAGAGAGAGGGAGAGAGAGAGAGAGAGAGAGAGAGAGAAAGATGCACATATTTTACTTCTTTGTACACAGCACATTACTTGTATCTGTTGTTATGTCAACGTCCGGTATCTGTATGCTCTATGCATGTGCTGTAGCAGAGGCTTTGGCAATACAAATGTCTAGCCATTTGTCATACCAATGGACCACTTTTGAATTTCATTTAAATAGAGAGAGAGAGAGAGAGAGAGAGAGAGAGAGAGAGAGAGAGAGAGAGAGAGAGAGAGAGAGAGAGAGAGAGAGAAGAGAAAAGAGAGATTTTGCAGGGACAGGGAGCATTGCTGGCAAAGCGCTGACTGCATTTATCTCAAACACAAGCAGAGCTCCATGCAGCTCAGGACAGAAAGCCCCTCCAAGTCCCCCAATCAAACACACAAAAGCCTCTGTTCTTCAATCCAGAACACTCCTATGAGGGGCCGCGTTCTACAGGACATGCTTGTTGTTCTAGGGTTCCGAGGCCCTGTCCTCCGAGCTTCCTCTATCTCGGCTGAAGAATTCTAGATGTACGCTCAGATCCATATGCTGTCATTGTGTGTGTGTGTGTGTGTGTGTGTGTGTGTGTGTGTGTGTGTCTGTGGGAATGTGTGTGTGTGTCTGTCTGTCTATCTGTCTGTCTGTCTTGTGGCATTTCCTCATGTGAAGGAGAAAGTCAAATGTCATATAATCTCCTCTAAAGAGCATAATCTCCTCTTCTGAATAGCACTCCCACTGCTGAGCGTGGACTAGGGACCCCTAAGTGGTTTGCAACTCTGTTGTTAAGGAAAAGTGCAGTCAGTGGAATTGCTGTCCCAGAGCGAGGGATGGAGACTGAGAGAAAGAGAGGTATAGAGACAGACAGACTGTGTGTGTGTGTGTGTGTGTGTGTGTGTGTGTGTGTGTGTGTATGCGTGTGTATGAGAGAGAGTACCGCTACGTGTCTGTCCAAGCTGGTCTATTGGTCTATAAGTGTGCTCGTAAGCCTGTGTTTGTTCCTGTGGGCGGCCCATGCTAGGGGCTGGACTGTAGGTAGCACAGCAGCAGTCTGAGGTGGCTGAAGTGAACTCTTCCTCTAACGGCTCTCTGTCTCCTTTTGTGCCCACAGTGAAGGGACCCCCTGGTGCTAGAAAACAAGATGAATGCTCTGCTGCTCTCTGCTCTCTTCTCCTTGGCCATTGCACAGAACTTCGATGATGCTTACAGTGACCTGGAATCCTACAATCTCAGGACCATCTACATCACAGGTGACCTACATCTACCTCTGGGAATGTGTGTGTGTGTGTGTGTGTGTTTGTGTATGTATGTGTGTGTGTGTGTGTGTCACTGTGTGTGTGTGTGTATGTGTGTGTGTGTGTGTGTGTGTGTGTGTGTGTGTGTGTATGCGTGTGTGTGTTTGTGTGTGTTTGTGTGTATATGTGAGTGTATATGCGTGTGCGTGTGTGTGTGTGTGTGTGTGTCCTCTCCCCCTCCTCCCTCAGTGGCCCAGTCACCAGTGGCCAATCTGATAAGCTGTGGTCTGAGGGGAAGGGGAGAGCAGGCCTGTGGCCTCTGGTTCCTATCACACTCCACGTCTCTCTCTCCACCGCCTCTCACTACTACACACGCTCAATTACTGATAAGCTCCCCAACCATGGGCTACATTTACCCAGTGGGGGCCGTCTAATGATAAGTGTCATCCCAGCAAAAGGCACTGTAGGCCTATAGGTCTAGGCTACACTGTACATACATGCACATGACAGGGCGAACATGGCTATCTGCTCCACTGTAATGAGCTGTAATGTTTATGGGATGTTAAAGGTTCGTTGAGTCCTCAGCAATGCTCATGTGAGCCTGCATCAGTCGGTCCCGTGCCGCTGTGGCGTTTAGTGAAGGCACTGGCGCATGTTATTAGACAATCTGCAGTGCTCAGTGTTTTGCTGAGCGTGGCCGGCTGCGGACTCTTTAAGTGCCCCTGCCGTGGAGCTGCAGAAAAAAAGAAAGGGATGCCTAAAAGAAGGCATCTGCAAATCGTGGGCTTGGTCAGCATCCGTGCCACAAAGTAAAATAAAAAGTTATTTGTTGTATGTTTACCATTTTTTAAACACAGGAGTGTGTCTTTGACTTTGTTCCATTGCTAAATGACCTCTACAAGAACCAGATGAGTCCCTGGAGGCATTTGGGGAGCAAACAGCACTAAGCTGTAAGCAGAACTGGGTTGTTGAAATGAGTTGCAGACCTAGGATGTTGTTCTTGGTCGCTCTCATGTTCTGTCCTCACCATGGCAAATTAGTTTTCTCATAGTTCACACGTTCGTTTTTCAGCGGGGGTCTGGTGAGGCATGACTAAAAGGGTTGATTGTGCCTGCCTGCCTGCCTGTGTCTTCCATGTTTGTGCATAAGGCAGAGTTTATACCAGAACTAATCAAAACGTTCTGTGTAACTATGTCATTATGGGACCTGTGTGCATGGGGAAAGGGATAGGCCAATCATTGCTAAGGGTTAGGGGTGGGGTTAGCTATACCCATCAAAATGCCAGTAACATGAAATACATGACAGTCGTGACATTTGTGTAGATGGTGATAGGTCTGAACCATTGGGAAATGTGAGTGGTTTCTACCACAATGATACTGACCTTTTCTCGAATAAAAACCACATGGATGTGAAAACAACATTTGTTAAAAAGGAGCAAAGCATAAGATTGGCAAGGATTGGGCTGTTTGAAAGACTGTTAATACTGAAGACAGCCCACATGCAGATCAAACATAACCTGATTAGCACTTTTCAATGGGGCCCCATGCTGCTTATTTGCCTACAATTTGTCAACATGAGGTCTACTGTCATAATATGCCAGTCTGTGGAAAGTCTGTTGCAATTCCCAGCCTCTGTGTTTTCTGTTGTCTATTCAGCTATCATAGTTAGATGCTAGCATGCTAGCAATGGCCTCCATGTTAGTGACCCACTTCAGACCCCTTCTATCAATCTACTTGATGAAAAATGTGCTTTAGAATGAAAAAAAAAGTTGAAATTCATTTGGCTCACAGTATCACATGCTAACATGCTGCTGGTTGTCGCATCAGAAAATGGGAGTGTTGATTTGCAAATAAACAGGAGATGCTGTATCCACTAAAGCCTTCAATCTCATCAAAGGCACCAACGCCCACATCCTGCTGTTTGCCAAGGCATAATATAATGTGAAGTATGCAGAGGAGGTTCATCTTTTGAATGTTGACAAAACATGATGATTCATGCCACCCCACATTTGGCCAGGGATGGATTCTCTTCTGACAGCTCAGTTCTCCACTTCGCCTAGAGACTAGAGACTGGATTTCAACAGCTGGCACTGCAGTGTATGAAGGATGATTTTCATTTTGACACGCGCATATTTGGACATTCTGAAATTGTGTAACACTGTCAGCATCTCTCTTGAATTATGGTATGGTATGAACTTCCTTAAGTCTTATCCCACCCCCAGAGTCAGAGCCCTTATCCCACCCTCAGGTTTCAGATTACTGCCCTCAGCTCATGGTGGGAGGACTGAGTAACATACTGTATGTATGTCCAGCTGCCCATTCATGAGTCCACTCACAGAGAAAGAAAGTAGCCCACTGCTCTGATGTAGTGGGTGGGTGATGGTGAGGCAGAGGTTTGGGTGTCTCATTCATCCTCGTACTATACAGTACATAATCATCTGTGTCCAACTCAAGAGTACAGATGCTGGCTGAAGCTGGCTTTGCTTTGGCTAATGCTGTATGACAGGGGTGAGAATCTGCAGCTGTGTGACTGCTGGAGATCTGAGTTAGAGAGTGGTTACTTTGTACTCTATGTTCTAGCTTTGAGTTGGGCTGCCATCTGTCTTTTCTTTACTGTTGTTTCCTGACTTTGTTGTCTCCCAGAAAATGGCCCAAAGCTCTCGGTGGTGACGGACCAAGCCAAGGTCATCTCTCGTCGAGGGGGCAACGCAACACTGCCGTGCAGGTTCCAGCGGGACCCCGCCGCTGGCCCCAACCCCAAGCTGAGGATCAAATGGACTAAGCTCACCTCAGACTACCTGAAGGAGGTGGACGTCTTCGTCGCCATGGGTTACCACAAAAGGAGCTATGGCCAGTTCCACGGGCGCGTGCACCTGCAGGGAGACGGGGACAGCGACGCCTCGCTGGTCATCAACGACATCACCCTGGAGGACTATGGGAGATACAAGTGCGAGGTCATTGACGGGCTGGAAGATGACACTGTGGTGGTCTCCCTCGACCTACAAGGTGAGCATCTATGTCTCTTTTGAAGCATTCTGCTGGAGCTATTCGACAGACATGGGAAATGGTACTGTACAGTATATCATTACCAATGGAAATTGGATGTGAGATCTTAAGATCAATGGGAGATCTTAAACAGTGCTCAAATACAGGTTTTAACAAATGTGCATCTGAAAAAAGTTGGTTTGAATCCAAGACATCTGCTAGATCAATTTTTTTATTCTAATTTTGCCATTGATCTGACAGACTTTACAGGTTGTGAACTGTAAGTAAGTCTGCAATAGTTGTGAGCTTCTAGAAAAATCCTTACCTCCATTGCAGTCTTCCCACAGACACTAAATAAATAAAAAAGTGCGCACTTGAAATGAGAGGCATCAACCCGCGTTTTGGCTTCAATTTATGGGCGATAATAGAGACCCCCCAATCAAATGAAGCGAGCCCAGTGCAGTATATCATCTGTAATTCACGGCATGGCGCCAGGCCAGCAGGTTGTAAAAAGGTGGTGTCATGATGGCAGTTAGTGTTTTCCTTGTAAACACCGTTTAACAGTCTGCCCTTGTGCTGCAGCATAATGTATCAGCTAACTTTAGAGTGAGAGGAGAGCCTATGAGGGCCTGGGAGGGCTGTCACAGAGGGATGATTGGGCTGCTCTCCTCTGGGCTGCTCATTGGCTGGAGCACATGCTGTACATTACTGTACTGTACATTCCACCCACCCAGAGGATGATGCAATCCCTGGGATAGATGGATAGAGACAGATAGAATGGATGGAGGACATTTTCATTTTGCAGATGATAACCAGAAGGTTTTTTTGACTGGATATTCAGTATACAATTCTGTTGAAATAAAATCTGAAATGAATGAAAATGATGAAATTATCTGAGGCCATAAAAAGAGAGTATATCGAAGCCTAATCCAAACCATACTATATTCCCATGCGTAATCCTAACTCTACTATGTTCCCATGCGTAATCCTAACTCTACTATGTTCCCATGCATATGTGCCTTGTTGTCCATAGGTGTGGTGTTCCCGTATTTCCCACGCTTGGGCAGGTACAACATGAACTTCCATGTGGCGGAGAAGGCTTGCCAGGACCAGGATGCAGTGGTGGCCTCGTTCGACCAGCTGTATGACGCCTGGAGAGGAGGGATGGACTGGTGCAACGCTGGCTGGCTGAGCGACGGCTCCGTGCAGTACCCCATCACCAAGCCCAGGGAGCCCTGCGGGGGCAAGAACACCGTGCCGGGAGTGAGGAATTACGGGAAGCGTGACAAGGACAAGCACCGCTACGACGTCTTCTGTTTTACATCCAATTTCAATGGTGAGTGAAATGCATCATCCTCCTCCATAGGATCGTAATCATCCTACTTAGCTTTGCAAAGCAGTGTCATTTGTTAGCCGGGTATTGAAAACAATAAGTTATTAATAATGTGTTGCAAGATTTATGCGCAGAAAACAATGTTGTCCAGAACATTATTATAGTTCTTTAATTAGCTCCCCGACCTGCCAGCTCGGCACTGCAGGGACCACACGAGGTAATGCAATAGTTTTATCATTTATGGAAATGGATTTTTAATACTTTCTGTCTTCTGTCAAACTGTTTATATGCTGTTGAGACTGGAGTAACACTAATCTCACTGGACTATATCCCAGTCTTAGAGTACTCCAGAACTCCAGTGCTGTTCCTTCGGGAGATGGAAGACTTGTGTACCCACCCACAGTCCATCATATTAGCTGCATGAGAGACAGCCAATCATACATGCGACTCCCTGCCCTCAATTAGCCTCATGCAGCCTTATAGCACCAGGGGCTTCAAGAGCCTCAGAGCTCATACCATAGTATTATGATGGTCAAACATTGAAGTTGTTAAACTTTGAAATGTATTGAAATGATTTTTTGTATATTTTAGACAAATATTGTACAGTATATGTTTTGTATGTTTTAGACAAATTAAAACATAAATTGGCTGTACTGGGAAACAGTCATGTTTTAAACAATATACTTTTTAGCATGTTACTAATATTTATAGGTTTTAAGACTCAGAGACATTAACTGCTCATGAAAGCCATTTTAGAAAGTAGACACTAAAGTCTATGATATGTTAACTAGTGAACCCCATACAGAGGGCAAGTAGTCCTGTATGTTTACCTTTGCGGTTTCCTCTCTCTACCTGTCTAGGTCGTTTCTACTACCTGATCCACCCAGGCAAGCTGACGTATGACGAGGCGGTGGCGGCGTGCCAGCGTGACGGTGCCCAGATCGCCAAGGTGGGCCAGATGTACGCGGCGTGGAAGCTGCTGGGCTACGACCGCTGTGACGCGGGCTGGCTGGCCGACGGCAGCGTGCGTTACCCAATCAACCGACCCCGCCGCCGCTGCAGCCCCGACGAGGCGGCCGTTCGCTTCTCTGGCTTCCCCGACCGCAAGCACAAGCTCTACGGCGTCTACTGCTTCAAGAGCCAGGCCCACAACTGAGGGACGCAAAGGAGGCAGCGACAGCAAACAACTAAACCATCGAGAAGCAAGCAGTGGTTATTGAAAATGGAGAGAGAGTGAGAGAGAGAGAGAGAGAGAGGAATGAGAAAGAGAGAGAGAGGTAAAGTGATTGATGCCAGAGGAGTTGCTACTAAGAATGCATTGAAACTGTGATTCTTTTTTCTTTAAAAAAAAAAAAAATACTGTAAAAGAATGGATGCCATAGGGAATGGTGAGAGTAAATGTCAAACAGTATCGCCTTTTTAAAAAACAAAAATGTTTTATTTTACTTCAGTGTAATACATCTATATTTTTTATTTAATTCCACATCATTGATGAAGAGGGCGGTGGTCAGGGACATTTGTGAAAACAAACAGGCCATGATTCAGTGGTTATTCAGTTGCCTGAGGCAAGTCCATGGACTCGTGAAACAGTATGGCTTCTCAATATTGGACTGCTACTTTGGGCACTTAGCTTTATTTTGATAAATTGCCCCACCATCCAAAGAGATCACAGGACCAGGGATCTGATGCGGGGGGAAAGATGGCTCCGCAATGGGATGCTATACTTACAGCATGAAAGCATAGCACAACTCATTTTCCTTCCTTTTCTCATCAGAACAGGGTGCTATTACAAAGTACGTATTTTGACCTTACCTTTGAGTATTGTGTTGTTTTACAGACATCGTACAGTGTGTGTGGACCAAACTGTCAACCTTACATCAGCCATGTTGTAAAAAAAAAATGTTGTACTATTTAGAACTTATTTGAAATTTTGATTACATTTGATATTACAATATAGAATGTCAGCATTTATAATCTTTCTGTTTAGTAATAATTTATCAACCTGTTTACTATATCATTTAATCCCTCATACACTTCTCCTCATTTTTTGAAATTAGCTACATTTTTGACCCTCGCAGTTTATACACATTCTGCCAGTCCCCCCCCCCCCCTCCCAACAGTAAGTCATAAAAAGCATTGAACTGAAATCGATCAGGAGAATCTAAGGATCTACGCTAGAAGCGTAGAAAAAAGGTGCAAGTTGCAGCCTAAGCATCAGTCCTACTGTTTCATATTGTTCAAATGCCAGTAACTTCTTTTGATTTCATTTCTATGTCTTTTTCCTTTTTTTTATTCACATGTCTTACATGCAATAGCAGTCCAAAAAAACAGTAGCCATGATGAAAATTAGCAAGCTCGCTGCGATAGAGCTATAATGCACAAGTTAGCTTACTAGAGATGCTACCCCTCAGTCTCAAGGCTGCGTCTCAACTGATGGAAGCACATACACTGCACCAGAAAAAACAAAAACAAAAACAAAACAAAAACACGGAGAAGGTCCTATTTTTTCAGTTTGCCTGCTGTCAGTGACTCTCTGCTCTTGCTTCAGTGCTGTAGTCTCTAAAGAACTCCTAGCTGTAGTGAAAATGCATTGGAGAAGAGTACTGATCCTCGGAATGCTCAACAACAGATGTAAAGGGATGACCATCCCATTATGTGGCGCCACTCACATCACTGTGTACAAATCAGGTAGGGACAATCCTAACAAGTGTAACGATTTACTGGTCTCAAGTCTTCTCCATTATGGAAACACATCACAGAACAGACCTCCTGCCAAATGTCTGCAGCATTTCAATAGACAATGTGCATTTTCTTTCTTGACCAGTACTCAGTTATCAGTTGTGTTGTGTTCTCCATCTGAATACATGATATGCATGGCCCAATCTACTATGCATCCCCCATGCATCCCAAATTTAAGTTTATTGCTATCATGTCCAAGTGCTTGTTGTATTGTCCGTACACAGATTTCACTTAGGAATAGAGTCCTGTTGCATTGAATGTGATAGCCCCCTAAAAACAGAAAAAAGATTGGAAAAGAACTGAGAAACAGATGACATGTAGCGGTAGCACCAATCCAACACAAGCAAAACTATGGCAATAGCATAGCTACTGTACTTATGTTTTAGTTGATATTTAGCTACGGTTAGACTGCAGTGTGAGCCACAGGAAAGACTTTCTTGTGTCACACCAGTTGTATGCACAGACCTTGCAGGTAAAGGTAGCACATAAACACAGACACACACACAGATGCACACACATACGAATCAATTGGCAGGTTTCATTGTGAGCATGATGCATCAAAGCCTTGTTGGTTATTGAAGCTTAAAAGATCAATAAAAACCTCATTTCTGAGTCACTCTAAAGCTTCCTCTGAGTCTCTCAAGCAATGGAACACAATACAAATTGCTGTTCATCTTTGTGTTTAACTAAATGATTAATTATGCCAAAATGCTTACCGCTGATGAAAAAAAGAACATTTTGTTTTGTTTGTCATACAGAGGTCTCAGCTATTAAGTTGTGGAACTTTGATTAAATTACCCATATAAAGTTTGGCTTTTTGCAGTATTTTAACACAAGTCAAACTAATGTAGCACACGTTAAGACAAAAGACCAAAAAAACCCCAAAAGAATATAATCAAGAGCACTGATAACATTAAAGGTAAAATATATTCCAAATATATATCCTGATTTTCTCATACCTTGAGAATGTTGTGACATACATTCCTCAAAAACAAATCTACACATCATTGTGATGGCATTTGGGACATATGCCAGAAAATAAGGGCAGGACCTCATTAGCAACATCCGACACCTCCCTAGGGATAAATGTTTTCAGCCTGTCGTCTGCCGAATCTCCAAAGAAAGTCAGCACTCTGATATCACAGAAAACCCAGGGTCCCTCATGATCCTGTCCAGTTAAAAGCCACAGGCACTGAGGTGAACATTCAGGGGAGGAGGATATTCATGAAAATACATTTCCCTATTAAATTCAAATCTAGTCCTGTCTGTTCTTTTTTGCATGATATAAAACACTGTCCTGTCGTTTATACATGGAGCAGCTCATTTCAAAGTCTTTCTGTAGCTGTTTGAAGCCACTTGTGCTCGATCAAAGCACTTTAAAGAGCGCTGCAATAGCACCAATGACTAACATGAGCTGAGTGCTACAGTACTCCTCCAGTGTCCAAAGCAGACAGGGATCTGGCTGAAGTGGCCACTAGAGGCTTTGGTATCCGGGGTGGAGGCAGACTCATGTCTCTGACCCAGATAAAGGACCAAGACATGAGGGTTAAGGGGTGTCTAAGGGGGGGGGGGGGGGGGGGGGGGGG
>JASCQY010000022.1:2500733-2516612 GCA_030264315.1 Sardinella tawilis
CCCAGGTGAGGGATCTCTATCCACTGCCCTGCCTGCCACCCAGGACCTGTCCAGGGATAAGGAGGAAGAGGGAGTCACTGGCTGATGGTTCTGTAGCTGAGAGGGTGAGCACCAGAGGGGGTCCTGTAGCTGAGAGGGTGAGCACCAGAGGGGGTGCTGCACACACGTCTGGAACAGCAGGAGAAAGCTGCCTGCACAGACCCAAAGGCTATTCCCCCCCTCACACCCACACACATATATACTACATTTAACCAGGTAGAGGCCATTCCCTTTGTCATATTCAAACTGATCAAGCGAGGAAGTGGATATTGTGCTGTCCTGTTCTGGATGCTGAGACTGATGTTAGGGGCTTTGACATTGATGTGGCTGCAAGCACACGGGCAAGTGACAAGAATGAGGCAGCTCTTGGGCAGCTGCTTTGGGTTCCATACCAGAGCTCTACAACTCTAGACATTCTAGTCTGGGTGTCCAGAAGCACATAAAGTATAGAGCAGTCAGTGTGCCATCAAAATCCTCCATTGGGTTAGTGCTCTTCAGAGCTTAATGAATCAGTGATGCCACCCAGGCATACATACATGCCTTATTGTCACAGAATAAAAGCTACAGTTGTGGATTTGGAATACATCCATTTATTTTATAATATTTCTTTTGACTTAAATCTCACAGTTCATTGTTATAAGAAACATTTGCAATAAATTAAACATATATGGTCTTGTGTAAATTTTTGTCTGGTGGAAAATATCTCTGACTGAAGCAATCACACATACAGCATTTTCTGTCTGTTACCATAACATTCATTAAAAAAAAGACTGATTACCTATATATACAACCCCCTTAGTTATCATATCTCGAGTTAAAATGCTGGTTTTTGGGTGTTATATTTTTGTAAATACTGGAGAATAATTACAGTAAATATAACTTTGACCTCGATAAACAAACAGACAGACAAAAGAAATAACCAAAGTGACACTTGTGATCCAGTCCTCTCGTTCTCCCAAAGGCCATCCATCGTCCAGGAGGCCCAAAGTGTCCTTGTTCACACTCGTGTGGTGAGGAGAGCCGCCCTTCTTGTGGGAGGAGACTCTTACTCGATTGACAGTCGTGACAGTTTAGTCATTGGATTTCCTACGCTATAAACTCCTCCCTCTCATCACTGTCTGTCCCTCTCCCATTCTCTACTCCCAAATACCCGCCCACCCCCACCCACCGACAAACACATGTGCGCGCGCACACGTACACACACGCACACACACGCATACACACACATAAACAGACACATACATACACACACAACAAGCCACAAGCTCAATGCGGAGAGACAGTCAGGTGTGTCATCTCAAATGTCGGCTGACTGGGGAACACAGGAAGTGGCTACTAGCCAAACCAGGCCAACAACAAAGCGCCAGCTCCTCTCTAGCTCTCAATGTAAACCAAATGGACCTCAAATAAGCATGTGCGCCTATTTACAAGTTTCATGTCCTTTACAAATCTATGCACTTGATTCCCATGGGGTATTCTTACCCCCCGTAAAAAAAAAACACAGAAAAAAACATATTATTGCATAGTCAGACAACAATAACTACAGTTCAGTGGTCTCTTTTTTGTGTTGTTGTGCTTAAGACCGATGATGTTCACACAATAGCATCGAAACATTCATACAAGACTATTGACTAGGGTGTGTCCATGGAACTGCTGTTTGTAGATAAAGGGCCGAAGGCACGTCCAGGCGTTCTGTGGCTGCTCACGGGCGGAGGGAGGGAGGGATCAGTGCCGCGTCTTGGGTGTCTCTTGGGTGCTCCAGCGCTGGCGTTGTCTGACGGAGTCATTGAAGCGGTTCTTGCCGCTGTTGACGTAGTTGCTGTACTGATACTTCTGTGAGACGGCCTGGTGGTACGTGGAGGCTGAGGAGACAGAGATGGCATGGAGAGGACAGAGGTGAAGAACAGGGCCTGGAGAGTAACCTTGATCAAGGCGATTGATCGGTGCCTTATGTGGGTTAGTCAGAGGTGTCAGAATATGACTTGTTTAAAAAAACAAAAATGTGGGGACAAGTTGAAGGGCATCACTTTTCAGCTTAATATGCTTAGACTAAAGACATTTTCACACATTTGTTCAAAGACCTTACTGTATAAAAGTAAAAATATTGGAATTGCATTAAATGCAGTGGCTAACTCTAAGGTGGAGTATGTGATCAATATTAGCCTACAGTAATTTCCCGAATATATCATGTATACATCATGTATAAAACTGCAAGACAGTGTTTTATGCAAATTTAAGCAAAAAAAAAAAAAAACTTAAGTGTATCAATATTACCCATTCATTAACTGCATTCCCAGGGTTAGGGTTAGGGTTACAGCCCTCCCCCATGTACTTTGCAAAATCTCCATTAAAACAATCTAAAATGTGAAAGCAATTAACCCCATTGCTTCTTCATACTGTACATGATGTGGACACTTACGGCTCAAGCAGGTGATCTTCGGCGTGTCCCAGCGGCCGTCTGCTCGACACTTGATGGTGGGCACGTGCCTCTGGATGAAGCCGTCCTTGCAGTGGTAGCGCACCAGGGAGTTGATCTCATAGCGGGCCTTCATGCTGCCGAACACCCGCGCGTCCTTCACGATGGGTGGCTGCCCGCAAGCCACTGGGGGTGGGGAGGGAGGGAGGGGAAGGAGAGAGGGAGAGAGAAGGGGAGAGGGAGAAGGAGGGAGGGAGGGAGAGAGAGAGAAGGAAGAGGAGAGGAGATGGTCACTCATGCACTACCACCACACTCCTCATCATCATCGGCTCCCTGGGGGGAGGACAGTACAGTCGGAATGAGAGTCGGAATGAGATTGCGGTTTGGACTCACCTGTTCCCTTTTTACAGGTGAAGGTCAGGTGATAGTTGCATGGAACGTCGTTCCACTGTCCGTCCTCGTGCCAGATCATGACCACACAGTCCTCGCCCGTGGAGAAGAAGCTGTCTGGTTGTCCCTTCCTCCAGTTCTCGAATTGCTGATGGAGAGAGAGAAGACGAATAGACTCTTTTCAACTGTCTGCACACACACATACATTCAGTGCTTATCTGTAAACAGTAGAGCTGTTTGAAGATAAATTCCTACTCAATGACTGAACCAGAAGTGTGTGTGTATTTGCCAAGCTGGCGTGCATCATCAGAGAGCTGGATAAATAGCACGTAAGGTGTCGCTAGGCTACTTGAAGCAAAGGCTAAATCTCTACACACACTCTCCTCTAATCTGCTTCCCACTTTAACAAACAAGGCACTGAAGACTCCCAATGTTGCACATTTGGCACAACCTGCTGGGAAATGAATCGTCCTTCTGACACAAGCGAAATAATATATGTACCCATCTCTCTCTCATAACAAGCTCATTCTACACATCGTGACCGGCAGGAAAGACACCAGTGTGCCATTAGCAGAGGAGTTAATGACCTTGGCAAAGACAGCCACCAGAGCGTATTTAGAACAGACGACTAATCGGAAACTGCAGTCTGTATTTTTGGACCACATGAGGGGGCTGTTGCCACAAAGTAGCTACTCCTCTCTGTTAGTTGCTGGTCAACATCTGGCAGAATTACAGGGGAGTTTCCCAGTTTAGGGGAGAGAGGGTGAATGCTGTTGTTTCTGAAATGTTATGCACATGTTATGTTACTTTGCTTTCTCAGTTGAGATAAAAAAAAACTATGACATATTCTTTGTTGGCTTTACAGATCTAACTGGTTTATTATGCATATAGGGCAATGTGAATATAAGCTTAGTAAAACACTACTGTAGGACCTTGACAAGCACCAAACTGCTGCTGCAGCACAAAATGCAAAAAATAAATAAAAATAAACAGATAAATAAAAACACACAACCTCATTCAGTCATCCACCACTAAACACCACTACTTAGAGCTAGGACCTGATTGGATGGCTGGCCAGAAAGAGCCATCTGAATGACAGCTGTAGAACTCCACCCATCCACACACCCATGGCCCTTCCATTTCCAGTACTGTATTCCTGCCTGGCTCCACTGCAGCCACTCCGCTGTGGCTGAGCCAAAAGTCCATGAGAACAGCGGCGCTGGCAGAGAGGTGAGGCGGCATGGCACTGCACTCTCCCATGGCACGCCACCAACAGTCTGGCCAAATATTTATCCTCCAGCTTTAGATAAGGTCTACACTGGGCCAATGGGGCTATATAAAGACACTATTACTGTCTAGGATCCCATCTAATTTTGGTTGCATGCTGCAGCGTGTGAAAGAAACAGCCTTGGGAAAGAGTTCGGAGCACAAAGAGAAGACGAGTATGGTGCACGCTCAACAATGACTTAAGTTATTAGGGAATGTAGGTCACTCTGTGTGAGGGTGTGCCTTGATTTAATCACGTTTGTTCCCCGCTCCCTGAGTCTCGCTGTCATGGCAGAGACCTGCCAGAGAAGAGTCTTACCAGGGGCTTGCCGTCAGTCCAGCGGAAGTCCTGCTCAAACATCTTATCATTCAGACCGATCCACTGGTAGTCGTGCCCCAAACCTGAAACAAGCACACACACACGCACACACACAAACACACACACACACACAAAAAAACATCCATACAAGTAGTCATTCCTCTACCTTATTAGGCTTTGGGCTACAATAATGAAAAGAAGCAGACATTTTTTATGAGCATAAATCAGGTCCCTTGTTCCAGAAACAGGCGATTAGGAAGTCTTTTAGACTCTCCAACACTGCTTTCACTAATCCACTAAAAGTGCTGTGATTAGGGTGATTGTAAATCCTTCATGCCCAACCCAGAGCATGCACAGGAGGGAAGTACATTCATTCACATTCACCCACTACACTCATGTTGAACTGGATTCATTTGACATCTTTTTCTTTATTTTTTTATCTCTGCGTTGGCAGTCTACATAAAAAAAACTGTGTGTAAGCTTCATTTGATTCAGATTGGAAATCGAGCATTTCGGTGGAACATCTGGAGCGATGGTGACGGCGTGTGCACTTACGGTTGACAAAGAGCTGCTCCTCGTAGGACAGGATGCTGGTCAAGTGCGCCCCCTGCAGGCGACACTCCCTCTCGGCCGCGTCCCACGTGCGCCTGTGGCTGAAGTACTTGTAGCAGTGGCTCTGGAACTTGTGCCAGCCGTAGTCGCACGTCTCGGTGTCTGTGCGCAGCAAGGGGCAGAGAGTGGACGTCACAAATCAGAGGCATTTTCTTAGACTTGAATTCTACTCATTATGACACAAAATAGGGAAAAATAAAACAGGAAGACCAGGAAAACCAGGAAGAAAGGCTTAAAAATAAAGCATGAAAGTATGAGTATGAAAAAGATTTTGGAACATGACTGTGGTGGATTTGAACCTATTTTTCCACACAGATTCATGAAAGGAGATGACATGGATTTCCCTTTGGTAGTGCTTTTATATGAAGCGTGGCCGTAGAACAAGCCCGTCTTTCAGATCCATCATAATATGTAACTGGTGCAGACAGACAAGAGTGGGGCAAATAGAGCCCTCTGTCCAAACCACCGGCAGCAGCCTGGCCTTCCCAATGTGGAAGACTTCTATTTCATGCCCTACAATGATGAGCTTCGACAGCTTCTCGGAGTTTTAGACCCACACCAAGCACACAACTCCCACAGTGTGGTCTCCCACAGTGTGGTCCCACAGTGTGGTCCCCCTCCCCATACCCCCCAAAGGCTGGGCAGAAAGCAAGTCTTTCTGAATGAAGCTTGGACAAATACCCTTGAATGTATAGCTCACAGCTACGCTTTACATTAGCCTGCTCTGCTGTAAAAGAGTTATAGACTCCTCTTGTTCTGGCATTGTTACGCTGGACATTATTTTATCACATGGACTAAAAACAAAGAGGGCCTCCAAAGACTGCCTCGGTACAAACAGAGCTATAGCCAACACTAACGGTACCATACCAATCCCATACTGCTCTCTGTGCTGGGTAACTCTAAACCCACAGGAAAGCCTGCCAGGGAAAATGTATGTCTTAAGTGCTGTAACACAGAGCAATTGATCATGAACTTGTAATATGGGCTTTCAAAGAGCCACGCAAGACCTGTGCTCCGGTTCCTTCCCCTGAGGTCGGGGTCAGACGCCTGACGGAGGCTTGACATTAACCTCACGCCAGAGCCCATCAAAGGGCCCTGAGCTGGGGCCAAAACAATATGTGAGGCCCTGGCCTGGTGTGGTGTGGGGGGTCAACAGGGGACAAGCAGTGGCCTGCACACCCTACCCCCCTAAAAACACACACACACAAACACACACACACACCAATCCCTAAAAACCTTACAAAGAGCACATAGAACTGGAGGGGCCAATTCAGAGCACTTGTCCCCAGGGGTGAGAATGCCTTTTCAGCACTGGAAGATCTGATCTCACAGGAAGTCTGGACTTGATGGGGCACAGCTTGCCAGGGGACGAAGGGAGTGGGGAGAGGGCTTTGGGAAAGGCACACCAGTGGCTACATCCAAAGGGATTAGAGATGCATTTTGTATGGAGGTCTTGTGTAGGTATCCGGCCAGCACTGAATTAAGACATCGAAAAAATAAACAAATAAATAAATAAATAAATGGGATGATCAGTTTGATAAACTTGAGATTAAAAAGTTACTGTCGAGCTGATTGGATACATAAACAACACAAAGTGAAGAAATGTGTTTCCACACAAAGGCGTCCAAACCACATCTGAGCTGATTTGATTTGAAGTGAGTCGTCTTAGCCAAGGTTTCATCTGAGTGATTCCCTGACAGACCTGACTGATAACTGCCTTACTGCTCTGCTGTAGTCTTTGAGTCCTTGTGGGGTCTTTAGTTCTTTTGCAGCAAAGGCCCTGTCACTGATGGAAGAAATAATTTTATTGTAAGGATTAAAACACGGACCAGAGCCATTATTCACTTTCCAGACTCTTGACTGTTGCTCAAGTCCTGGGGAAAAGAATAATGGTCTGTTTTCCCCTAAATTCAGGATGCTGGCAAACTAGGATGAGAGAGCAGATGTGTGTATGTGTGTGTGGTGTGGTGTGGTGTGTGTGTGTGTGTGTGTGTGTGTGTGTGTGTGTGTGTGTGTGTGTGTGTGCGCGCGCATGCGCGTGCGTTTGATTGCGCCTCTGCACACACACGTGTTTCGAAGAATGGCTGAGTAACAGCTGCGATATTTGGGCCATGGCTCCATTTGGGGAGGCACACCCAGAGAGACTGTCTTTGGCCCTCTTCTTCTCAGCAGCAGCACAAGCCACAGCAGCAGCAGCAGCAGCAGCAGCAGTTTTCAGAGCCCGAAAAACGGACTCACTACACCGCATTTTCCGGCCACGCTTTATGGCATGTGCGCGCACTCACGTGCGAGTAATAATCGTATTACCTTTGTGTTTTACAAACAACTACGGTCACGGGGGGCTACTCTCATACCTCTGTGTCCTCAGAGGCAGGTGTTGGTTCCGCTTGCGACCAAACTGTTTGTTTCGGGGCACATCGCCACGCCGCGAGAAACGTGGGAGTGTCTGTAAGTCTGACACAACGAGGCAGAAATCGATTGCAGCTGGACTCTTCTCCACCTCCCCCGGTGGGGGCTGTTGCCGGTTGTGATCGAGTTCCCAGAAGCACTTGGGGGCCTCGTCCCTCGGGGAGAGCCCGGCCCAACGGCTGCTCAATGGCAAGCGGGGAATCAGCAACAGCCCTGGACTAACGCCCCTACTAGATGCTCGAGCTATGCTTCATCAGGCTCGGAGACTAGATCAGCCCTGGTTTGGACTGTTAGTAAAACTACATGTAAAACAACCACGAGCTGACACTATGTCTGTCTGTGTGTGTGTGTGTGTGTGTGTGTGTGTGTGTAAGTGTACTACATAGAATATATTGTGAATGAGTGGGTTACCTCAAGGAAACTACTCCAATAAAGTTTTAAGGGATGACCTCATCTTTGACAAGGGTGAGGGAGGGTCAAGCTCATGGAATAACCTTTTGATGCTTGTCTAGCCCCTGGCATGCACTGACTGAGGCAGACAGTGTACTACACAACATTAATGATGTCTATTAATTTGATCAAATCCCACCATGGTTTCCATGGACAACAAAAGCTAATAAACAATAGCTGCCCACTTTTATTCTCCTCACAAGTCTGGCCTCCTGTGGCCCACGGCTCTGATAGCTCTTTAATGTGACGGCGGCACGTTTGGTTTTCGGAAGATGTCTCAAAGCCCTGACCCAAATAGACAGAACAAAGCCTGCCTTTGTTGCTGTCAAGCAAAGCGAGGAAAACACAAGAGAGAAGGAGGGGGGAGGGGGGGGGGGACACACACGCACTCACTGGCAATCCTTTACACCGTCCAAATGACACGTCCATGGACGCCAGCCAAGTCAGCCAAAGTGAGCTGAGCTCACCGGCTTGCCCGCGCCACGTGACCCATCCCCAAATGACCAGACTCCAGAAGCTCGCTCTGGTGTTTGTTGCTGCTCGCCGAGTGGCGGAGGACGCGGGCCAGCTCCGTTTCTGGTGCGGCCCCGCGCCGGACCATCGACTGCCTGTGCTCCTCTGGATGCCACGGCGCTCCAGTCTCTCATGAGTTCATCATCATGCCGGCCAGATGTCCTGCTCGACTGAGGCGGGCTTGTTTTGGGGAGACTGCAGCTTGTAGCCTGTTTGGGCTGGTTTTATTGTGAGGGGTTCCTATGCACTGTGTGTCCGCCCCTCTCTCTCTCTCTCTCTCTCCCTTTCTCTCTCTCTCTCTCTCTCTCTCTGTAGCCCCCTTTGTTAAGCGGTCTCGTTATTAGCCAAGGGAAAGTATATAGGCGTCACATGGGGCCGTGGGTAAAGCTGCTCACTTTAATGCCCAACACATGTGCAAAATGAGCAGCGTGCTCATGCTGGGCGGAGGACAGTACATACTCTATACTGTGCTATGGAGCCACCACCAGTACAGTATATACCGGAGCAACAAACTTTAGCAGCTCAAACGGATCTATCAAAGAATGTATTAAGTCAACAACTGATCAATTAGACAATGCAACTAATCAAAAACCAGATCATTTAGAGAATGATTAATTATGAATGTAATAAACCAGTCTGTGTTGTGAATGAATTGAAAATAAAAAAAACTATTTGCGGGGTGGTGGTGTGTACTGAGGAAGGTCTTACCATGTTCACAGTTGGGTCCAGAGTAGCTGGGCAGGCAGACGCAGGTGTAGGAGCTCGGCCCATCGATACAGGTGGCTCCATTCAGACAGGGGTTGGACTGGCACTCGTCAAGATCTGTGGAGCACAACGGAGCAGCATCACAGTCATCAGTTTGATGGAGAAATAATCACTGTGAGAGTAAACAGCACTGAGATTCCCTGCTAGGGAACAGAAGGGAAGCAGGCGACTCAATCTGTCTAAATTCGAGCAAAGCAGCCGGTGTCCGTTCGTTTCAACTGTAGACGTGGCCATGTTTTAGCGTGCTTCATGCAAACATACTGTACGCACGTACCTTTCTCACAACGATCTCCCTCAAATCCTGGAGTGCAAAGACAGGTTCTGACTTTTCCCTGCAGGTAGCAGGTGCCTCCATTATCACAGTCGCTCTCAGGACACAGAACCAGAGCTGAAGGACAAGACGAGACGAGACAAGGGATCACAACCATGGAAGCAAATGATAACTGAATGATGTACACAAGACACACTGTTAATCAATATACAAGACGCACTGTTAATCAATATACAAGACGCACTCTTAATCAATATAAAAGACGCACTCTTAATCAATATATAAGACGCACTCTTAATCAATATACTGTATGAAATCCGCAAATCTGCAATTATTACAAAAGAAATCAAT
Organism: Sardinella tawilis; assembly: GCA_030264315.1. Taxonomy (NCBI): domain Eukaryota; kingdom Metazoa; phylum Chordata; class Actinopteri; order Clupeiformes; family Clupeidae; genus Sardinella; species Sardinella tawilis. The sequence continues at coordinate 2,510,535 of JASCQY010000022.1, forward strand.
GAAATAAAATAAGTGAATGAGGCAGACAAGCCTCAGGTCAGTGTTATTGATGATGAGCTACTGTCCAGAATGATCAACGCTCAATCAACAAACTAGTGTCCAAAATGACTGATTACTGTAAATACCTGGGAGATCCACAGTCTGGCCCTCCACCGCATGGCCAGTATCGGTCTCGGGCTCCGCAGTGGTCCAGGTGGGTGAGGGTGGAGCAGCCTCAACCAGGCCTGAGGGCTTGGAGAAGTCCTCGTAGTCCACCACATCCTCGTACTGGGGCGGAGTGGTGGCGCCCCCTGTGGTCGTGATGGAGGGAGCAGCGGCGAGAGGCTTGCTGGTCACCGCGGCTGGCCGGCTCTCATCTACCTCTCGTGACACTGCTGAGTCTTTGGTCTCCGTGGAAGCAGACACGACGGAAGTGACCTTGACTCCGGGGCCAGAGGTCACAGGAGGAGAGGAGACCGAAGACGTATATTTGGCGGAGGCTTCTTTTTCACGAACACCTGTGACAGATGCGACGGTGCCTTCCACTGCCTCCACAGAGACCAAGGCGGCTCTTGTGGTCTGCCCTTCCTTAAGCTCATCGGTGGTGGAATCCGTGGCTGTTGAGGGGGTTGTTGAGCCGGTCTGTGTGGAGTCGGTCACCGCGGACAAGGGGGTGGAATATTCAGCAGATCCCTCGTACTCTTTGGTGACGGTGGCGTCTGTGGTGTCGGCTTTATCCGCATCTTCCGTCATGGGACCCAACGCAGGCAGTAGGGTCGTCACGGCAACCACAGACGCTTCGGTAGTCGTCACCTGAGTGTGCTCCCCGGAGCCGCCTTCCTCCATCATGGTCGCCGGGACAGCCAGGGGACTCTCCTGCGTGATGGCGTCCTTGTCGTCCACCTTCATCGTCGGATCGCTGCCGCTGCCCTGCTCTTCGTCGTCCCCAGAAGGCCCCTCTTCCTGAGCGCCGTCCTTCGCAGTCGTGGCGGTGGCTAGCACGACATCGGGCATCGCTAGCGGTGAGCCGGTGCTCGTGACCGCCTGACGGGGGTCGCTGCTGGTCTCACCGATGCTCGCTGGTCTGTCTACAGGGCCCTGAGAGACGATAGGAAAAGCAGGGGCTGAGGTGGCGCTCTTGTCCGCTTCGTCCTGACCGGAGCCATCGTCGTCGCCCGACGATGAGCCCTCGTAGTCCTCTGGGCGCGTCGGCTTCTCGAGATCCCCTGGCGCCGTGGGACTGGCGGTGCTCATTGGGCTGACGGTCGATCGCTCCGCTCCGGGCCTCTCAGCGCTCTTGCTCCCCTCGGCGACCTCTGCCTCGTCCGTGGCCACCGTGACAGGGCTGCTGGACGTGGCGGTCGGGATCGCTTCTGTTCCCGAGCCATCGTGGGGACCGCCAACGGCATCGTCGTCGTCGTCGTCCGTCGGCCCTTCCTCGGGCCTCGCTGTGGTTGAGTGGCTTGTGGAGTCGGGTGAGAATGCATCTTGGCCTCCAAATGTAGTTGAATCAGGGCTGGCTAACGCACTGGTCGAAGTTGCGGTGGCGGGATAAGGTGTCGGTGTCGATTCGACCTCCGCTGTAATCCCCCCGAAAACTTCATAGAAGGGTCTCTGTCTGGTCGTGGTCTGCTCAGTCTCTGTGTCGTCCTCTTCCCTGATTATGGCTGGAGTGGCGAAATCGAACTGGTCTCCCCTCGCCTCCTGGTTGCGCGTCTCCTCTGGCTTGATGGTGATCTCGTGTTTGCCGTTGATGAACTGCAACACGGGGCCGGTTGTGATGGCGGCGGCTGCAGGAGCATCATCGCCACTGCCGGTGTGAGCGTCGCTGTCGGTGGTGGCCTGGACACTGACCGGAGAGATCAAAGGCATTCCCTGTCCCGGGGTTATTCCTCCGATGATTTTCAGAATGTCGTCAACTGGCATAACGAGAGGGGAGAAAGTAAGGAACATTTTGCACTCGTTCTAGAACAGACCATCATCACACAAAACTTCACATAAGAGGGCTGAAGCACAGAAATGACTGTCAATATCATAATCAGGATGACACTGCAATCAGACTTATACCAGTTATACCAGAGTTATACCAGTTATACTGCACCTGGTGCACTTTGGAATAAAATAAAAAATGCAGATGCAAAAACACAAGGAGTTACTGTAGTTGTGTGTCATTTCAATAAAGTGGACATTCTGTCCCATTCATAATGGTAAAAAACGGCAAGTATTTGTATCCTGCGAATGATTGTATCAAATTACTATTTGGATCCAACAGTGTCAGCCTTGTCAGTGTCTGTCTGCCTTTCTATACACAATTATGGCCAATAGCATCACTAGAATCACTAAACCTTCACAGCCTGGGGCACACCGGTGTGTTTCTATACAGACTGGTAACACATCATTTCACCAAGACTGCTTCATCCCTACACAATATCATCGTTCATCGTTCTATTACTGAGTAAACTGGCAAACACCAACAGCAACCTGATCTGTGTGTGTGTGTGTGTGTGTGTGTGTGTGTGTGTGTGTGTGTGTGTGTGCTGAGGGAGGGGCAGTCTAGTGAAAGTAATTGGTGAAGAATGATTACATCGCTGATTGATGTCCAAGGGCTTTGGCCATTTGACCCCTGGGGGAATTTCTTCCATGTGGCAGTGCAACTTTGACCAAGCGGCGCGTTCACACTAACAAAAGCGTCCAAGGCAAGCAGCCCTCATGGAGGATTTGCATGGAGCCCCATGTGTGCTCTCTCCATGTTAAGAGAGTCCAACACCGTGTATGACATCTATCCAGAGCGAGAGGAAATGTTTTGAGTGGACGGTAAACACTGGGGGCTATGATGACATGAATATGTGTGGAGGTGCACACACAACAAACCCCACCCACCCACACACACACACTCACACACACACACCAACCCCTCCTCTCTCTCTCACACACTCACACACGAACACACACACACACCCCTTTCCTACCCTTCCAAACTCTACTTCTCCCAGAGCAAGGTAATTAAGAACAAAGACTGGGGGGGAAAACCCCTTCCTTTCTGTTTCTCTTCCTCCAAACAAAGTGAAACACACCATGGCCCCGCTCTGGCAATGCCAAACCCCAGACAGTAAACACTTCTCCGCTGCATGTTTGGAGCACAAACACAGGCTGGCTAAAGCATGGAAATGGCTTTTTTTTCTCCTGAGCCTGAGACGAGATGGCCCCCATACCACATCTGTGCCCGGCGTGCTCACCACACTACCTTTAGTTCTAGAAACATCCGTATAGGTGCTTACAACAACCACAGAGGGAAGCTGCTCAACCACACGCATTTGTCAAAGCCAGTGCCCGGCTCTCCTCTGGGTAAACATGTAGGAACGATTTACAAACTGCGCCAGTTAAGTAAAGCATTAGGACGGAGAACACTTTTCTCACGTCCAAACTCAAGGAACCTCAAAGAACAGTGGCTATGCTGGACATTTTCTTTTTGCTCTTCAAGCTGTGCAAGGTCACCAACCGCTTTTTTTTCGTGATTACAAAAGGCATCCGCTTGATTTCATTTCCCCGCCTGCATTTCTAATGCTGATTGAACACTGTACTGTACTGTGGGTTCTCATGTCCTTGACACTTACAATACCTGAAACCCCATGCATGCATGAAATTAATCTCATCACACGCCTCACTTGTCATTCAGACTCATGGGCCATTTCTGCAATTCAGGACTACTGAATGCAAAATGACGAATTAGACAAGCAAACGCGGTTGCAAGGTGCAGTGCGAGGTGAGCAGCCTACCCGTCTGGTTCTTCTCGTGCACGTTGACCACGATGAGATGGAAAGACGCGTTGGAAGAGCTCGGGTCTGAGGTTTGAACACCCGTGGCGTCAATACCGGTCAGATCGGGGAAGTGGATGTCCGTGCTCACGGTGGCGGCCGGCGCGGACTCGGCGATGACCACCGGGTAGCGGGTGCCGTGCTCCACCTTGTCGCCGGGCTGGCCTACGCCTACGGAGGGGTCCGACGTCTTTCCTTCCTCCTTGTACACGATGGCCGGCCGGTCGGAGCCGGGCGTGGCCAGAGGGGTGACCTCTTCCCCACCGCTGCCCCCGTCGGCGCTGCCATTGTCCACCCGGTCCATCCACGGCTTCCTCTTGGGCGGAACGGGAAGAGGGGGAAGAGGGATGGACTCCACCAGCGGGATTCTGCTCATCAGCTCATCCTCATAGTCCCCAAAGGTGGTGGTGGCAGGGGTGCCAGAGAGGGTGACGTCTTTGGAGGAGGCGGGCATTCTGGTGGTCGTTTTGCCCAATCGGGTCTCGTCGGCGGTGACTCTGCTGACCGGGGCAGACATGGTGGCGGAGAACATGGAGGAGTGTTCATCGGTGGAGACCCGAGAATCATCTTCACCACGGGCTTTGGGCGAGGGGGTGCTGACGCTGGCCGTAGTTGGCGCCGCTACGGTTGTGGTAAACTCATGTGCTGTGAACACAAAAACACCTAAATCATTTAGAAATCATTCAGAACAACACGGCATTGAGAGCATCACAGCCACATGCAGTGGTGTTATCTCATGATTTAATTTGTTAAACATTAAAATGTGAATTTAATTAATTCATGCCTTCTCAAATGTGCAAATCTAATAACACGATGTAACATATATTTTGCAAATGTAAGAATGTAGAAAATTACAACATAGAAACCACAGCATAACCTTTTATGCACTGCTATTGGCAAAGGCTCACAAGGTCTTGGATCCTGCCAGTAACGACAGAATTATCCTCATTATTGCTTTGCATTTTTTTCCACTGAGGCCATATTTTTAGCCGGTGACATGACCTCTTAGTTTTGACTGAATCCATTTGAGCCAATTTTAAACCTCCCATTTCCTTTCATAAACACTTTGGCATAGTCAGGCTAAAACAGGTTGGCGAACAACTATTTAGTCCTTGTTTACATACATTTAAAAAGTCAGTTGTGTCTGTTTCTCTAATTTGTTTACAAAAACTCATGTACGTAACGACATTTGCACATACATCACATGCATACACACACACACAGACACACACACACACACACACACACACACACACACACACACACACACACGTCACTCTCCATTTCAGTCAAATCCTAATGGGTTAACATTCGTAGTGGCTTGACCTGTCAGGAGGGGGGAGTCATTAATGAATGTATACGGTTTCTCAATTGAGCCCAGAAAATACCTTTTCCTGCACGTTATCCATGTTGGAGCCTATGCACACTCTCCAGGCTCCCTAAACATATGGCTGAGTGGCGGGGCTGGCTTTGGCGGCGGGCCAGGGCTTGAGAACAGACACTTTGGGGAGTTTTACACCCTTGTCATTCCTACCCTGAGGAAAACTCAGTAAGACCTTAACACTACATAAACTGAGGCCTTGCTGCTCTGATGTAATATGTTTTGAGAGCAGGCCATCTGGCTGTACAATACGCCTGTATTGTAATGCTCCTCACATTAGCTGATTGCTCTGTAGGTTGTAGGTTGTGAGAAAAAAAAGAGGCAATGGTCTATGATGCACATGCGTGTTTTTGCTTCATACTGTCCACTGTGCTATGGAGACTCTCAGTTTGGTAATATAGTATTTGCAGTTTAGTAATGTACTGGTATACCGGTTTCACTTTCTTTTATGCTTTGCCACCTTTTGGCTTTGTTGTAGACTGTCCCAGTCAATTCATGTGCACAGTTAAGAGCAAGACACCTACACTGCAGTAAAGGTTTATGGTGGAAAACTGTATTAGTGCTACAACTACTCAGGCCGATGTGAACGTTTCAGATGGAGTGGAAGCACCCCGCCCTGTCTGCCTGTCCTCGCTTCTTGCCCGCCTGCCTTCTCTCTCCCCCTTTCTCATTCTCTCTCTCTCTCCCTGCCCCTCCCTCTCTTTCTCTCTCCCTCTCTCCCTCCCTCTCTTCCCCTCCGTGCCTGATTTCTGTTTTCTGCACTCCCTGTCTGGACCAGGAGCCAGCTGTTAGGCATTAGGGACACGTCCCCTTTCCTCAGCAGTTATCTCTGATGTAAAACATGAGGCGCTTTTTCCCTAATAAAAAGACACTGATCCTGAAACAGCGCAGGAGGACATCCGC
>JASCQY010000022.1:2517964-2541729 GCA_030264315.1 Sardinella tawilis
ACACACACACACACACACACACACGCACACACACACACACAGACACACACACACACACACACACACACACACACACATGAATGCCACTTGTCTACCTACAGTACAGTATAAAACTTCAGCTTCACATGAATACGGAAGCAGAGTGTGTTTTGGATTTGATGCCTATTAATACTTTCACACAATATTATATATGTGCACATAAGCACAATTTTGTGCTACTTTCATATACTGAAGAAAATGTTTACAGAAATACAAGATATTAGTATATTTCTCTAACACACACACATCATACATACACTTGAAACTTTTAGCAAGATGAACAAGTAGGATACACACATTAAATCTTGGAGAAATCCAAACATCTCTTGAAACAAGCACACAAACACAAACACAAACACAAACACAAACACAAACACAAACACAAACACAAACACAAACAGAGGCAGGTGTAAAATATGCGATATCTCAGCATGTGAACATCTGACTGAGGACAACATCTGTTGGACTGGTTGGTTGATGAATGATAAAGTAAGCTCTCTCCCAGATGTCAAGCAGGGTAATACACCACCTGCTGTTAGCTGACCTAAATCTGTGAGGTGCACACACTGGGTCAGAAATCAAATGACTGAGAGAACAGGAAAAGCTTGTCAAAATTTGATGTAAGATTTTGACCTCCAAATGGATCAACCTCAGTAGAATGACATAATATTGAAACTAAAATTGATTGATAATTAATACTGTATTCATTTAGACTTAATATTGAAACTAATATATTAATTGAAACATAAAGATTATGTGTCCCTGACTGTTCATACACTAGTAATAATAATAATAATAATAATAATAATAATAATAATAATAATAATAATAATAATAATAATAATAATGGTTATTATTAGTATTATTTTTAGAAAAACAATGAATCAAACTCATCATTCAAGCTGTGATAGTGCTTACCTCGAAGCTTCCCCACATAGCAGTACACGTCATACAGTTCACTGGCATCTCGAACGCCGTAAGTCCTGATGCCAGGTTTCCCCAATTTGTCTCCAAAGCAACCTGGCCTTGGCTTGTTGATCGGGTACCTGCAAAATGTCAGCAGATTTTATCTGGCTTGTCACAGATAACCCAAATGCACTTCCTCCCAATCCACTGCACACTTGTTACCACACAGCAAAGGCAATGCTGGCGCAATTACCTCACAGATTGGTCTGCTATCCAGCCTGCGTCACAGTGGTCAAAGCCGTCCGCAAAGGCAGACGTCAGCTGGTCCTCGGTGGCGATAGTGGCCCCGATACTTTCGCAGGCCTCCTGGGCTTTCTCAAAAGTCAGAGTGTAGCGACTGCTGCCCGCTCGGTAGTGAAACACAACCCCTGAGAAAATAAATAGCACAGTCATATGAAGGATTTGGGCAAACCATTTAGCCTGCCATGTGTGTCATTCCCAAGCTCTAAACGCCATTTTTCAGGAACTGGGTGTTTTTGTATTATATAGAATAGGTGCCTTTAAGCTTTAAAGGAACAGTATGTAGGTTTGTGGCCAAAACTGGTACTGCAATCACATTCAAATACTGCAGAGCTTAGTATCCCCTCCCCTTCCCCCCAGACAAGAGGTTGCCAGCCAGGTTGCTGAAATCAGATAGGTGGAGGGTGGCACAACAGGCCAAAACACATACAGTAATACACATAAGTTGAGGACTACATCTGCACTTTTGTAATGGGAATATTCAGGCTGGATTACTGTTGTCAGTCATAAAAGTATTTGAAATTGTCATGATTCCTTAATGTCTGGTGATATATCAGGGCCATTTTATAATCAATTTATATTCATTTCTTACATACTGTTCCTTTAAGTAGCAATGTTAAGTTACAATGAGAAAACTTAAAACTGCTAAACAACAGTGGTCTTTAAAATGTATATTATTAGGTTCATTTCACCATCCCATAATCATTTTATGTCAATTACTATTAAAATGACTTGCCAAGTACAAAGTTCCACATTTAAAAGATGAAGAAGACAGCTGCCATTCAGCAAATCAAAAATGTATACCACTAGCAGCTGAGCAGCAGAATAGACTAGAAATACTCTCTTCATTTATTTTGACTCTGTATAAAGGTTTTTTTTGTGAGGGTGTGAGCTAATGAAGGCTTTTTTGTGCCTAAGCATCCCAACAACAGGCCATGTTGTGTTACGTAAATGAGGCATCTTTGTTTATTTTAGTTATCTTGGGGACTCACTTGTCTAGTGAGAAGCACGAGCTGCATAGCAATTCACTCTCTCCGCACCGAGCCAACAGGCCTTAACTGCCTGCGAATGAACTGATATCAAAAAACCTGAGGACTGTAAAAGCTGATTGCTTTGCTTCTGGACTCCAGTGGGTGCTTTTACTCTTCATATATCCTACTTCTAAATAGCCAATGTTAAAAATAGGGAAGTTATGGCTCAAGACACAAGAGACTCTCAGGCGTCTTTTCAGGACTAGTAGTGAATGTCTGTGTCCTTAGATGACCCAGTCTCACCACACCACCTGGGTGCAAGAAGCATTCAGCGCAAAACTTTCAGCTTCTTGTGGAGGCTGACTGACAGTACACTGCCTACTATATAAGGATTTTTTTTGACCTAACAAAGTGCCCAACAGAGGGGCACTGAGTTTACTTGGCAAGCAAAGCAGAGTGCCCCCTATGGGCCAACAAACCACAGTGCCCAGCTCTCTGGGCTGAGAAGTGCCAAGCATGCTTTGGAGGTTGTGCCTTAACAATGCAACCAGGTATACATTGGCAAATGGACTATTTGGGCATGTCTTCAACAGTGGCAGACGGTATTTGTCACATAGGACAGTGATTGGCTCTTACATTTTAACAACATAATGGAACCCAGTGAAACTGAAACACGAAGCATAACAATAACACATTAGGTAATATGGAGGACTTTTACAACATTTGGAGAGAGTTTACCTTTCGCTATGATCAAATGCCCCTTCTCTACCTATAAAACTTTAAGTATTTTTGGCAAAATGCTTTAATAAAAATACCACTGCTCGAGCACTAACAAAAATTCTACGACAATACAATACACAAAATGTTCATTTCTCCAACGGCAAGCGAGCTGCTGTTTCTGTTGCTGAGAGCCACAGCACCAGGTTTTCAGAGCCCACAGTTCTAAGCTGGATACTTCCCGAAAAAAGCAAGGGTGAATCCAAGAGATTACACAGTGAGTGATTTTCCACACGGAGGCCCTTCCATAACAGCTTTACCTCCTGCTCAGACAATGTTGTCTTTTCTGCTCTCGAAGAACTGCAGTACGCTTGCACCGCTCAACAGCACCCACTCCAATCATGCATATAATACAACACTGTTCCACCTACCATGTGTGTCGAAGCACTTACATGCTGGAAACACGACCTTTATGAGCCACCCATGTCTGTGGTCACAACCATGGGACACAAACACACAGCTCAAGCAATTAACCCCTAGCAACAGCCTTCAGACTTTGGTGTGTGCCAGTGTATGTGTGTGTGTGTGTGCCAGTGTGTCTGTGTGTGTGTGTGTGTTTGTGTGTGCGTGGGTTGCCATAAGCACTTACCACTGACATCCAAGGAGACGGAGGTCTGTGTGTCTTCAATACCGTGCATGACCTCACAGCGGTAGACCCCCTCATCGCTCGCTCTGAGCTGTTTTATGGTGAGCGAAGCGTCTCCCACCTCCTCGGCGTTGCTCGGCACCGACACCCTGCTCTGGTATTCTGGTCCCATCTTGATGACGCCGTTCTGGGCCACCAACACGATTTTCTCGACGTCGCCCTCCAGCTTGGACCACTTGATGCGCAGGTGGTCTGTGGCGGTGGTCTGTGTGGAGACGGTGAGCGAGGGGGTGGTGCCCTTGGTGAGGTGCGTGGTGGTGAAGCGACACGACAGCAGCGCCTTCCCAGCCAGTGAGCCCTGGACCGGCACGCTCTTCTTGGTCCTCATCTCCATGGCTCCTTCTGGACACAAACAAACAGCAGACAGAGTAGAGTGGAGTGGAGTAGAGTTAGACTGAGTCAGGCATCTGAGAACACACACTGGCCTCCTATTTGGCCGCCTATTGGCTCCAAGCTCACTTTTGGCTGGGGACTGTCCGAAAGTGAATTGGGGTCTGGTTAGAGCAGACTAATGTCAGAAGGGCACTGGAATTAATTTGCTGGCATATTATGGGATGCACACGCTAACAGGGTCTCTCTCTCTCGACCCAAGACATTGTTCATTCATCATCGCATATTCCACTCATTGAACTCTGAATCAGAACCCAAAGGCATCGGTCCAAAGGAGATGAGTTTGTATGGGTGGTGGTGGTGGTTTGTTCAGGCTTATTTGATGATCTAAGTAATTATCTGCGAATTGTACAATATTTGGATGAACACTCTGACAAAATATTGCTATCCAGTATTAGTTTATTTGCTTTCAATCCATGCCTGGCTTTGTCTGGATAAGCCAGATGTTTTTTTGACACTGAGGTAATTTCCCAGCAATTCTGAACCAAACACAGTGAATGGAGATGTACACTGTCCTTAAAGTGTGATTAAAATAAGAATGGCCTGCCACAGGAACATAACAAACAGTTATTAGCATGAGTATTAATATTAGTACCCTGTTAATAGTGGAGTTGTAAGAATGATGACAGGCATCAACTTACCATAGTCAGAGAAGATACAAAAGGCGGAAAGTAGCCAAATTACATGTTTTATGCAACAAGGCATCTCCAAGCTGTTAAAATAACACAATTCAGTTAACATTTAGAAACAGAAATAAAATGTTTTTAATTACACAATTCATTTTACAGACTCCACACTTGCGTAAAATGAGTAGCACAACTGCTATAAATTTCTATTAGAAAAAAATTGCTTGTCTCCAATCAAATCGTTATTTTGTCCATTTCAACTGAATCCCATATCAGATGTGCGTCTCTGGCTGTACTGTATCATGGACTACCAACCAACCTACCCACTATACTCGTGGCCAACGCCAGGGAGCGATACTTCATCCCAAGGAGGTGAACTGGTCTCCTACAGACAGTATTTTTGTCTTTCACTAACACATATTTAAAGCAGTTCTGAAGGGAGAAAAATCCCTGTAGAACAAACTGTGTGTAGATTTTACACGTTAAGGAGCAGCCGTCTGAGTTATGGGACCAACGCCTGCGTTAGGGGAGGATGAGGTAAAGTAAGGAATGCTAAACGCTCCACTGAAGTCCAGCTGAACAAAAAGCTGTGCGTCGACTGATGCGCTACAGCAAGCAAGACCCCAAGCAATTCTCATGCACTGATAAAGGATCAGATCATGAGATTATGTCATTATCCGTCCCTTCACTCCGCCAGCAAACAAGAGTGGACAAAAGAAAAGGAACACCTATAGAGTTTGTAAATAAGTCCCTAATTATCATAAATTCTATCTAAATTGTTGCTAGAATTAATTTAACTGAACAAATTGGCTCTCGTCTGTCTTGTGCATAGAAAGTGTTAAAAAGCAAGACTATCTATACAGATATATTAGAATAAATATGTTTGAAACAACCTGCATTACTAGAAATGGTATGAATTGAAAGATACCTTTTAAATTAAAGTCCCAAGGTGAAAGATTCTTCCTATGGCAATTCCAATATGTTCCAATGAAACCTGGTAAAAAGACGCACGTTTCTACTCTTCAGCTTGTAGACTTTAAGCTCCAGGACTACAACCGTAACCTGCACTGATATTGACAAAAAGAATCATCTAATCAGCCGGCTGCAAGTTCAAATCTCATTTAGCTCCATCGTCGTTGTGAAGGGAGGAGCATTTTTCCCATCCAATACGCATTCAGTTCTCATCCCGAGGAGGAGAGGAGAGAGTGAGAGGGAGGGAGGGAAGGAGAGATAATGCTTTTTCTTTATTTCTTGTTTTTTTTTTTGAGTATCTCGGGAACTTCAATAAACCTATTTCAACTGACTTTAAGTCAGCCATACAGTTGAACATCGCATAGCCTTGCCTACAGCCCCATTACAAATCCATTGTAGTCTAATCCATAATCCTTAATTATTTTCAGAATTCAGAACTGTGCATTCCATGAATCGGACAGCCGAATGAATCTTGGACAGTTGGCGACCGAAAACCGACGGCAGAGGGATTGGGTCTCGCTAGCGTTAACTAGAGTTTACGGAGACTTTCCACACGGGGGAGAGAAGGTACCACTATCTATGGGGACTTGGCACAGCAATGGTCCCAAAGTGCTCGGTAACTTGTACTGTACCAATAATTTGGTAATGAGCCGATAAGTGATCTAAGGAAAACTTGTGCACATACAGTTGATATTTAATTTGATTAACTAGCCCTACTTACACATGATTAGAATCTAGGCCAACAAGGATATCTAGATGAAATTCAAGGAAATACGATTTTCTCTGAAATACTGTACTCTCAAAGAGCATTTATGGATATGTCTGAAAGGAGCAAAGATGTAAAAAATAATCCCATAATGTTTTTACCATTATTTAGAGATACATTTTACGCATTGCGTGGTGGGCGTCATTGTAAAAACAAACAAACAAACAATTTAATGTAAAAAGAAAATACTTTTATTGATAATAGAGCTTTAAAATACAAAGCAATGTTTACAACTGGGACTTATAAAAAGTAAATTTTCTGCCTACTCACAGAATGCAGGAAGTGATTAAATTAATGATGGAAATTGCTTTATTCATTGTCAGCATATTTTTTACCTAGTTTTAAAAAAAGAATGGTTAAAAACAGCATCCTTCCCACAGTACTGCGGAAAAATGGATGCAGAAGAGGTCAGAAGTCGTCGAACAGGTCCTCTGGCTCCGGATAAGCTTTTGGGGCTGGTGCTGGACGATGGGCGGCCTCCGCTTTGGCCTCTACCTTGGCATGTGTCTGCTCATTCCTGCAACAAAAAAAAAAAAGGAGAAAGACACACAGACCGATATAACTAATAGGACTAACACGATGATTACACACATGTCAATGTAAGCCTGCTCAAACCACCGGCTAATGTGTGTAATGTGTCGCTCTGTCTGTACTGTAGGTTGAAATAGAGCCCAGGAGTGCGTGTGACAGGTAAGATGGTGGACAGGTAATAATCCACGCTTGGCTCTCGGCTCATCGCCCCTCTCCTCTGTGATCAGCTGCAGAGGACGAGCACACTGATGGGAGCCTGCCACAGGCACTGGCCCGCTAATAGCATGCTGCTTAAACACCAAGGTAGTCTGTCAAGGTGCTGAACAGGTCAGCCCATTCCTCAGGCTTTCTCCACTGTAATTGAATCCCACTGTGATCACTGGTTTAGTCATCCACAACGCATGGGGAACCTTGAACCTACGCACAGGGAACCTTGAACCATAGTGGTCCCAGCATAGAAGAGAGAGTATGAGAGGACAATGTTTAGTGTGGAGGGCATACATGCAAGTGGGGCAGAGCATGGCAAAGGGGAAGATGCCCACAAAAAAAAAAGAAAAAAAGTTCCCTCTAAACAACAAGAACAACAAAATACATGCAGCTTAATGACCAAAATGCAGGGAACAGGGTATTTGCAGTTATTTGGTATTGGTTTGCTATTCAAAAAAGCGATCACATGAATCTCTATCTGCGACAGGATCACCCAAAGAGATACGGCGATATAGTGTACTAGCCAATCAACTGTGGAGACAGGGCAATGTGCTGGGCAGGGCATCAGATGCTCCAGTGTGAAGAATGTGATGTCCTACTAGATAACACTTTTGTGAAGAGCCACGCACGCATAATGGCCCCAGGCGTATCCCCTGCAGGGCATTTCTCGCTCTCTAATCTGTGTGCGTTTCACTCCAACTACAAACACCCACCGTACTCATCCCACAATCAGATCTCCTACCTCAAGTAAAAAAGACTGACATACAGTAAATCAACCCGTATCCATGTTGCTTGGGTTCAGTGAGTGCTGTCATTAGGGAAGAAGAATAAAGAAATGCAACAAGGACAGAATGGCGATTCATCAGCTAGCGCTAACTAGCGCTAACTAACTAATAAGGGTTTTCTGTGCCCCTTTCACTTAGAGTTAGCTTCTGGTTGGTGAGCTCTATTAAAGATGCACCCAATTTTCTTGTTCCTCTTCCTGCCGACAGCCTTCAGTGAGCTCAAGCAACAAAGATCAGCCCATAGGCTCATTTACACTGGACTTTTCTTGGACATAATAAACCTTATATTTGATTGTAGCATCTCACATTCTGATAAGAGATGCAAGAAAACAGCCCACAATTTTGAATTTTACTAAGGCAAGTTCCAATGATTCACACACAGGCTGCTCCACAGAGAAGCCTTTGAAATCCCCATCAGGAAAGCAGGCCGTCGGGGCAATTACAGCGATTTACTGCTCGACGTTCCAGTAAACTTCAGGATGTGCTGGGGATCGTGTAACCTCTAAAGCTCTGTCTCAACTGCTGCCATGCAACGAAACATATGGCAAAACCCAAAAGCCTGAACTCTCAACACTCAGGGAGCAGGCTCTGGCCAATCCCCCTGCAAGTTTTGTGTCCCGAAACACAGTCAATAGAAATTCAAATTTCAGTTTACCTAATGGTTCACTGGGCATTCTTTATGCCTGTGAAAAATGTAAACCTCGGGAGGAATTATGCAAGCCCACAGTTTAAAAGTAAAGGTCTGTGGTCTAAGCTGCTGACAGATGACAGCGTACAGGTATGCAGCGTATATGGGAAAGTTTGGATAATGCTGGGGACTCCAACCATTGGCAGCTGCTCGTGCAAAACTCCTTCATTTTCCTACTATTTCGACAGCCTCCAAATAATTAAAAGGAGAGCGGGTAGGTGGACGTCTGCTAATAGAGAGGGGTGCAAACCACTAACCGGAGCTGACGACCAGGTGTCTGCTGAAGACAAGGGACCGAAGGCACAGAGACAGAGAGACAGCAGTGGCACGTGGTGGACACTGGGATTTGCAAACATGACCCCGAGAGAGAGAAACAGGAAGTCTTTTATGATGCCAAACTATTCCCTTGACAGTCAAACAACTGACATGTGTCGTTGAGTCAAGCATTTGGTATCTGGTCATTTTTAGCCGAGGTGTTCCAGTTGTCAGTAGCGAGCAGATGAAACACTGTTCAGTCTGTGGCCGACACAATACGGATATTGCAGATTTGTAACCTAGTTAACCTGCCAATTCAATACTGATATTGAATATCTGCAGTTTGTGAAAAACACATGGGTAGGGTAACACTTTAGGTAATCTGCTCGATCACGGTGACAAGCAATTCAGAAGCCCACAAACCATGGGAGAGGATGGGGTTCATTAACAAGCTAACAGAATACACATAAACCATTCACACACTCTTTAAAGAGCTGGCCACTGGAAACCAAGGTCTCTCTTATTAGAAGCAGGTTTGTCCAGAGTGGATTGGTTTGGCTGTCATGGATTACAGTAAATGAATACAGTAATGAGTAAATGAGTTCAGCTAAAGGGTTTACGCACCGATTACTCATACGTTTGAGCAAGCTCCAATGGCCTTTAACGTTTTAAACACAATGACCATTTCATGAAGTTGCTCCATAAAATATTGCTATAATTTTCATGATTGGGAGAAGCCTAAATAAAACTGGCTCTGGGCTCCATATCTTGCCTGGACACCCCACAGTCAGGAGGAAATATAAATAGGGCGGTCAAATCATGATTACTGGGTGGCGGGAAAGGCTTTGCACCCAGCCTGAGATAGAAAGATGCTGTGGAAAAGTGGCTTTTGTTTACGCTAGAGGGAGGCAAAATAAATTCTTCAGAGAATTGAGGGAGCTGTGCTTCTTATGCTAAATTCAATCAATAGTGTGAACGCACCACAACTCATTAGGCAAAAATGATATTATTTCATCATCCTAATGAAATATAAATGCTCTGTATTTACCAGGCCAATCATGGGCAATACTATATGTGACAAGTCATAACTAAATGGCACTATGACGTATATTCCATTCCTTACCACTGGGTGCTCAAGTGGGCCTCCCACTGCCAATGGCTTTGTGAAAGTGAAATTGCTTTGGAATCAGGCTCTTATTTTATGTTCTAAAACTGATAGTTCCGAACCTCGAGTTATGCTCGTTTTACCATGGCTAAGTGCGTCTAACGGCACTCGGCTACTAGCCTGGGCCCGCCCATTCCATGACGTTAGCGGCCACGCCTGCGGCCTCGCCACGGCATGGCCAAGCATACTATTCACAGGTTTCGGTCTCCGGCAAACACGGGAACTCCACCAGCTGAGACATTTGAGGGGGGCAGGTGCTTCAAATTTGAACCACGCACTTTTTTATATTTGAGAACCAGTTTTGTATTATGCTTGGCCAGACCCAATGCTAAGTTAGCATTGGTATTGTCATGTCAACCAGGCAACTCGGCTACGCCTTGTGCTGAATGACTCACCTTAGCCGTGGTAAAACGAGCATAGCTCATGGCCTTGCTTACATTTACCATGGCCGGACCGCATTTCATTCTATATTGAAAAAGTGGACGGTGGTTGTACTTGTGTGTTGCATGGCAACCATTCAGTTGGAGGAACTATATTTCTTAGCAGAGTAATTGTTATCTATGAATAATTCTCTACATTTCTTGTTGTTGTGTCTTTTTTTCATGAAACCATGGCAGGTTAAAGGTGAACTATGAGATCTTGCATGGTCTTTAGTGCAATTTATTTTATTTTCTCAAATCGTAGGCATCTCCCCTTGATCAGCTTGCTGCCTGCCCTCTGAATACATTGTGAAAAAGTCCAGTCTTTTGAGACAACACAGGGGCTGTAAAACGTGAAACAAACAGTAGGGCACAGGCTGTGCACCAAAACATAACAAACCACATTTCAGCCAAACACCAACAAGATGGTTTGGGGAGGGGTTAGTGAGCATCCACATATGGGTGGGGGGCAATGAGAAAAGTTGATTTAGTAGCGTGAATATGAGAGTAGCGTTTTGTTTATTTACGTGGAACGTCAACAGAAGTGACATCATTCAGGGTCTCATAGTCACCTTTAATGTGGTAACAGTTTTAGAAAAGCAATAACCTACTCGAGTCCATAAGTTATGCTCCTTTTACCACGGCTACAACTTTTACAACTCCCTTCAGCCAATAACATAACTCATGGCCTCTCGTGGGTTATTGCTTTCTTTTCTGTACAAGTAAGTCTGCCATACTTAACTATACTCGCATTCCGTTCTACATGTATATTGCTGCGACATAGCAACGTGAACAGTAGTTGTGCTTGTGCGTTGCTTATTCAGTCCCTAAGTTATACTTGTTTTACTACGGCTACGTGCGTCTAACGGCAGTCCGCTACGCGTCGTGCTTAACGGCTCCCTTTAGCTGTGGTAAAACGAGCATAACTCATGGTCTCTCATGGGTTATTGCTTACTTTTCTGTACAAGTAAGTCTGCCATAACTAACTATACTCTCCTGAATGTTACAATATCCAGTGCTGTCAAGTTTATAATATTCAATTCATGTGACATATGATCATTTAAATTCCCAACCACTATTACCATGTTATGTTGAACTATTTTACACAAAGCCAAAAGGAACCCCATGGTCACATGACCCCACTAGTGAGTGCAATATGGTCCCAGCTGATGTCGAACATGTATGCTCATAAACGGGGATAATAAACACAGAAGCCCATTTATGACAAGTGTAGGTTTCTCCAGTCCCAGGGAGGGAGGGCAAGGAGGCTGTTTCACTGGACTACAGGGAATAACTGACAAAATATACATCTGCTTCTCCTGGAGAAGGCTGCTGTTTTTGGCAGCACATCACTAGATTGTATAAACTATTCTTGTTTCTTGTTTCTTGCTTGTAGTTGTTGTGTTCTGTAAGAGAAAGCATGGATTTTTGTTTAACTTTCATGGCTGATTTTGCAAAACATCTTCAGCTATGACGTCAATACATGGGGGAAGGATATACAAGGAAATTAAATCTTTTCCTCAACTATTTCATCATTATCTGATTTATCACAGATAATGTTTAATGCTTTTTAAACATTAAGAATGACAATTATCTGTATTGATGTTTTGCTTCGCATGGCTCTAAAAAACACCTCTCTCTTAAAGAGTTAATTTTGACATGCATACCTTTGAGAGTTACACTTAAAATGTAGGCTAGACCTTGTAAGTTACAGAACTTCTGTTTGAAGGTAGGCTACGACTTGGCCTAAATAGTAACTGGTGATGGTGCGATGGCCGCAATAAGAGACATGTTGTATCTCGGACAAAGTGGGGCTCATATAGTTTAAGAGGAAGTCCTGTAAAACTGTCCAAAACAGGTGACACACACACACAAGCACACATCCAACATTCTGTTTACTGCTGCGGAAAAACACTCGGCTGAGTGCATGAAGCATTGAGTCTAGGTGACTGTGAACGGCACTGCAAGTTAAACATCTCAGTCTAGACCAGAATAGACTTCAAGACTTTATACCCTTCAGATATCCATCACAGCAAACCAACAAGTGTTCATCAATTTTACACACATGATTAACACGGTTCTCTTTTTTAGAACCCAACATGCTGAATATTCTAACAAGCTCATCACAGCCACCCTTAAAAGCTTCATCAGGCCCTACAGACTATGACCTTCAAGTGTACATGAACCATAACCCCTATGGTTACTCAGCAAAATCCTGCAGGATGGGCTTTCTGAAGCTAGCTAGTAAATATCAGCCTCCTCCTCTGCTGCCTTCTTGTCCGGGGAACATCTGGAATCCATTCCTGTCGATACAGCTGAGAAACTGACATCTAGGGGCCCCCCAGTCATCGCTCTGCTGTATTCAACATCAGTGCCCATTCAGTATCAAAGAGATCACTTAGGGGAGAGCACCAAGAACAACAAAAACCCACTGGACACAGAACACCATCAGTGTTTTTCAGTCAAGTCCTCCCTGTGTCTTTTGAACGGAGCGCTGCCTCTTTCCATGACTCTCTTCAATGGCTTTTGGGACTTAATCAAGCTAGCTGAGGAGGGGGGAAAATGGTGGGGATCGTCACTCGCTGCTGAAAGGAGAGGGAGGCACACTTACTTTCATTTCTCTATAAATCATTACCAACTGTATGACAGAACCCTCTGGAAGCAGTTAGGATGAAACAGGAGTTGGGCTTGGGGAAGAGTAGTGAGCAGTCAGAACTTTATGGCTCCACAGGGAATATACCATCCACAGGCCTGAGCCTGGAGGAGCGCGCTGCTGACGCACTCCAAACACTGACGAGAAATCCTGTCTGGGCTGTCATGTTTGATGCTGTCTTGTCTTGTCTTCTACGACTGATCCGTCATCCAGGAAAAACACTCAAGACTTCTCTCTGACGTTGACCTTCCAATATGGCATTCCCATCACTGACAGCAGACACCCCCCCCCCTCCCACTCCCTCCACTTCAGGTTGCTGTGCTAACAGCATGATCAAGTTAGCCAAAGTCTTTGGCGCATCATTAGTTGGGGAGCAATCTGTGTCTGGATGAAACTCAAATCTCCTTATTAAGGCCATGTTGTTGTTTTTTTCAGTCATTTTCCACTGACAAAAGCACAGCCTGCCCCACAGGTGCCTTATAAGTTTCCCCCGCCAGTCATATCACTGAACTATGAGCCGGCTTTACAATCAAAACCAACGTGTGCCAAGATGTTTCATGGGAACCAGGGAATGCATAAGAAACTAGGCCACGGCATACAGCAGCTAAAATAATCTACTGGTGCTATTCAAATCAGTTGGAATGGAAACCAGAACCCATGTCTGAACAAGTTAAGACAATAATCTTTCCAAAGGGAAAACTTCAATGCCAAAACATAGTACTTGACATGTGC
Organism: Sardinella tawilis; assembly: GCA_030264315.1. NCBI lineage: Eukaryota > Metazoa > Chordata > Actinopteri > Clupeiformes > Clupeidae > Sardinella > Sardinella tawilis. The sequence continues at coordinate 2,531,793 of JASCQY010000022.1, forward strand.
TGAAACCTCTGTGTCGGTTTAAGCGCTGTTGTCACAGATACATTGTAGTAACCGTTCAACAAAAGGAAATGAATATCCAGTTGTCAATGCAGCGACAGCCTGTTCGCTGACTCAAGAGTGAATAGAGAGCCAATTAAAGAGTAATAAATCCTTAATTACTGGCCTTCGCCATGACAGCCATTCTGAAGTGATACGAAACCCAACAGTCAGGACATTGATGTCATGCCATCTAACAGGGATCTTCTGTTGTCTGCGGCTGCGCTTCGCCAACTCCACAGTCAGTCAGCTGTGGAAGGACCACAGAAAACCTCAGTCTCTGCGGCCCAGCCCTGCCCTAGCCTGGCCTTCCCTCCGCTCTCCTCTCCTCTTTCTGTTGGAACAACCTGAGTGCAGAATCCAGCCGTATCACATGGTGGCATCCACAACAGTGAAGGGGCTGGAGCGAGGAAACCATGGACGGCCACCGTGATCCAGAGCATGGGTGCGCAAGTCAGGTGATAGATGTTCGCCCATGCAGCAAACCGAGGGACTTCAAGCTGAGGGACTGCAGCTGCCTACTTGTCTTTTTTTTAAATCATAATAAAATGGGCTTTGTGAGAGCAGATGTACACAGAAAGGGAAGTTGCCTTTAGTGACTGGCCAATTCTCAGTCCTCTTGGCAGATGGAGAAAGAGTTGTGTTGTTAGGGTGGAAAAACCTACATCTAAATCTGCGTGTCGGGGGGGGGTGGTTGAGGGTATCATGGCTGAGTCTGTGGGAGATGTAACCTCACCTGTCTTAAACAAGTCAGAGACTGGCCTCTTCCCAGACTCCCAACAGTGCCTGCTCTGTCATGCTACTCACAGCTCCTCAAACTAGGCCCACTGCTTGTAAATTGACCATTAAACAGCCTCTAAATGACTCATTAGTGATAGAATTTAGTGAGTGGCTGGAATGAGTCGTAATATCCAGCATGGATAAGATGGGCAGAGGGAGACTAACAATGAAAAGATGTTTGTTTTTTTATATCTTATTTATCACCATGAAGGCTCACAATGAAACAAAGCAGTAAGGAAACGGAAAAAAAAAAAAAAAGTTCACGGTCATGCTTTGGCAATAAATCAAACCTGTTTACAGCGAGGACTAAAAAGGCTGCCTTTGAGATCAACAGCGTGCTGAGATCTTGGGGAATGTAAACATTATCTCCGGGCTATACATGTACGGAGCTGCATATGATGGTCCCGAGCACTTCGATCCCTAAGCCCTGATTAAAACCATCACTCCTGACGCAGAACAACGGCCACTATTTATTCCATTAGATGTCCTGCTGGACCAGGGAGGAGTGGAAAGTCTTAGTGTGGTCCTGAGACTGGGCCAGTGGTAGTGCTGGTAGTGTTAGAGCTGGTGGTGGTGGTGGCGGTGTGTGTGTGCGGAGTCGGACCCCTCAGAGAGAGAGAGAGAGAGAGAGAGAGAGAGAGAGACCCTGTCCAAGACAAACGCTGCAAATGCGCATGCATCGACCTGATGCACGGTCCCAACCTGGCTCCTGGTCCAGCCCTGAGCCAGGGAGGGAGGCTTCAGAAGGGCTTGGAGGCCAGGCCAGAGCAGGCTAGGCAGGCACGCAGCAGGGGGAGAGGTGGACGTCATACTGCTTAGTGTGTGCTGACAGGCCAAACAGAGCGACATTGACTGCTGTTGCTAGGTCTTGATGAGCGTTATTAGCCAACTGGAGTTGCAAAATGATGGACTAGACAGAAATCCCTTCATAAAGTCTAATGAAACGGTTCGCTATTGCGATCAAGGTTTGTGCATGGCTTTTTAAGGAGCGCGTGTGTAAGGTGTAAGATATAATGGCCAATAAATCAATGCCATGTTTAAGTCAGTGCGTGACTCAATGCAATTTAATGGCTTAGGAATGGCGGCTAGCGGTTACTGTTAGCCTGATGAAATGTTTTCTGTTTCTGTCGGGCATGACCCCCTCAACAGACACGGTTTATTTTCAGCTGCACAAAAACACTGAGACTCAGGTTCCCAAAGCCAGAAGGCATGACATAGCCTCTGAAAGTCATGTCCGTTAAGTGACATGGTGTAAGCTTGTTTAATGCCACTTCACCATGTTAATGATGCAATGAAGGGAGTTAGAGCTGTCATCTGAAGTGCTCCAGGACAGTGCAGTGACAGGCAGTGCAATTATTCACTTCTTTCTGTAGTAGAGGTCTTCGTTTTCCCCAATAGAATTTACAATAGGAGAGATGTAGTTGAGGGAATGACATAGGAACTGTGTTGTCTCCTGGGTCAAAAGACATACTAGGACATAACTTTGAGAAACTAGAAAACTATAACTAGGAAAAAAACTTTCATACTGAGAGGTAATGGTATAATATGACAAATAAAGAACTCCATTGTTTAATACACAAAAATAGCTGTTGTGTGTAAAGCACGACTAGAGCGCCATCCTTCCCTCATCCACAGATAATTGGAGTAACAAGCGAATGACTGTGAATGCGGACACCTTGCCATGGGCTTTAACAAGGTGTTTATCACTATGGGGAAAAGCAGGCCTGCTTTACAGCACCACTGGAGAGAAGAACTGTTTTATTCCTGCCTTGTTGGCAGCGAGATTTTGAAAAATGTTGAACTCGATACCAAAACAGGATTCAGCGTAAGGGTCTGTTGAGCGTTCGCTCAATAGAAAGTTAATCCCCATCAAGGGCTGTTTTTACAGCACAATACAGCAGCACAGGGAATCATCAGAGCAAGAACGATATAGATTGCTGACTAATTTCCAATCATTTGCTAAGGAGGAGAGTCGGGGAAGGCTTCGGTTGCGGAGCTCTTCTAGTTAGCCCCTCAGACAGCAGCAGAGGTGCTGGCAAAGGCAGCGGTAATGTCCCCCCCACAGGGAGTCCGATTCAGAGAAACAGACACCCTATCTGCTCCACTACTGTTGGAGGGAGAAGGGAGCTTTTGGGTCCAAAATTGCGAAAAACACCCACCAGAGACCAGAGACAGTCGGAAAAGTTGAGGGACTCTAAGAAACGAGAGCCACGGTGTAACAGATTTACAGGAATAAGTGGGGGGGTGGAAGGGCATTTTATTATTTTATTATTATTATTTTTTTGCGCAAATGAGGTGGAGGGTGAAGTTCTGGAGCCACGACGAGAACATTGGAAAATGCAAGGACTGGTTTTACATACTTCGGCTGACAGCACCTGAAAGGCTGCAGGCTTGAAGTGCCAGCGGCTTGGGGCGTACAGTACCTGGAGCGATGCGGCTCCTCCAGGGCCTGTCTCTTGGCCTGGGCCTCCAGCTGCTGGAGGTGGCGCTGCCGGCGCTTGCGACTGGGCGCTACGTCGGTGATGTCGCTGGGGCCGTCGTCCAGGATGGGGCTGCAGCTGAAGGCGTCTGAGGGGACGGGGACGGGGACGGGGACGGGGGCGGGGGGGAGGAACACAGAGACACACACCAGTGAATCACAGCATGAACATGCGGAACAGGCCAAATAATCAGGGTGGACGTCCACTGTTTGCTTAAGCCCTTCTGCACATCTGCTCGCGGAGTCGCCCTGAAAGGCTTCATTCATCAAAACAGCACTTGAATAATAATCGCAATAATAAAGGAAACGTAAAGGCCGTGGCTAGATTGTATGACTTGTATTGGTAATGGCTTGTAAAGCCTCTGACCAAAGACACCCATCTAAAGCACTCAGAGAGAGAGAGAGAGAGAGAGAGAGAGACAGAGCTAGTGAGACAGAAGGAGAAAGAAAGAGGGAGAGAAAGAGAGAAAAAAGAAGGGCCGAAAGGAAGAAAAGAAAGAAAAGAACGAGCGAGCAGTGGTAATGTTCACAGAGCACAGCTGGCCTCATGGGCTGCCAGCCACACAGCAACTTGACTGGCATTTACCTCATAAACTCACAAGAGACACATTGAGCCCGAGGGCTTTTTTTTTTCTCTCACATTATTTTTCGCGCCCGGAGACGTACAGATCTCCATTTGTGGCTGCCGCAGTGGAGGAGCGTAGTAGATGCACGTCGATGGGTGTGAAATCTGTCGGCGTGGGTCGCGCGGTATGGGGAATAAAGGCTGATTTAGTTCTGAATCGCAAGTCTGTGTGTGTGTGCTGCATCATCCCCTCGCTCTCACTGGCCACACACCAAAACATCTGACTCATTGTCGTGGTTACGGAAAACAACATGAGAACCTGTGTGCCTCTCGCCCCATCCCAACTGGCCATCAATCACACTGAGGCACTGTGAGTAAGAGAGGAGATGTTTCTACTACCCCCCCCCCCCCTTCCCTTTTCACAGAGTTAACACTGGTGATTTTACCCAGAGCACTATGTGCACAATGTCGAGGTCATTCGACATCAACTTTTTTGAAGTTGTGTTCCTGGTGCTATAGGTGACTCTGTCTCTGCTTGTGTTATGTAATAACTGCCTGAGGTCATTGTTGACTCTGCGTCAAGAAAAAAAAAAAAAAAAAAAAAGGAGAAAGGAGAAAGGAAGAAAAATAAAAACGGAATCCCCCGGCTGCTTTCGGGCAGACGGCGGGCCACTGTTTCCATGACAGCCGCGGGGTGAGCGCTGAGCACTTGGTCACTTGTGCCGTAACGTTATGTGGAAATGTCTACACGTTTCTGCTTTGGCTCACTGGGTGAAATGCTACCTTCCTCCCTGGCTTGCGCCCAGCGTGCGTGCAGTAACAAGACACACCACATGACGATGACAGCATCAAAGAGAAGTCCACGAGTTTCAAGGGCGGCACAAGCACTGTGCTACCAGAGTTGCTCAGAAAGCCTCCAGAAAAGCCATATATATCCCCAGAGCTCACTCTATAGGCTCAGTCTTTAATGTAAACACAATTGTGAAGCACCTAGCAACCATACATCACATTCATTTTGTTTACTGACAAGCTTGACAGAAAGTAGGGTACAGCTAACTTTGGTGCTGCTAACTTTCTTGGTTTGTTTTACAAGAACGACTGTTAGACCGAAAGCTTTGTTGGAGGGGGGGATTGAGCAACACATAAACGAACTCTTCCACGACTCCACCCTCCTGGTCCATCTGAAGGGAATTGGGAATGACTCAACATTGAGCACAGACACAGTTCAACCCCCCCTCCCCCATTACCTCCACCCAAATATAGCCTGAATGTTACTACAATGTCGAAATCAGCTAAAAACAAGGGGTCTCCAGGAAACAAATAATCTTCTGGCTTGTGCCGTCACTCACAACTAACTACGCACACACTCAGACTTGATGACGGAGGAAGGCCTCTCTCTCTCTGTGTCATGCGCATGTGGGTGTGTGTGTGTGTGTGTGTGTAAGTGTGTGTGTAAGTGTGTGAGGCAGACACAGATAGCTATTAGCCAAGAAGGACTACCTGCTGTTGACTAGCAGGGCCTTCCCAGTGTGTGCGTCAGTGTGAGTGGGGCCCGAGGCCGGGCCTTGCTCTGCTAACGCTAACGAGGGGCTCAGGACCTTAACGAGCTCAGGATGCTGCTTCTTCGGCTCTGGGGCGATTCCACTCCCTCCTCCCCTCCACTGCTCTCAGACTCGAGATCCAAGGCTGATGCTTAGGCTTAGGGAGGGGGTCAAGGAGGGTCTTCCTGATTGGCTTTAATGGCACACGCCTTCCTCAGGACATCAGCTGTTCCAGAGGACTTGGTTCTACTCATCCATTGCACGATGAAGGCCTCAGATGGCTGATTAGCATGTGTGGACGTGGAGAGAGCCAAAGGGACGTCTGGCGAGATGAGAGGGATGGTGGTCTTCACAGAACACAAGCTGAAAGTGTGGCTCATTTGAGGGATAATGAAATCACCCACCGTTTGCATAATGCACATTCAAGGTGGTAATGTAGCCACAACGCTAAGTGGATCAAATTTACATTTCAATTTGCATTTCATTCATTTATCACCAAAACAGCTTGCTTCTGTACATCTAACCACAGCCAAACATCATCTCATTTCAACTCAATTCAACTGCCATTAGGCTGCTACTTGTAAATGGATGGTTTAAGACTGCTCGATTATGGAAAGAAACATAATCACACTTATTTTGGTCTTTTGAAATCATGATTATTCAAAAGATTATTTTTGAGTTCGAAACATGACGCATATATTCAGCATTTCTCTCCAAAAATGTTTTGTAACTTCAAATACAAAATGTGTATTGTAATGATGTCCTGATAGGGTGCATATCGTTGAATGTTTTTGCGGATGGACTGAATTGCGCATGTGCGTCTCTTTCAGAAAATCTCTTGGCCGAAAAATGGCAAATAGATTGTTTCAAATAGATCGATGATTTATATCAGTTTGGAGATTGTTTCACGCAACAATCCAAGTCCAAATCCAAACTGAATTAATTGCACAGCCCTAGGACGGTTGCTAAGACCATATCTCTGAGGTGAAAGAGTGTGTACCACATCCCTTCTAGTTCACGTACAAACTTAGAATTTGGATAATCGTTAGAGAGGTCATTCTTTTACTCGGGTAGCCATGGGTGTGCATTTCAAAGGCAGTCTGAGAAGATCGATTAGGTCTAGAAAACATGGACACACTGACAGCTCACTGGAAAAGTCTAGCATTGGCAAGCAACTGGATACTCGTGCCATCATTTCCAATGAGCAGCGAGATCTAGGCCCTTACCTCTGGCGGAGGTCTTGAGGGTGGAGGTTGAAGGCGGCACCTCCTCCTCCTTCTCCTCCTCGGTGCTGGCTCCGTAGTCACTCTCTTCCCGGACTGGGCTGGATCCGGGGCTCCTGCTCTCGGCATTCTTACTGCATCCAGCATTCCCAGTTTTCCTATGGCATGCGGAGACAGACAAAGGTGCACGGCTACAGGTGGTGTTCTCCTGAATGTAGACTACAGAATATCATCCCAAAGCACACTTTCCAGGGCTTAAAGGCCATGATTCTGATTGACTATCTTATTATAGGTATTGTGGTATTGTTCATTTTTATTACATTCATGTTCCATGGTTTGTACTGAATGCGGTCGTTGCTGGGGTCATCTGCGGTGAATCGAAAACACCATCAAAGACCTAAGTTCCTTAAACCAGAAATGTGTAGAAACACATCATCAGTTTCTCAGTAACAAGAAACTGAGAAGTGATTCTCTGACTGATCTACACACACTCGACGTCACACAGATTTCAGATTTCAGATTTCAACAGATCTCACAAAAACCCATATTGCACTAAGCGAGTGACACAAATCCTCCTAAATAAAAAGTGCCAATCTTGCACTGTATCCTCATTAGCCCATGAGAGCTGTGAGAGGTCACCGGAGGTCAGGCAGACAGGCCTGGGCTAGGCTAGGCTAGGCTAGGCTAGGCTAGGCTACGCTACGCTAGTCTAGGCTAGGCTAGGCTAGGCTAGGCTTGGTTGGCGTCCCCTACAGTACCTCCGCTCCCGCTCCTCCTCAAGGGACTCCTCCAGCTGCTTGACCCTGGCCTGCAGCGCGCGGATCTTGGCCTTCTTCTCGTTGAGCACCAGGACGAAGCGGCTATAAAGCTCCTGCTCCAGGGTCTCCTTCCCACTCACATAGCGCTCCATACTGCAGAGAGGGGGGGGGGGGGGGCGGCGAGGAGAGGAGAGAAGATGGGATGAGAGAGGAGAAGAGAGGGGGATGGTGTGTGTGTGTGTGTGTGTGTGTGTGTGTCTGTGTCTGCTGGGTGATCAGGATGCAGCCGTGTCCACACAGCAACAGAGTGATTCCCATATCCCCCAACTAATCTCATTTCCTGTTTGGCTGGGCCTGGGAATTGGAGGGGAATGGGCATGGACAGGTTGTGTAATAAAACACATCGACTGGTCGATGGACCCGTGTGTGTGTGTGTGTGTGTGTATGTGTGTGCGTGTGTGTGTGTTAGGGAAATGGAGAGAGTGTTTGGGCCCCGGCTCATGGGGCAACTGAGACAAACTCTGGGGGCTGACTGACGTCATGGCCTGTTTGGGCTCCTCTGTCACTCTTGCCCTTTTCACTCAGGCCCCGACATGGAAAAAACACCACCATTAAAGAGGCACTACACCTGTGGGATAGCGTCAGTCCGCTTCCAGCTCTGGCCAAGACACAGACTACCACCCAGACAAGAGACACACCACACACACACACACACACACACACACAAAGGAAAAGGCTCATAAAAAAGGATTTGAGAGCGAGGCTCTCTGTGCGTTGCTGCTCCGGGTGGAGTCTGTGCTGAGGCTGTGGTTAGACAGGGGGCTGTGTGGTGATGTCATCATCGGCTACTGCAGGTGGGATAACCCCACCCAGATAGTGAGAGTCCCACGCATATAATGGTACCCAATCCCATGTCCAAGACATGATCACTTGTTTACATTTCAACCCTCTGTCTCCGTCTCTACCAACATTTCCACACACACACACACACACTTTTACAGACATATAAACAAGTAAATGCTCCTTCATACACACACACACGCACACACACACACATACATACACACATACACACACACCACGAGACGCCCATCCCACTCATGATGTGAACTGTGAATTGTTTTATAGTGTGCCAGTGTGTATTTATGTGGTGGTTAGGCCTCGTTCAATGACTCTTACTAAAAGTGGATGGACACAAGAGGCTGAAACCCAGAACATGCTGTGGGCAGTAAACAGTTGCAGTTACGATGGTGGTGACAGCAAGTGTATCTTAAAATGTTGAACGTCTGATGTTATGAGAGGTTAATTGCAGTGATATTTGTCAGTGAGTGCTACCGAGTTTCCCCAACACCCCGTCTCTTCAAAAACAAAGTAATGATAATGATAATGGTAAGTTTTGGTTATTGAGAGTGTAGCTGAACATTTCTATCTCACTCTACCTCTTCCTTGGTCAGAATGCTGTAGCTACAAACTGCTGGACACACAAGAAATTAACTAGAGTTTTGATGGGAGTCTCCTTTAGTGGAGACTAATATAAAGGAGTTATCCAGAGTGAATCTAACCAAAGCCCTGTTGCCTGAGGCTGCCGAGTGCTGTCGATAGGTATCATAGGTATTCGAGAACTAGCCAGTACCGCTAAGTGATTAGGGCATATGAAAGTGACACCATAGCGAAACCGACATGCCCTAATCAGTTAGCGGTAGCGGGCAGTTCGCAAATTCAGTCATTGTACCTACTACCTACTGCACTTGTCAGCCTCAGACAGCAGGGCTTCGGTTTGATTCACTCCGGATAACTCCTTTACACACTAGACCAGACCATAGATACACATTAGTCTATATACATTCTAACACACATTAGTCTACATGCAGCATATCATAACACACATTAGTCTGATATCAATAGTCCTAATGGAGGTATATAATACAATGCCACTGCTGCTTCCATCGCTGAAAATCATGTCATAATAATTACATCTTTTTTTCCATGCCTGGTTCCCAAATCCAGCGCAGAGGCTTCCTATTATTCTGGGAATCCAGGAGAGGGATATGTGATGACACTTCTCCGGCACGGCTTCCAATCTAAACTCGGTGCCCTCAGCCTCTGATGGCTACTTATTATCACTGACGCTCAGGACTACGAAACGATTGCAAACACAAACAGACCAGAGAAAAGAACAGTGTTCATGTTCTATTGGTTTTGGGAATACATGAGGCAATTCACTATAAATACACTTTCCACCAAACATGGCCTCAAATCTGAGCATAAAATGAAAATGTAGCATGACGAGCTGATGACAGGATGGAAGGATAGATGGATGAATGGATGGACAGATGGAAGAATGGATGGATGGATGGATGAGCGAATGAGAGGATGGGCACGTGCCCGATTCAACTTTGGGTAGGTGAACACATCCAGAGGAGAAGTGGGATTCCCCCTGCACTCCACTCTGGTGTGGGTCAGAGAGAGGGAGGGAGGGAGAGAGAGAGAGAGAGAGAGAGAGAGAGAGAGAGAGAGAGAGAGAGAGAGAGAGCGAGAGAGAGAGAGAGAGAGAG
>JASCQY010000022.1:2561199-2573359 GCA_030264315.1 Sardinella tawilis
AATCAGCATGCCAAGTTTCGTGAAAATCTGTGACGATGAGGTCTGGATCCGTCCTGATTTGACACGGAATGACCCAAAGCCGAACCACTTAGCAACACCTGGTCCATGCAAAGCAACAGCGAAGGGCAACACGGAGGAAAGCCAAGCAGCGAGAGGAAAGCCAGAGCAGTCATAGTCACACACCCTACTCATACGATACTCACGCGTTACTCACTGCTTTCTCTCTCCGTTTCTCTCTGTTTCTGTTTACTGACTCTCTGAGTAACATTCCCATTCGGTGACCAATTCAACTGAGACAGACTTCCCCCACACCACACACACCCCAGCCTTGTCACTCTGAAAGTAGCAGGGATGGTGACTGTTTGGATTCGTAATGATGTGTGTGTGTGTGTGTTACTGTATGTGTGATGTTGTGGGTTAACGGCACCAAACAGATTTAATTTCCAGTTTGTTCACAGCTCTGGCCTCAGCATCAGTGTCCAGTGTACTCACATAGTCGTGGAACGCCTTGGCTTCGCTCGAGTGCTCGCACGTCTCCCTCCTCTCAGGTGCCGCACAGTACAGGTCCCAGAACACACTGCAACACAGGCCAGGCAACACCAGCAACATGTGTCAATGGGAAAGTGAGTGCAAAAAGTCGGCTATGGGTCTTCACAACAGGCAGCAGTGCTCAGGGTTTCCATCTACTGAGGGCTATTCGCTCGGAATCACAGTGTCTTTACATTTTTCATTGACAAACAACTAAGTGTAATTTACAGCAGTTTGCTCAGTCAATGTTGGGATTGCTGCTCACAGATCCACTTCATGCTAGGATTGTTTTTTTTTTTTGTTTTTTTTACTTGAAAACGTATTGGGCCTTTCTGATTGGCTTACCAATTAGTGACTGCTGGGGGTAGCCAACTACCATGAAGTTGAAATGAACTTTGTTAATGAACTGTTTATAATCTGATATTAGCTACAGTAATAGCGATGCCACGGTAGGGCACCGCTAACGCTCGATACAAACAGCAGTGGAAAAATATCAAATAACTGAAGCCGGAGCAAAAAAAAAATATGGCTAAATATTCAGTGAAGGTAAAAACACTGCTGCCTTACTGCTAGCAGACATAACGAGCAACAGGCATATCTGCACCACTAGAGGCAGGAGATGTACATAGCATGCCCACAGTGGTCAGTGCCAACTGGATAAAAGCTGGTCCCATGGCCTGTAAATGAACCCTGAGGCTTCATCCATTAGGACCCAAGAGCTAGAAACAACCCCAATGGAGGGGTCTACTCACAAATTGAATTTGGGTCTGTAAGTGTAACCAAAGACTGTTCAGAATGATCAACCAGCTCTGGTGAAACTACCTGGTTTCATTAAGAAAGATAAGTGAAACTTGAGGAAACCAAAACTCCAAATACTCACCACCACCATGAGTGTAAGAACCCAGGGGGCTCCCCTAGCGTGATGTTCTTCTCCCATCTTATCTGGGGAGGGGCAGAGAGAGAGAGAGAGAGCAACGTGTGAGAGCACAGAGTGCACAGAGTGCACAAGCCTCAGGCCACACACACACACACACACACACAGGCATGCTGAGAGGCACAGGCCCCAGTGGGACAGAGTTGGGGAGTGTGGAGCCTGTGTGTGTGTGTGTGTGTAAAAGTGTTGCTGTGTGAGTGTGTATGCACTTACTAAAGGCACCTGCATAGCCAGATGTGTGTTTAATGCATCTTTATTCCTTCCCCTGAGCCACACACACACTTGACCCTGTGAGGAGACTAATACTGTCAATGGCAGGTGGCGAAACCTTCAAAACCCCCCTCATAACCCTGTGACGATGCCAATTTGTCACAAAATCCCTTTTTAACCGCCTCGGCCAATTTGGTGAGGCTCTGCCAGGAGCTGTGAATGTCACGCATAATCTGTACAATAGCTGGGGTATTTGAAGAGTATTCTAAGGCCAAATGCTACCTAGACCATCTCTGTCCCCCTATTAGTGCCTTAATGAGACGACAGGAGAGCTTTGTGAGAAGCTTCAGCCTTCAGCCCTTCTGTACGTCACACAGACTTTGGAAAGTATTTGTCCACGGTCTGATGACTTCTATGCAAAGCAGGAGATTAGTATATACATGTAGGCACAGAGTCCCAGTGAGCGAAAGGCATGAGAAATGTCAGAGTTGTCTATTTTCAAGGAGAGGCACTCAAACGCTGCGCTATACTATAGTGCGCCGCTATTGTTTGCTTGGGAGGGTGCCACATTATGCTAACGCTGACGAGCACGCCGTGCCCGTCCAAAAGCTTTATGATCATTATGCTGTTGATGTCAGTCCACACTCACTTCGCCAAGGACACTCGCCTAGCGGTGCGATGCATTAGAGCACAGCTCACACACACATTCACACACACAACACACACACACACACACACACACACAACAACAACAACAACCACACACACACACACACACACACACACACACACACACACACAGCTATATGGAAAATATATATAGCACGCAACAGTGTCATTTACATATAAAGAAGGAGGTTTGAAGCCGATAATCCTCAGCATGGCAAAAGAGCTGATTGTCTTTGCTGCTGCTGCTGCGAGCGAGAGAGCGAGAGTTTTACCAGTTTATAGGCATGCGCCACCTCGCATCCAATCCCATTAAGTGGACACCAAACAACTAATGTGTTCTGCTTGCTCAGCATATCCCCTGCATGTAATTAAATTAGCCCGGGAGGCCCCAGGAGGGCCCGCCGCCGACACCGCCTGCCTACGGAGCTCTAAGGCAGCCCTGGATGGAGCCTCAGTCAGCGGGCAAGTCCTCAAATACCCCCCTAACCCCCCCCCCCCCCACCACCACCACCACCACCAACAGCAAAGCAGCCCTCGACCGACCCTTTGCCCCCAGCACGTGGCTTACCTCCGACAGGAACGTCTGTGCCGACTTCTGAGCTCCTACATGTAGCAAGTACTCATACACGTAGAGCGCTAACCTGCAGAGAGGAAGAAAGACAGAGAGAGAGAGAAAGAGAGAGAGAGAGAGAGAGAGGGAGGGGGAGAGAAAAAGAGTGAGGTGAATGGGGGATGAAAAGCATAATGTGTAGCACACAGCAGTGTGTGTGTGTGTGTGTGTGTGTGTGTGAAACCTCACAAGGCTGCTCAGCTACCAAAAAAAAAGTAGACATCAGTCACTTCCACCTCAGGCTCTCCTTCCATTCTCTTCAGAGCTCCTCTTTACATCTGACTTGGCATCTCAGCCGTTCTCCCAACGCTCAAGTGCTCATTTCTTATGTCATTACATCCACTGCACTGTGTTGTTGTCCTCCTCAGCTCCTGCAAAGGGCTCTGTTTACATCTGTTTGACTGCCTCTCTCTCTCTCTCTCCGCTTACTCAAGGGCTGTGTGCGCGCCGCGGCCCTTCTCTGATCCTCACTCGGAGCAGAACAAGCGGCGGCGGAAAAGGTCAAGCCTGAGATTGCGGCTCGGCTCATGCCGTCTGAGGAGGCCTGGCAGTCCACACACACACACACACACACACACACACACACACAGGAGTGCCAGATGTAAGTGATCTATCGGATAACAGGAGTCTGGGGGGAAATAACTGCTTACTGTCGGCGGAGCATTGAACACATCACTTTGTCTCAGTGGCAGGCTAAATGACAGGGAGTTGGAGGAAGGAGTGTGAGTGTGAGTGTGTGTGTGTGTGTGTGGCGGGGGGGGGGGGAGCAGGACAAGGGCAACACAAGCAGACAGGCGGTAGGGTTCGCATCAGGACACACACACACACACACACACCACACACACACACACACACTGCATGCATGCATCAACGCAACACCCCGGATTGAGCTTTCACTCTGCAACACTTCTGTGCCTTTAAACCTCCCTCTCCCGGCCCAGCGCCTTATCTTTTACAAGTGTTACAGAGCTACTTTGTGTCACACGCATTATCTTTGCTGCCTACCGGGAGACGAGAGTAACAACACTGATACAAAAAGGCGTATTAATTATTTACGCGTAAAAAAAAACACACTGACAACGAGTCCATTAACCAGTTGTTTATTTACTACTGATCCAACGGTGTCTTTAATGTCTCTATAGACCTGGGCCACCTTTGATGGGGCGAGGCCAGAGGGTCAGATAGAGAATCAATACGGCATGGGGGGGGGGGGATAAAAATAAATAAATAAATAACACAGAGCCAGATGCTTTGATCAGCGTGTGCGAAAACAGCATGAGCGAGTCCCTGACCTGTGCTCGGGAAGGATCAGAGAAGCGATCCTGCCGCCCCTCTGAATTATGGAAGAGTCCATCAAGCCGTGAGTTGACCTGAGCGTAATAATGCAGATGATCCATTAGTCGAACACCACCACAGCCCAACGCACGCACACACACACACACACGCACAGGCAGGCAGGTAGTGGAGACGCGAGAGCGGCTTATGCCCCGAGGGCAATCCACTTTCAATCCACGCCGGCGTGGCGCGGCGCAGAGCGGCGCAGAGCAGCGCCCGCACCTGTGCAGATCCGTGTCGTCGACACATGCAGGTGAAATCACTCCCCCCCCAACCCCCCCACCCCCCCCGCCCGTCTGTCTGGTCACTGGGTCTCCACAAGCACAAGGAGAACAACAGAAACCAGAAACTTCTCAGGACGGATGGGAGTCTGTCAAGTGTCTTATTTCTGGTCCTTGCGTCAGCTCTACACGACACTCTCTCTCCCTCCCTCTCTTTCTTTCTCTCCCCCTCTCTCTCTCTCCGGTACAGGAGCAGCACACGGTGGCTGGCTCCCTGACTCCTGCCATGGCCGCTGGCACAGTCCCCACCGCGGACCCTGAGGCCCAGCGCTGGGAGCCACGGCTGCTCTTACGTCACCAGAAGGTCCCGCGCCAGAGGGCTATTTCATAAGTGACGCTCTCACTCACTCACTCACTCGCTCGCTCACTCACTCAGTGGCTCAGTGGCAAGAAAGACAAAACACTGGATGAGCTCTCAAAACACTGGATGCTCCGCATGCATGCCTCAGAGCCCCACATTTACCTGCCAGATTCCGTTTGAAGTAGGATGAGGTAAACAAACAGGAGAGGGTGGAGGTGGTGGTGGTGGTGGTGGTGAGGGGGGGTATAATCCCATCACGCCACACAGGGCCAGCTCCACTAGAGTTTGTGCCCACTCAGAGAGAGAGAGAGAGAGAGAGAGAGAGAGAGAGAGAGAGAGGTCTCAGCATCTCTCCAGGTATGAGGACGGGTTAAGAGAGAGAACAAAAGGCACCAGGAGAGAGAGAGAGAGAGAGAGAGGGAGAGAGAGAGAGAGGGAGAGAGAGAGGAGGCCATTGTGGTGGAACAAAAGGATTGCGAGCTTGGCTATGTGGTGAGGATAATAAGTGGGGATACTGACGCAAATAGTGACAGAGATGAAAGGATGCGGGTGGGAGGAAGTGAAAGAGAGAAGAGAGGAGAGGAGGATGGTGGTGTTGGTGGTGGAGAGGGTAACAATTAATACACCAGAGGTCTGTAAACTTTTGGTATCGCCATGGTGATAGGTATGACAGGGGGGAGTGGCGCGGCGGCGGCAGCAGCGGCAGTGAGCATAAACCCGCCACCCCCACCCCCAACCCCCCCGCTGGGGCGCTGCTCCACATAACCAGAATGGAAACGCTGGAGAGGAAAGATCCAGAGCACAGCGAGAGTCCTCACTTCCCCCGCTTCAGTCCCCGCTCGCTCCAAACAGCCACACACATACACACACACACACACACACACACATTTTGGCTCACAGTATCAGGAGGGGATGATGAAACAACACATACATTTATGTCCAACTCTCATCAAAATGTAAACCACACACAAACACACACACACACACACACAGTCACATATAAATATGCTACAGAGACTGTGGGCAAGAGTTGTAGGCTTTCCTGTTGTTGATTAAAATGCTGATATGTTAGCCAACTCTTCCAAAGGCAGAGGGAATGTCACCTCCTCACCACCATCCACAGAGGGACTCAATGGCGCCCAATGGTGGCATCCTCATCACCACGGCGCTCTCGGAATGACACAAACAGGCGGCGGAGAGGCTCAAAGGAGCTTTGCCTAACTGTAGTCCTCCTCCCCAGAAAGTCAAACAACAGAGGGGGCATGGAGGTGCAGGGATTGAAGGTGAGGGTTTTCAGAAGAGAGTTGGGTGGTCTGAATGGATCAAAGGACTGCGTGGGCGAAGACACACACACACACACACACACACACACACACACACAGAGGAGGACACACAAGAGAGCAGATGACCTGAGCATGTCTGCATGCTGCTTCCATCTGATACTCATGTTCCTTCAGTGGGGATCTGAAATAAACATGTTCCAAGGTGTCTCTGTAGTCAAATTGGCAGAGTCCAGTTGAAACAAGTCTTGCAGGTTTTTTTTCTTGTTCTTCTTCTATCAAAACAGAGCCTTTCTTTCATTTTGCTTCTTTTCCTTTCGTTCTCTAACAGTCGTCCACCTTAAAACTCCAGACTCCTTTTTTGCAGACTGCCCCGGACATCAGTAAACAAACCCCCCCCCACCCCCTCATCCCCAACCCCCCCCCCCCCACCCCAGTCGCCCTTCTGGAGGACAACGGGGAGGTCTGTTCAAACCTAGCCGAGCAAAACAGATTGTCTGGTGTGCCGTGCAGGTAGTGGCTGTCAAGCTTTGTCATGTTCAGAGACAATGGAACTGTGTCCCCAGAGGGGCGGAATAAGGAAATCCAGTCGACGTTGCTTGGCGATGGTAGCACCCATCGGTCAAATATTAAACAAGGTAATCACACCAACCCTTCACCAGATGTGAATAGGCACAGGGGGAGTGTGAGTTTTGGGGTGGACTATTGGTGCTAGTGTGTGTGTGTGTGTGTGTGTCTGTGGGGGTGGGGGGGGGAGGGGTGGCAGTTGTTTTTGGCTGACTCACACCTGTGTGACGGAGAGAAACAGAGAGTGAGATAAACAGAAAGAGAGTGAGACAGAGAGAAACAGAAAGAAAGAAAGCAAGAAAGAAAGAGAGAGCAGGGGGAGTGAGAGAGTGCGATAGAGAGGTCAGGCCATATTTTGTGTCGCAGGCACGGCAGCCTCTCTCTGCTCTGCTCTGCTCACCACCACCACCACCACCACCCTAACCACCCCCGCACCCCCACCTCCCCGCAGATCCCCTCTCTAGCCCCGGCTCCCATTATCTCGGGCAGCAGCCACACTCGGGCAAGCAACAGCTCTGTCAGCCTGGGGGAGCACAAACTGAATGGGCTGGACTGGAATACGCACAAGCAGCCTAGGCTGGACTGTGTGCTGGCCTGGACTTGACTGGACTGAACTGAACTGAACTGAACTGGACCCAACTGGATCCAAACTGTGCTTCTGGGCGGCTGGACAGGGTGGATCTGGTCTATAAGACAAGCCTACAGGGCGCAACAAATAGACTGGGCTAGACTTTGTCTGGACTCCCATGACTCCGCTACTGGGTTACACCCAACTGGTCCAGCCTTTTACAGCATCGTTGGGCTAGACATGACGCCTTTCGGCTTCTCTGCGGGAGCGAGCTGCCCGCGCTGACCTGTCAGCTGATGTTGACAATGAGCTATGGTAAAATATCTGTTATCTGTCAGCCCCTTCTGCCCACTCTCTCTTCAGCAACCCCCCCCCCCCACCCTCTTCCCCCCAACCACCACCACCTTCATCTTAGCCTCACATCACACTCTGAGAGCTGGGCAACAGCAGCAGCAGCAGCCGGCACAAACCAAAAAATCTTTTTTGGCATCAGTATGGCCCTAAAAGCAAAGAGGGCATAAAAACATAAAAAAGCGCGCTAAACAACAGCATTCAGACTGTGTTTACCTCTTGCAGGTCTTGCATTAGGCGCCAGTGCCTCCCACATCCCACAGAGTGGCATTGAGTGGCGCGGGCCTTTGAAGCTCAAGTGGCTCCGAAACAAGCGCTGAATGGAGCAGGCTGATAGCACTAATAGCACGGACAATGATGTGACAAATTGCTGGACCAGCATTATGAAGATGCGTCGGTAAGTGAAAGCCTCAGGTAATGACTTGGCTCCATAATAAACAGGCTATAACACAATCATCAAACCGACATTCATTTCGGTTCCGTGTTTTAATCTCTGACATGTACAGCACGGAAACATTGACGAGTGGTGCATTAGACTTCAGTAGGTTTGAGCTGGGAGATCATACACACTTACAAGCCAAATGTTGACATAAGGCTTGTCCTTTTCACTTTTAAATATTATGTCAACACTACTGAGAAGAGTAAGCCTTAAAGTAAATCAACGTCGTCTTGGGAACCGAGTCTTAACCCTAAACAGTGATCACTCAGCGAGGCTGCGCAAAATCTATTTGAACTCCTGACCTCCGATTGCCCAAGCCACTGACAGTGCAGCTGGGTGACAAAGACATGGCACATCAACAGACGCAGAGGTCTGTCTAAATGGCAGAGGTCAGCTAGCCAAGCTAACGTTTGTGCTCCTGATGTTTACCTTTGGTTTGCTGTACTGTACGCACTCTGACTCGGCCATCTGGCCAGCCAAAACCTTACCGAGCTAAAATTAGACAAAAGTAGTAATCTGCCAAAAACTAAAATGTGACTCAACGGCTCAAACAATGAAGATAAAAGTGATAGGGCATGGGCTAATGTCTTCTGGCAAGATAAATGTGCTTTTTGATCTTATTTGCCCATTACTGAGTGTTTTCCTCTCAACAGTGGAGAACAATACACGCAGCTAAAGAAGTAGAGGCCTATCACTTCAAATGCTCCCATGGTTTCCTCAATTAGACTTTGTGTTGCATAAAAGAGAGTCATAACAACTATTTTTCTGGTGGGGATAACAGGAAATGCCCCTAGCTTTTCAAATGGGGAGAGGAAGAGGAGAACCAGGAGTCCATGACTTCCTGTCATGGAAACTATGGAAAATATGAAAGTTCAGCTGGTAACTTTTGGTGCATAATGAGAACAACTGAAAAAATAGTTTTTTAAGGCTTGTTTCTGTACACCTTACCATGAATTGCAATTCACATAGTGATGCATCTCTCCGATATAATATCCTCAGTCCTCACATGATGTACAGAATATTAGAAAATTAACTAAATTAATCAACTTTCAATAAATGTTGATTGGTTTAAACATAGACTATACCCACAGACTTCCTGCCACACTGCTTGCAGGTGTAGCCTACTGCATGTCCCATAAACATAAAGAGAGAGTGAAAGAGGAGCATCCAGGTGAGCTCATATGAAGCATGTCATGTAATAGCTCAGCACTAGACCCAGAGTAGCATTAAACACAAGGTGAGTTAGGCAGCCCCAAAGTGTCGGGGGTTCATTCACCCCCATCAAAAGGGATTCATTCCAGCAAGAACACTTGCAAACATGGAGTGACAGGGAGGATGGAGCCGCAGTTCTACAGCACTGCCTAAGCTTCTCTCCGTCACGCATGCTTAACCTTGCGCCGCTGTGTGGACGATGCCACTTGCATATTAATGTGGGCCGATATTACAGAAGTCTACTCTCACCCTCCTCGCCGTGAACACGACGGTGAGGGGAGGAGGGGAGAGAGGGAGG
The DNA here is from genome assembly GCA_030264315.1 of Sardinella tawilis. Lineage (NCBI taxonomy): Eukaryota > Metazoa > Chordata > Actinopteri > Clupeiformes > Clupeidae > Sardinella > Sardinella tawilis. Next base: position 2,570,783 of record JASCQY010000022.1, read on the forward strand.
CAGAGATGGGGAAAGAGAAGGAGAGGAGGAAAGAGCAGAATAGTGGAAGAGAGAGAGAGAGAAAGAGGGAGTTTGATAGAGAGGTGGGTCTCAAAATAAGTCAAGGCATGTCGATAGACAAAAACACTGGGAGAGAACAGAGGCAGGGAGAGGACATGGTTGGGGGATATGTTCGGTAAGGCACAAGTGTAAAGAGTATAAGTGATGACAAAGAGGACAAGGAAAGTGAAGAAATTAGAGAGTGACACTTATGTGGAGAGAATGAACAGTGTTTACATTAACAACAAACTCCAGGTGATAAACTCCCAAAAGCAAAGAGTGGCATACAGTATCTGCTCATTGCTCCTATGACTGTCCCAGAGTGTAAATAGGATCAAGCGGTCTTCAACATCACACCATGTGAGCCAGAACTGCCACCACAGCTGATCAAGCAAGAGTAACCTAATGTTGACCAGAATCTGCAATATCTGATCAAATTCATCCTGTCCCCTCTGTTAGCTGCTAGATGAAAACACACAGTCAAAAGACGAAAAGGCTCAAGGGTGGAACAAGCCATAATAATAATGATTATTATGACAAATGACAAATTCTTTACAGTAAGCCGCCTAAAACCATGATAGACTTTTATCACTCTGACATTACTGCGCTGAGACAACCTGGAAAACAGGTTGCATTCTACGTACAAATGGCACAGTCTAGTCAAGTCATTCATTCAATCAAGCATTCATCTGGCCTATTCAGAGACTGACACCATTTGATATCTACATCCAGAGCTGGCAGGGCCTGAGTCATGACATATGAAATCACTGACAAGGGAAATTCATTCTCCCACAGCAAAGTTCGTCCAGAAATACATTTTGCAGACACAGAGTGTATGGAGTTACCTGTAGCCTAGTTTACCAAGCCTACTATGACTACCCCAGCAAAATGCTCTTTACACATGATCACTCCTTCACTGCCAAAGCAAAAACATTGCCATGAATGCAGTTGTCACAGCAAGAGATGTTTGACAAGAATTCCTGGTCCCTGCAGTAGGCTACATGAAGGAACTTTGTTCTTCAGACTTTTCACAACTGTCAAGAGGAAGTGAGGTAGGTTAACCAGCGAGGTGCTTCTCTGATTGACTGACAGAGCATGGCAATAAAATATCACAAGCTTGCTGTTCTCTTATCTGGTATACAACAGCACAGCCTTGCAGGAAGTTGGCCTACTATATCTGGGTGTAAGGGGAGAACAGTAAAATACGTGGAAGCAATTTGTAAACAACAAAACATGACAACACAAATACAAGGCTACTGACATTCATGTTAAACTGGGCCATAGACAGCAGAATCCCTTTCATTACGAAAATAAAATCTCCAAAATATTCTTATTCATCTGACAAATCTGCCCTTAACTCAAGTCATACTGTCAAACTTTTCATGCATTGATGGTTTAACATGGCACTTGTCATTTAAAAATGTCAAGTTACATACTTGTTAATCCACCTCTTCAACACGTTACATAAAACTGAACTGTCAAACTTGCATACATTCGGCGCTTTCAAGTCTCTTTCTTTTCCTGTCAGTTTGACGTCCACAACGCAAAACTTCAACCTCCAGACTCGGACACAACCTGGTTGCATTCGTTTAGACTGAACCCCGCGATGCACACCGTTCGCAGATTCGGTGAGACAAAAAAGTTAAACGATTTCCTCTTCCACGAAACATCCATATCATTTTAAGACAAGCGTCGTAGCCGCAGCCTGATCCTCGTTGCATTCAAGCGTATACCTTCTGACACCGTTTCCCACTACTAACCTGCAACCTGCCCGATCGTTTAACTTGCTACAATGTATCGTTCTGTCCCGTTAGTTCCGACTCCAAACGCACCTCTATCGATACAGTTCAAATGGAATTAAACTATGTCAACTCACCAGCATTCGCTACAATTACTCCATCACGCGCTGCAGAAATCCGCTAGACATGTCTGACAAAACTTTTTGGTTGAACGCATGCATTCAGAATAAACACAAAACTGCGTCCCTGAGTTTGAAACAACGTACTGTAGGCTATACTCATGTCACCGTTTGCATTCATTGCACTGATATAAAGTCGCCATTATCGAGCAAAATCATTGCATTAGCTATGTCATTACATTAACGGTTGTATATCTTCATTAACTTAACTGTTCTCACTTTTCTAAAAGCTGACAACTGACAACTTTCTAACCTAACCAGGTCTTCTGTTTCTCGATTAAGAGAGCCGTGGTTATGCGGCGGAGTTTGGAGCCTGGCCGCCCCGCTGTCTTCATTACAGTGATTTCCCCTCATAAATAAAACTTACTTTTCCCTGGCTTGGCTGTCGGACGGCACGTTGTTACTCTTGCCTTTGGCGTACATGCTTACAGAGAGCTCCGATTGTCACGCACCTGTCAACCCATCACAGCCTCCCCGGACACAACCCCGTCACCATGGTGACTGCGAGACCGGTGGCTCTCATTGGACAACAGGCATCGAGGAAACGCCCATTCTGTTCGGTAACCCCTCTGACTGACATTTCTGGCCCCGCCTCAGCTGAAACGAAAGCCTTCTCTTAT
>JASCQY010000022.1:2573459-2588847 GCA_030264315.1 Sardinella tawilis
GGTAGATGGAGAGGGAGTTGTTGTTGTTCTGCACGGGGGAGGAAGATATGCAGACTGCTGACCATAGCCACAGACCTGAGTGGCGAGGATCACTGCACACAAACACCGTAACGGCGCTCCTCGTGAAGACGGCCAGAGATGGGTGGGGAGGCGGGGGAGGTAGCGGGGCTGATTGTGTCCAATGAGGGACAGGGTTATGATCCATGCAGGGGATAGACACAGTACAGTAGTGTTGTGTTGGAACAGCCTCTGTGTGATCACTCCATAAAAGGGCCCATGATTAAGGAAGAGGATGTTTCATCATTGCATTGATGCTCACAAGTCACAGTTGGTTCATATAAGGCTCATTTGTGCTGTTTCTATTAGGTTTCCAAAATAACGCACTGGAAGTGTAGTGTTGCTTTGAGATCACAAAGGTGAAATATTTTGCATCACCATAGTGGTTAGTGGTTAATGTGAAACCTCCAGTTGACGCCATGAGCACCATCTAATACTGTATGTGTTGCGTAATCAGGGTGCTTTGTTGGCATTCATGAACGCCTGTGTGTACCATGCTGATCTAGTAAAGATGCAGACAGTTTGTTTTGGGGCCCTGCTGAGAGACTTCTGAAAACACAGCCATGCCCACATCTGTTGTCATCAGACTCTTTCTTGTTTGTTTGTTTGTTTACCTCTTTTTGTTGTCTTCGTCAGGGTCCCCCGGGAGGCGGAGGCCCCCCAGGAACGCCCATCATGCCGAGCCCAGCAGGTAGAACCTTCTAGTTGCCCCCCCCCCCACACACACACACGCTCCTTATGAGCCAATTAGGAGGCAGGAAAAAGTGCCTGGTTAAGGATTAAATACACCTTATCACCATATTTCATCTTGTAATTGTAACTTAACATTGGACCTCTACTTGGCTCTTTGAACAAGCCCCTACACTTTTTTTTTTTCCCCAGACTCCACCAACTCGGGCGAGAACATGTACACCATGATAAATGCAGTTCCACCAGGAGGAAGCCGGCAAAACGTAAGCGCGGCACGGCGGGTTATTTTCATGATGAATCGCGCCGGGCGAAAAGGCCATAAATTACAAAACAAATAAATTAAGAGCAGCAGACAGCTCAGCGGGTATACATTACTCTACCCCCCCCCCCCCCCCCATCCCCTCCACCCCAGCCTCAGGCCCCCATCTCTCCTTTAAATCTGGCTAATGCAGCTCTTGGCAAAGGCGGAGGGGCCACTGCTGCCCGCGGCCGGATTAATCCTTGAGTGCTGGGCCCAGGCTCTCTGTCCTGACCCCCGCGCACCGTGATTTAGCGCCCGGCCCCGGACTCACAGTGGGCGCTCTGTTCTGGGACTGTGATCTCGCTGACCCCTACAGGACTCCTGTCGTCCACTCCCGCCTTCATCCCCCTTTTTCCTCCCTCTCTCTCTCTCTCTCTCTCTTTCTCTCCCTCTCTCTCTCTCTCTCTCTCTGTCTGACTCTGTCTTCCTCTGTTCCTTGCTCCTGCTCGCTCTCCTTGTCCTCCTGCCTGCCAAGGCAGCTGGTGGCTGATGGAGGAGGTCTGTGCGGGACAAGGCAGCCTCAGTCCCTGGGTCTAGAGCAATGTACAAGCTGTCATTCATTTAGCGGAGCCATTAACTGGAACTGGCATTCACTCTGCACCTAAGCAGGTCATTCATTTGGATTTGTCATGCTGATGCTAGCCGGGATGACTGAAAGATGTCAGAAAAGGAGGCTATATGTCATTACTGATGAATAGATAGACAAAAAAACAGTATTAGATGTTTGTGCCAAAATATGGCTCATCTCTATATACAGACATACTGCATAACAATGACAAATGACAAAGGTGATCAAACCCTAATAGCTAAAAATTAGATTTTGATGCAAAACTAATCTCATTTAGGCAACAAGCACTGGGTGAAAAGCAAATCGGCGTATGTCTGAATGTGGCCTTGGACCCATAGTATCAAAACTTGTTTTTTTGTTGTGTGTATGTGTGTGTGTGTGCATTCTGTGTGTACCTGCCTCTGCGCTCATGTCCACATGTGCGTGTGTGTTTGGCCCCCAGTTCCCCATGGGTCCAGGGGCCGACGGGCCGATGGGAGCAATGGCAGGCATGGAGCCCCACCACATGAATGGATCACTAGGTGAGATGTCAAGGCACTGGCCCCTCTGATCATATGCTAGCTCTGCCCTCCCCACCCTCGGTGTCCTATCCAGAGAGAGCTTTCCTCTACCACACATACCTGCACTCCCTGCAGCGGGATACAGTACAGTATGTGCCTGGAAATGCTTCCGAGAGTCCCAGGCATGCTTGCATGGCACTGTGTTAGAATCATAGTTTAAGACAATGTAAAGCCCATTGTTTGCTTTTGTTAGCTACTATGTCCATGCACCATCTAGTGGAGGTCATTGAGGAAGTAAATTTTCATGGTATGTCTTACAAAATGCCATTGCAGACTGTGCTGCTGCATGGTGCAAAATTGCATATGGTGTAGAATTCTTTGATGATGATTGTTTGGGCTCAAATTTTGAAGGGAATTGTAAACAATTTGATTCCTAAAGCAGTGAGACTCTAAAGGAGTCTCCTGGATACTGAGAAGCTGCACATCACTGAGCACAGATATTATGTGCTGTCATAGAGGCAAGAATTGTTCAAAATGGACTCCTGGTACTGTATCAGGCTGCCACTTGTGAGAGTAACTTCATGGAAATGCTTTTCTTGCCCACCATCTAGGTTCAGGTGACATGGACAGCATCCCCAAGGTTCGTTCATTATATTTGTGCAACTGCAAAATTGCCATAATTTATGTAAATTACTACAGTGTTATATTCACCAAATGAAAATAAACCAAGCGCGCATCTAAAGAAATGATTGTGATCACTGTGCATTTTCGGTCTGCTGCAGAATTCCCCCGGCAACCTCAGCATGAGTAACCAGCCTGGCACCCCGCGAGACGACGGCGAGATGGGAGGCAGCTTCCTCAACCCCTTTCAGAGCGAGAGCGTACGTGCCCCCCTGCCCCTGCGCCCTTCAGAACCGGGAGCACATTCGCAGTGTGCATTGTGTTTAGCATGCCCAGGGTCATAGTGAATGCATTGTCCATCCTCACTCTGACTGAGAGATTTTTATTTCTGTTCAAATGTTATGAACAAAATACAACATTTTGTAAAAGAGAAAATACATCATTCCTGAGAAAATTATTTATTTCTTTTTTTTTTGTAATGATTTTGTTTGTCTTTTGTTGTAGTACTCTCCAAACATGACCATGAGCGTGTGAACGGCCATCTCTGAGATCCTGTGGAATCAGCAAGGACACAAGGGAACTAACTAGTGCAAATGCGCTGTAGCCAGCCCTCTTTTCCACCAGGAAGAAAGTGGGTCCAAGCATCTCCTCCTTCTCCTCTCCTCCTCCTCTCCCCTCCTTCTCCTCCCCCTCCTTCAGCCCCTTTTTGTAATGTTGTTTCACTTCCTCCGCTACAGAGGACTGAGCGATGAACTTTAACCAATCACACAGAGGGAAGACTACGACAAGTTAACTATGTTAATATTTGTATCTTTTGTGTATATATGTGGGTGTACAATCAGAAGTTACATGTGCATGTGTATACAAATGGAAGTATATTACTTGATCCGTGTACGGACGGACAAACAGAAACTGTATATATTGAAGTTGAACTTCATTGGTATGTCCTTCTTCTCATTTTCAACTAAATCCAATCATCATAACCTTTCTTATTACTCAATGATGTCTCTCCCTGATGTTTTTGTATATACTATGAACCATGTGTGAAGTCCAAAGGAACGATAATCCACTGGGTCCTAAAACAGCTACAGCTAATGGGAAACATGATCAGGAGTGGGAAGGGCTGGTGTCTGTAAGTCTAATAACCATCTAAAAGTACTACACAGAGAAAAACCCAAGAGACACTGTCTGTGTGGAACATGGTCATAGAGATGACAGTGGTAATATTTTAATTTGCAAGAATATGAATCATGAAACAACGTGTTTCTCTAAAACAAACAGCCCTATGCTATATGTTCTTCCTAAACACTTCACCAGCCATCTCCCTTTAGCGGTAAAGAATTGTGCTGAGTCACGGTTCAATACAAGGAACTCTAATGATGATGATGGCCAAATTTGGCAGAATGGCGAAACATTTTCGAAAAATTCATGTAAGAGCAAAGATAGCTGAAGTGTCTGTTGAGAGTAACAGGAGTCGAGGTGAGACTGGTGGGGGAGACAAAGAAGAGATTGTTTTTATGGGCCCTCATGAAATGGTGGCTCCTGTCTACATCTTTTTAATTTATAGTTGTGTTACCCGGAAATACTGTGATTTCCTTTCACTGCGTGTTTCTTTTTTGTTTTTTTAAAACTGGGTCTGTTGCTTAGGTTGATCCATCTGATGATCATGATTACCATTGTTGCTATTGCTATTATTATGAAACATTTACTAAACATTTTTACACAACAAAGTGTAATTTTATAGCTTGGGAATTCAACTTATCTGTGTTTCTGTGAATTATTTAAAAACTATACTGTACAAATGATGCAATGTTTTTAGTGTTATTTGTAATAACATCTGCCTTTGGTCATTTAACTTCTATTGCCACACAACTAGTGTGTTAATGTGTGTCATTTTGGTTTTGTTTTGTTTATTTTTTCCCCAAATGTTGCCTGACAATTTTGAAAATACTTCGTAGATGTAATTCATGTTTCCTTTTTCATTTGAATAACTGAATTGTTTGATGGTTCATTTTAATTTGTGAAGTGTTTATTTTCTACCTTGTGTTGACTTTTGTAAATACACTGGGAAGTTTTGAATACACTGTACTGATATAAAGCTTCTCATCCCTGTTTAACAGAGTCTACTGTCACTCTGTCTCTTTGTACAAAGATATCCCAGGGCCAATGGAAAATTAAGAGAACCAGTTCCCAACTACAGTAGTTAGAAGTGAAAGAGCGTTTTAGATCAGAATACCCCCATACTGTCTAAAACACTCCCTATTCTACAGTATACTGGTTAATGATACTATTTAAAACATTACATACCGTAATAAATAGCATTTCTGAGCAAAATATCTTTTCAATGGAAAACGGCTTGTATCCACGGCAAAATCACTGTGACAGTGCTGCAGTTATTGATGTGCCATTCATAATATTAGATTAATGTGCCAACGGGCCACATTATATTTTATTTTTAGACTTCATGGTGGGTCGCTTGAAAAAGAGCAACAGGCTGCAGTTGGCCCCCAGGCCGTAGTTTGGCCACCCCTATTTTAGAGGAAATGCAAAGTTTTAGAGGAGTGCTACTGTAAGTGCTATTTTGCAATTCAATATGGTAATTACGTACATCAGAAACACAATTATGTAGTAGCCTACATTTAAATAATCAATCGATGGAGGTACCCCATTAATGTAGTAAAATATTGTGATCCGCCTGTCTCCCAGGCATATTTGATTCCACACAATAGCTTCATATGCAAACCGATCATCAGATATTTTCTAGATATTTTTGTTTTTAAGTCACTGCTCAGTAGGTGAGCTTACACTTCAAAATAAAAGTTCAGCAAACCATAGCAGACACCTGTGTGTGTCCCTGAAACTATCCCCATAAAACCAAACAGAAATGAGCGACCCCAAGCCAAAGGGTGGAGCCGAGCCCTGTTTGCATAGGAAGGGCCACTGTGTCACCACCAGCCAAAGACTGTTTATTTACACTGGAATTTCATTCTGCTTGCTTTATTGATTTAAGCCACTGATCCACTTTTCAGTGTTACAGGGATTATCTCCTGGCTGAGGATCTCATTCTCCATAGTGTTTGACTTCGCTGTGTACTACTGCACACTGTCAATATCACACCATTGCTTTCATCTGACAGAGCTGGTGCTTGCAGGTCATTTGTTTTTCCCCTGTGACTCTATGGTTTAAAGCCAGAGTTATCAACCTCCAATAGGGACTTTGACATGCCAGGGGCCATCAGCCATAAAACTAGATGCAAAGAGCTGATATGTGACAAGGGGCTGAGTTTCCACACAGCAGTGCTTGTGGAGCTGTTCTGTCCTCAAGAGTAGTACTACTCTCTCCAGGGCTAGCTTTAGCTCCCTGCCTTGGCTCCTCGTCTCCATCAGTGAGGTCGGTGTCACATGGCTGCCGCTGTTGTCCAAGTTGGTCAGAGGTGAGGTCACCGGCCACACAAGAGGTTTGGTTTGGAAGCGAGGGGGGCTGGAGCCCAAACGCCACTGGTGATAACACTCGCAGCGGTGAGCAGCCGGGGCAGTCAGTGGGACACACTCACTCACACACACACACACTCACTTACCGACTTCCTTCAGGTGAGAAGTTCGGGATATCTGAAGCAAACCAGAGGGAGCGGCGAGCTTTATTCGGGGGAATGGCGCTGGTTAACCACAACATCCTGGGCATGAACGGAACCTCAGAGGGGGCACCCAGACGGGGCGGGCACGGGCTGGCCGAGGTGCAGATGTGCCAGTCCATCCTGCCGTGCCACGCCAACCACCTGGGAGAACTGGGAGCCGGGCAGCTCCTGAAGTGGATGGACACCATTGCCTGTCTGGCAGGTAGGTGAGGACACCTGGAGCGCTCACACACACACACACACATACACACAATCCAAGTGTGCAGTGCTCAGGCACGTCTCTCACAAGGGGATTATGCATTCATATTGTATGAAGTGGATGTCTTTCCTCTGCAATGACTGTGTGTGTGTGTGTGTGTGTGTTTTCCCCTCAGATGTTTGTTATGTAAACTCCTTTGCATAGTGCATGCTGCAAGTGAAATTAAGTATAATTCCCTTTACATACATCAGGTGAACTATTGTAATTATCACTAATTGCACAAACAAACCCACACTGTCGCAATAGGGCCATCCAGTGACACACCTCTTTGGCTCCCTCAGACATGATGAGCTCATTAACTCCGACTTGTTTGAGTCTATTTGTGGTCCTGGCCTCTGAAGGATACAGTATAACACTGAGACGCCCCTTCTCCACCCCCAAGCAACGCCCTTCTATACACACACACACACACACACACACACACACACATAGAATGCTTACGATCTTAAGACTATTTGGCAAGCAATAGACAGGACACAATGTGCCTTGTCTTCTTGAACGGAGCTTCACGTCCCATCTTGCCGTGGCTCTCTGGCCATCAGCAGGAGAGCAGCTGGAATTGCTACGGCTCTTCACAGGCGCTCTTCACCTTCACAGGGACTCGGAGTGTGGCAGGGGTAACGAGAGTGCGCTCACCTTTCACCTGCTTGCGGGCCGTCCCACATTCCAGCGCACCGAGCAGTTAGCAGACCACTCTCTCCCCGTCGGAGGAAACCCAGAGGGGACGAGATTCCGTGTTTGACCACCAAGACAGACTATTAATGATTTAAAAGTGTCCTCTCAAGCCGTACAAGTCCCACCTGCTGCCACAGGCGCCTGGCTTTTAGGGACATGAAATATAGATCACAGCCAGGAAGATGGCTGTTGACAAACAGACAGGATGCATCAGGGAAAGGAGGGCTAAGTCTCTCTCTTAGTATGTGTGTGTATGTGTGTGTTTGTGTGTTTGTGTGTGTTATTGAGTGGGTTATGTGTGTGTGCGTGTGTGTGTATATATATATATATATATATATATATATATATGAAGGGGGGAGGCAACGGAGAGAAAAAAAAGTCAGAGGATAGAATCGGTTAGAGATAAATAAATAAATAAGAGAAGGGTTGAGGTGAATTATTCATAACCTCTCTGTTTGTGAAAACATCTGTCTGAGGGAGTGCTTTGTGTCAAATTCACGGCTGGCCTGCTTTTCAAAGTCTACATTCGTTTCTCGGCTGAGCAATTCCAAATAACTGACTGATGGTGATATCAGGTAATCATGATGAGTGCTTAAGGTCACGAAAGAGGTTATCACCAACTACAAACTCAAACATATCAAAGCCCACTGAATCTCCATTTATCCTTTTTCTTCTTCTTCTTCTTCTTCTTCTTCATCCCTTGAAGCTGAGAGGCATGCTGGGATGCCATGTGTTACAGCATCCATGGATGACATCCGATTTGAAGAGACAGTAAGGTACAGTGATGTTGTGTCTATCTTGTTCTTACTTGGAAGGTCAAAACAGTCTGTTGTTTAAAGCAGGCCTCCCTAAGCGTTTATCATGCTGTCCTTTGCAGAGTCGGTCAGATCATCAACATCAGAGCCCGAGTTAACAGAGCATTTAACACCAGTATGGAGGTACCTCACAGCTCTCCAACTCTCAATGAATATCTACAGTATAGTAGTCTTGTTACATGTAGGTCAACACCACTGACGATCTATTGTGTGTGTGTGTGTGTGTGTGTGTGTGTGTGTGTGTGTGTGTGTGTGTGTGTGTGTTCAGGTTGGCATCTGTGTCTCCGTGCAGGATGTGCTGAGTGGTGTTCTGAAGCGGGTGTGTGTTGCCTTCTCCACCTTCGTGGGGAAGCCAATGGGAGAGCAGAAGGTGAGTGAGAGAGTGAGAGACAGCTCTACACAGCTGTAAACATGCACATCATATCACAGTCACTTTACACACACATTTCACATATACTGTATGTCTCTGCCTCTGTCACTCTGATGCTCTCATATGAGTGCCAGTTTGCAATTCTCAACACAAACACACACACACACACACACGTACAGTAGTATGTCAAGTTGTGTAACAGAGCACAGGCAGTGGTGTGCACTGTACAGTAAGTGCAATGTAAGGAGCTCTGGATATGGGTAACAGCAGCAAGGGGATGATGGATCTCCATGCACATCTGACAGCTGTGGGCTTGTGCTTCCACTGCTCCAGTCTTCTCCAAGGAGGAGGAAACACACTCAGTTGGTTTTGTTTGCTGTGGTTTGGTGAGCTCTCCGTCTCTTGTGTCCAACAGGCTTGTCAGATCTGCTTCGCGCCTCTAGTCTAGTCTATGCCCTGTCAGACATCTCTGCATGGGGTTTCAGTAGGACTTCCAGATAGCATTTGCATTATGCTAATTACCATGAACTAAAATAATTCTTTTTATTTTTAATTTGTAATTATTTGTATTATATGATATTGTTATTATATAATATTAATTGTTATATAAATCTATTATTAGAATGAATGAATATAGAATACATTTATCATTCATCCAAAAGAATTAATCTTTAACAATCAACTTAAAAGAATCTACAACACTAAGTTAGCAGAATCACTGAGAGTACAATGAGTTTTCCCCCCCACCCTCCTGTGTGCAGGTGCATCTAAGGCCAGTCGATTTCTTGGACTCAGCAGAGCAGCGCCTCGAACACTCGCTGGCCTCCGAAAGACGCCGTCTCCGCCTCTACAACGAGGCGGCTTTCAACAACCTCATGGTGGACTACTATGCCCTCAAAGACAAGGGTCAGTCTAGCTCATCTTCTCTTATCACTGATTTATGAGCGGCTGATAAGCATCAGGGGAGGGAGAGAGAGAGAGAGAGAGAGAAAGAGAGCAAACTAAATGCATAACGAGATTACAGGCAGAGATACACCGTGTGATATCACCGAGCCAGAAGGTCGAATATAAATATCCAAAGCCTGGAGCTTGCTGTGGTACACCCTGGGGCATAACAGTGAGAGTCCCATGGCCATGGGTCCAGTCGCTCCAGTCCCTCGTTCCCACTGCTGGCTCCTGCCACTGGAAACAATTGCGCGGGTATCCAGAGGGCAGGTCACCGGACAGACACTCGGCCATTCACATGGACAAGAGCGAACAGCAGCCAGCGCACAAGAGTAACATTGTTTCACTGGCAGGTTACATGGTGTGACTTGCACACACACATTTGGTTTATTCATAGATACTGCTCTGTGGGCCATACACAAGCAAGCATGTCCTCACGCCCACACGCCCACAAACTCACAAACACACATCAGATCACATATGCACACGGTGTCATTTAGACCTCTGTGTTTTATCAAAGACCATGAATCGTTTTCACAGGCAGTTCTCTTCACTGCAATCCACCATCTCTAGAGTGTGAATGATTGCCATTAAATAACCAAACCGTTTTAAATTCTAATTACCACTTGTAAATCAGTACCTTCTAATAAATAGCCAAGATGTCACCGGAAGACTTTGGAAAATACACCAACTGCCATTTCTGTGATTGCCTGTTTCTCCTAAAGGTGTGAGCCAAAGGAGGGAGTCGAGCCCAGCACAGAGAATCTCGACAGAGTGCACCCGAGTAGAGAGCATTGAGCTAGTCCTTCCTCCACATGCCAATCACCATGGTAACACATTCGGAGGACAGATTATGGCCTGGATGGAGAACGCAGCCACAGTGGCGGCGAGGTGCCAGCTTTAACCATTCTTGCCACACTGCTGATCAGCAGACCGTATCTATTTATATATTTATAAATGCACTGTCCATTTTTATCTTCACCCGTTATTAGACTCAATAATGGCAACAATTTCCTTTTTTTTTTTTTTGGAGTCCAGAAAGATAACGCTGGCTGGACAAATCAGATTTTGAGATGGATTGTATTAGCTGTACTTACTCATAGAATGTTAGTCTTCTTCTCTCCTGAACTGTGTTCACCTTTCTCTGCACAGCCGGTTATGTGGTACTTACCCCACTCTGAAAGCCGTGGACATGTTCCAGTTCAGAGGACCTTCTACTGTGGGGGACAGACTGGTGTTCAAGGCAATGGTCAACAACTCTTTCCAGACCTGGTGAGTCCCAAGGCCCTGAAATCTACTGGAACGGCAAACAGCATAATCTGTAGCGTGCCTAGATTTCCTATTTTTAGGAGCATAATGTAGTGCGTGAGTATGCTGGGATACGCAGACAACAAATAGCATTGGCTCCACATGGACCACACATAGAGAACAATGCTTGTGCAATAGGTTACCACTACCTACATAGAGATTCATATTTTGGGGTATTAGCACACGTTAGTTTACCGTTTAATGTTAATTTCACGTTTAAAGGAGACCTGTGCTTGACTGAGCTAAATAGTGTTTAAAGGGTGTTTTCATGGGCTGCAGTGTGGAGGTGGGGGTGAGGGTGGAGGCCTACAACTGTGAAGAGTGGACCCAGGGAGCGCCGCGCCACATCAACAGCGCCTTTCTCCTCTACCAGAGAACAAACCCCGAGGGCCACGTCATGACCTTCCCAGAGGTCATTTTCACCACACAGGTAAGCCAGACAGTCCTCAGCCGTTGTGCTTTGTCATCTCAGCAACCGTATCAGAGTCTTAACGCAAAGTATGGTGTTCATGTTGGCTCTGAAACTTATTTTAGAAGAAGTTGAATGATGAATAACTTAGATGTCGCGATGGATTATGAACAAATAGTTTGAAAGTTTAAAGCGGCCCTCCATCATGTTTAATGATTGATTCATAAGCTCTATATGTGTACTCAGCATTTTTCATCCCTTACCGTCTCAGGATGGAGAGAGACGATATCTGTCTGCCATTGTGAGGAAAAGGATTCGCATGGCTAGGTAACAAATGCTTAAATAATCTTATGGTGAATAGATGTATATCAAGAAATAGCGTATTACTTATTTAAACCTTGGATATAGCCTAGTCTCGCCTGGAGAGACAGAGTGAATTCGGTGCTTTGTTCTTCCTAGAAAGCACATCCTGTACTCTCGAGATGAAGGTCCTCTGTCTGTCCCTTGGGACAAAAGTAATCAGGTATTGTTGGAGAGAAAACTTCTTAACTTTTGTGCGACTTTCATTCACAGTTTTACAAACATTTCAGTCATCATAACTCTGCTGAGTCATGCCCCCTCTTCTGTCTCATGCAGTAATAAATTATTGTCAACTCACCACTGCCCCCTTCAGGTCTACTTGGGCTACAACAACATAGCGGCTCTGACGGTATTGGCAGGAAAACCCACATGGGAAGCCAGCAGTGTCAGCAACAAGGCATGTAGCCCATCGTCTGAACAATGTACTGTATGGCTGTCATTTGGCATAGCAAACACAGACCACTATTGACAATCCCTTAAATATGACATGAAAATGATACAAGCAGTTTGTTCTAAACAGCTACATGCTATGTCAGTTGAAAGGGAGGATTAACTAAGGGCTGCTTTTGTGTCCCTGTGTTGTAGGTGGGAGTGTTTGTGCTGGAGGAGCTGGACTCTCTGTGCATTAAGGTGGAGATGGAGGTGGAGACGTCAGCCTGTCACGCCTTCTCCTTACTGTCCGACCTGTGCCTGCGGCCACTCTGGGACAAGCACTACCTGTAGGCCCACTGCACTGGAACCACAACTACTGCACACTACTTGTTTGACTGTATTTGTTTGAGAGGCTTATAAGCATGTCACATTATGTTATGTTTTTTTTTTATTTATAAGCGGTAAATATAACTGATCACATCAGCTTCTCAAGATGATCAATTAAATGGCCATAATATATAAATGGAAGGCTCAAGAAACGAACAAGAGCTTTTTTCCCAAAGCATGCTTGTTTATATATTGCATAACATGTCAGGAGACGTAATTGTTAGTGGGAAAGTAAGAACTATGAAACTACATACTGCTGATGCCACCACTAATCATTCTGTCTCCCGTAAACAGGAGCTGTGAGGAGGTGGAGAAAGCCGACGAGGAGGAGACTGTGTACCACATCAAATGTAGCCCTTTAAACGGGCACGTCATCTCTGATTTTGTGCTTCTTCTGTCTAAAAGGCAACCTTGCAAAGACAAGTACGTGCCTGTAAAAGATTTCAAATGAGTGGAATAATATTATTCAACCTTTACCTCTTAATCATCAGAGTTCATATAGCATGTCAGTGGTTTGGACAAGAGTCAAACCTCTTCATTTACCTGCCAAACCGGTCATAATGAACTAAATTCAAAGGTCAAATCTATTTCTGATCAAATCCTGTATCAACACTTTCATGAAAAGGTCAGCTCACTTCATCTAAAATCTTAAGAATTGTTCAGCATAATCATGGAGAGGCCCAGTCGAGATTTCTCTGTGGAGTTAGAAACATAAACAGCTCACACAGTGCCACCAGGTGGCCAGCCTTCCTGCACACAGCTGTAGCACTATGGCACCTCAGGCATTACATATTATTCCTAGCAGCAAGACATACTGTAGGCTAAATGTGTTTACCAACCAATGGATCCAAGGGGGATTATGTAAATCACATAGAGTAAATGACTGAAGTATCTATAAAGACATTTAACACACTGTGCTTTTCCTACAGGGACCCTTATGTCATTGCACTGCGTTCTGTGACAACAGACAATTTGCCCCCTGTTGAGAACTGTACTCGCAGTGAAGTCAAATGTGCAGGATTCATCATACAAAAAACCTCCAATTCCACCTGCAAGGTAGCTGAGCTAACAGACCCAATAACATACCAGAGAGGTCTGGTGGCCTATGGTTAAGAATGTTCCATTTCTAATAAAGACTTGTGATCAAGTGTCCATGCTCATCGTTCATGTTTGCACAGGTGTCGTACTACAACCTGGTGACCTCTGGTGTGCTGCCTTTCGTAGAAGGAAACCTGGCCGGCTGGTCGAAGTCCATGGAGGAAACGGCTAGATCCTGCATCACGTTTCTAGAACATGACACCATCTCAACTGCCTTTTAGCAACTATTATCAACTTTTATTGTACAGAAAGATTTTTGTATAGTATTTATATATTTGTTGTTTTTCTTTTATGAAAGTATGGATGTAATTGATATTTCCTACATTAACATGTATCTGTTGTTGTATTTACATCATGTTAGAATACAATATTTATAACATTTTGCTTTTTTTGTATTAAAAGCACCAAAATGCAACAAATTTGGCAAGAAAATAATGTGTTTCATTTCCTAGTCAATTGTGAATGGTTCCACCATATCTGAAACACTGTGGATAGTTCATTCCTCCCCAAGTAGTCCCTGTGCTGATGTCTGAGGACATCTTCCATCAGACAGGCCACAGGACACGGGTGGATATAGGGGTAGGGTTCTGTTGCATATTTGAACAGTCCTTCCTCACAATAAAGACCGGGAGAGTCCACGGGAATTTACATTTTGTACACAAAAGTAGCTTGATTTCCGTTAAAATACAACCACCTTTGGCTTAGCCTTGGCCTGTACTTTCTTCACAGGAACATGAACATCTTCGTGATCAGCACTCAGGTTATTGGACAAGCGGCCAAGTGTGACTGAGTTGGCTGGGGAGAGACAAAACAGCAGCGCAGGCAACAGTTACTGTATTAGTACCTTATCCAGGGCTCTCTGTTAAAGCCATGCACTGCATTTAAAGGAGTTATCCGGAGGGAATCAAACCGAAGCCCTGTTGTCTGACGCTGCCGAGTGCTGTCCATAGGTATCAGAATGACAGCAGTAGGTACTGTACAACGTAGACCAAATTTACGAACTGGCCACTACCGCTAACTGAATAGAGCATGTCTGTTTCGTTTTCATATGCCCTAATCAATTACCAGTAGTGGCTAGTATGCGAATTCGGTCTACGTTGTACCTACTACTGTCATTCTGATACCTATCGACAGAACTCGGCAGCCTCAAACAGGGCTTCGGTTTGATTCACACGGATAACTCCTTTAAACTTACATGCTTATCTGATACTTATGTTGACACAATCTATACTAATCCATCAGTTACCTTCAGACACATTTAAAGTCCTTTAAGTAGTCATTATATATAGGAGAGATTATTGGTTAAAGATTCTATCACAACTACTTACTTGCACTCTGATGTTCTGGACAATCTTTCTGGAAGTGTTCAACAGAGCCACACACTCGACAACAGCCCCCTTAGCCAAAACAAACAAACAAACAAAGACATCCTCAATGTACAGACTACAAACGAAAACAGAAGTTTGAATACATGGCAGCAGACATGGCAATAGCCAAACATGGTGAGCCATAACTTCTTACCAGCGGCATACAGTCCTTTGGGGTTATCAGGGCATGACTTGGAGAGATGCCCCGTCTGGCCACACATGAAACACTTGGCATATGGGTATTCACCTGGGGACAGGAGAGGACACACTCAGAGCAATGCCACTCAATTAAAGCAGCGCTTCTCAACCTTCTTCTGCCGTCCCCCCATTCTCCCATTTCTCCCAGCAAGATGATTGCAGTATTAGAACATTAGTTTTGTACACTGAATACATCTTTCAAGGCTTAACAAGCCTTTTTAAAGATTTTTTTAAAAAGTGACATGTCACATTCAGGAAATTGTCATGTTGCAGACACTCTTCTCCACAGTCACTTCCAGTGAACTAACCTACATGGTTAGTGCTGTGATTCAGTGAAGCATAAATAAAATAGATTGAGTAACCAATGACACTAATCATTTTAAAGGAACACACCACCTTTTTTTGATATTTATGTATTTGTATTATGCCCAAGTATTATTCAAGAAAACGCATA
>JASCQY010000022.1:2589376-2599943 GCA_030264315.1 Sardinella tawilis
ACCGGAATAAGTTCTATCATTTTTCCGAGTTTTTGTTTACATTGCGTAACGTTAACCTATGGGAACCGTAAATTTTCGAATATGCGCGCACACGAGAATCAAGTTCCGGATGACGAGGGAGCGGTCCCAATGGGCACTTCTTTAAAAAACCCATGGAGGAACAGGTGGGAAAGGCACTGTAGGACTTACTTCACTTATCCCCATCTCCTGAACTTTGTTAGTAATCACCCAACCAAAGCTTCTGATTTGGGCTTCCCACGCTCTTGACATTCTTTCAGTACTGATTGACTCATATGTCTCTCATCATGCCCTCTTAGGTTAGCCCAATACACTGCAGCTAGCTGATCTCTTCTGAGGTGGAGGGGTGTATCTCCCATCTCCACCTGTATAGCAGCTACTGGAGTGGTTTTCACAGCACAAGCCCCCAACTGTTCCCGGATGCTGCTTAAAAATACGCACGGAGTGCTCACATGCCATTGCTATACAGTTCCACCCGAAAAACAGCAGGTAGACTTACGTTATGCCTATTAATAAAAATAACGCGTCTCTTTTCTAAAATCTAGCCAATAATCTTGTAAAAGTTAGTGAATTGAAAATGTTTTTGGAAAAATATGTATTCTTTTTTTTATTATTCTAGGCCTATTATCTGGCTATCTTCAGTCTTCGGGCAATAAAACACACCTGCGCACGTTAAATTATCCTAATTAGTCAAGGCTAAAGACAAACTGAAACATTTCTGTCATGTATACGCCGAAGCGTTGCCTTTTCACTTTCTTTGCTTTATATTGCATATTTATTCTTTTAGGTTTCAGTTTGGGTAAGTTGGGAGTGGGATACGACTACAGTGTGTCAACATTTGATTCAATAATCAATTAATTTAAAATATTTTGCAGTGTATTGTGCTCCCGTAACGGCTGTTCATGGTGGTCACAGCACCTTCGAAGTTAACCAACATGTGGGTATGTTGGAATGGTCAGCATGTTCTAGCAACTTTATGTGCTCTGTTTTTTGGTGTGTTTTTGAATGAGTGACTGTCCATTTTTCTGCTTTCAGAGAATAGCTTTAACTCTGAAAGCAATGTGTTCCGTCAAATCAGCCCCGAAACCATACCTGGTAGGCCCAAATCACGGTCATATGGGTTTTAAGGAGATTCTGATATAGAGTTAAGGCAAACAATTGCGTGACTTTTGATGATCCTTGGTATTTTAAAGTTATTAAAATTATTCAGATGTATCATGGATCATTATTTTTTTTTAATCCGAAGGCTTATCTACTGGAATGTAAATGTCTCATTCTGTCCATCTAGGTCTAGCTATAGCAGGTTTGTTTGGTTCACAGGATTTCATAATTGAAGGTGATATTTTAATTCAGGTGAGTTAAATGCAGAATACTAAATGCAGATATCAAATATGTTCACCAATGGAAAAAAAAGTATTTTGTATCATCCAGGTTGACAGAAATGCTGTTGATAGAAAATGGCCAGTTGTATATGGAAATGTGGTGTTGCCCTATGTGATCCACCCAGAATTGGGTCAGTTGGAGACTTCCTTATCTTTATAATTTTTTAAAGGTTCAATTTATTTGGTTAAGCTGTTCGCTCACATTTGTTTTGTTAAGCCTCCAGGACTGATGATATTGAAGCGGCTATGAACATGATCTCAAGCAAATCCTGTGTCACATTCCGTAAACGTGAAAACGAGGAGAACTATTTAAGCTTTAAGCCTCATTATGGGTGAGCTAACAATTTGGTAGTGCTCTCTTGAATCACCCTCAGTTTTGAAAAAAATGTCATGCCCCTGAATTCACCCCTTAATGGAATAATACTCTTGCCAAATATGACTTTTGTTTCCAGAGTGAGTAATCTGAAACTTCAAAGGCTAAGCTGTTGCTCTTAAAACTTTTAAGCTAACATGAGTAATTTGTGACAGCTGTTCGCTTGTGTATCAGTATGGAGCCTCGACTGCATTGCCATGGCAGGATGCTCCTGCTTAAAAACTTATGTGCCACCTTCATCTCCCTTCAGATGTGCATCCTATGTCGGGTTCATTGGTGGAGAACAGCCCATCTACGTTGGCCCTTTCTGCTCTATGGGCAACATTTGTCATGAGTTGTTGCATGCCCTTGGTTTCCATCATGAGCACTCCAGAGTGGACCGAGACCAGCACATCAAAATAATCTTTCAAAACATAGTTAAAGGTCGTATCAGATAATGAATTGGTAACTTCTCAGAGTTAAACTTGTGTCAAACCAGTTTAGTATTTAGGCTGATGAAAGCGATCAGGCACAGTGATCTGTTGTGATGAGTTACAGGCCTGTAGCGTGTTGTGAGACTGATGAATTTTGCCATTTGTTGCAGGGAAAGAAAGGAACTTTAGGAAAGTGAAGGCAGACCTTCTGGGGGTACCTTATGACCTGGACTCTATTCTGCATTATGGGAGGTAAGCTACTGCTGAAGCAGCTACTTTGATCTGGAGGTGATGCTGGCATATGGTGTTCTAGAATGAGGTTCATCATGCAATGCTTGGTGTTGCTAAATACCGGTGCTTAGAAATTGTAGGTGGGAGAAACAAGAGAGAGAGATTTCATTTAGATTTTCACTTCTCTCAGAGTTAGAGTAGAGCTGACCAACAGTGTTTCTCTTTCAGCTGGTTCTTCTCCTCCAATGGCAAACCCACAGTTGTCCCACAAAACAGTGATCAGAAAATTGGCCAGCGGACACACCTAAGTGAATTTGATGTACAGCGGCTTCGAAAACTATACAGCTGTCAGAAAGTAGGTCCCCTCGTTCTTATTCATATCAACATAAACAGTCTCTTGTAATACCAGCAGCCTGATGTGTTAAACTCTTTCATTCCTGCAGAAGAAACCGAAACTTCTGCAAGCTATTGGCCAATGGAGCTACTCGTATTATCACTCTGGTAATTCTTCTGTGACGCCAGGGACTCCAGAGACCACAAAGAACCACAATGTGACAATATCTTTTTAATCCTGGCATTCTTAGAAGAATCTACAATGGGCATTTATAGAATCCGAGTATAATAATGAGTGTGTAGTGACATGTCATATGCAATGCTTTGCAATAAAAACGAATGGAACAGTTGGTTCGCTTGTTTTAATTGCCTGACCATCAGAGGAAGCATGGAGCCCACCTGACAGCTCTGCGATAGTGACTTGCAGTGCATCATTTCACCACTGGAGGTCACAATTAACCAGTTAGTAACAGAGATGGCAAAGCCATATGAAGAGCTCAGATGCAAAACATTCTAAATCCAATTTCAGAAATAGGCAAAAAAAGTTGTTTTAATAATTTCCAAGTAAATATCAAGTAAAAACAAATTAAGTTAAAGCATACCAACTGGAGTTGGGCTAAATATATTTCTGTAAATACATCACAAATGGACGTGGAGGGTTTTTCATCAAAACTCCTCATATAAGGCTCTGGTTGGGGGGGGGGGGCATCTTTGGTCCTACATTTTATTAGACCTTATGACCAATCTGTTTCAAATCAGTGTGGCAGTCAGTGAGAATATTGGGTAAACATTTGGAACTGTAACTATTAAAGATCTCCATTGGACATTTGGAGTTTATTTATCATGACTGTTTAAAACATTTTGGTCTAGTCTGAACACTTTATCATCAGTAAAACTAAGTATGTGTCATTGGTTCATTACAATGTCAGATTTACTTCAGTAAGGTTTGGAGACGCACAAAAGATAGATCTCTTCAATTTACACTTGAACTTTACAGTTGAGAAACGGCAGCAGACCGACGGATGAGCAGCGTGGGGTTGAGAGAAATACGGTAGTAGATTAAAGAGAGAGAGGGAGCGTGTGTATGCGCGCGCCTGTGCGCGCGTTTGGAGAGATTGGGTTTGGTCCGATGATGCTGCGCCTGACATCACAAGGCACCGATGCGCTTGTATCAAGTCCGAGCAGTCTTTCACTCACTTCCTTGAAGCGTGAAGTCTGTGGAGTTCGGAAGCTGTTACCACTGTCAGAGCTACCAAAAATATCTTCAATATAAAATGGAACATTGATAAAATCTCACCAAACGCACACCGTCCACCCATACGGAACAAAGAATCTAATTTTCTATGTGGACTTCAACTTCTTCACCAGTTGAGGAATATATTTTGTCAAAAGCAGGTAAAGCAAAAGATGATCCTAAGTATATCTTTACTGCTTTTGTCACTCACGGATCGCAGGGACTGAAGTTCGATTTTTAATGCAAAAGGAGTCTAAACTTTTTCCAAGAAACAGACAGTTAATGCTTTGGCCAGCAATTTCCAGGTGACTAAAACTTGCATGTTGAATTTTTGTAAATCAGTTCTTAAAATTGAAGTTTCCATATACTTACATTCGGACCATTTTGTTGAAAATTAATGATATGCATTATTGCACATGGTAAAAAAAAACTGTGACCCTGCATTATATTCTTTTTTTTTTAAGTTTTTTTTTAGTTTGAGAACTCCTATACATCACATCACTGTAAGTGGATAATGTCATTGTTTGACTTAAGCAGTTCCTGTCTTAAATTATCTCTGACCAAAAATGGAATTTTCCTTGAAGGACTGAGCTAGCACATAACTGAATCTATCCCCAGTGTGTAAACCACACACTCCTGTCTTGGTGCAAAATCTCGACTTTTCTCAATGAATACTAGCATGGAAACACTGGGTGGAGACGCTAATGCTAGCCTTGGGGTGCAGGTGGTCAACCAGAGTGCCTACTCTCCACAGGCCACTGCAGCCATCGCCATTACCATCACGCTCATGATGCTCTTCACCATATTTGGAAACATCCTGGTCATCATCGCCGTGCTGACCAGTCGCTCGTTGCGTGGACCCCAGAACCTTTTTCTGGTCTCCTTGGCAGCGGCCGACATTCTGGTGGCCACCCTCATCATTCCCTTCTCGCTGGCCAACGAGCTGATGGGCTACTGGTACTTCCGCAACGTCTGGTGCGAGATCTACCTGGCCCTGGACGTCTTCTTCTGCACCTCGTCCATCGTGCACCTGTGCGCCATCAGCCTGGACCGCTACATGTCGGTCTCGCGGCCGGTCAGCTACACGTCGCAGCGGACGCCCGGCCGCATCAAGGCGGCCATCGTGGTGGTGTGGCTGATCGCGGCGGTGATCTCCTTCCCTCCGCTGCTCTCCATGAACAAGAGCCTGAAGGAGAAGGAAGGCCGGCCCGAGTGCAAGCTCAACGACGACAGCTGGTACATCCTCTACTCCACCATCGGCTCCTTCTTCGCGCCCTGCCTCATCATGATCCTGGTCTACGTGCGCATCTACCAGATCGCCAAGCAGCACACGCGCTGCCCGCCCGGGGAGCCCCGCAGGGACCTGAGCGCCACCTCTCCGCAAAAGAGTCTGGGCAAAGTGCAGACCAACGGGGAAGACCTTGGGGGCGGCTCGGCCAAAAAAGGGAGGGGGTCTGGACCGCCGGGCATCAGCGTCCCCCCCACCTCCTCCTCACTGCCATCCCACCCAGGTCAGAGTGAGGCTCCAGCAAGCAGCCAGAAAAGCCAGCCACACACGCCCGCCTCAGCCCCTGCTCTGACCCTCCCCACCGGATCCTCAGCCTCCCTATCTACCACTTCAGAGCTCCAGTCAGACATGGCCTACAAGCCCCAGGGGCCTCAGCAGCAGCAGCAGCAGCAGCAGCAGCAGCAGCACGGTGGCAGCCCGGAAAAGCCAGCCGAGGCTTACAATGACGACAGCTCCAGTCCCGAGTCCGACAACGAGACGCCAGAGAGGCAGGGGACAAACGGCACCACCATGGGGGCTCCTGGACCCAAGACTCTGGCCCAGAAATGCAGAAACGTGGTGATTACATCGAAAGGGAGCCAGCTGGCCAAACCCAAAGCAGAGGGTATTCCCACCACGGCTCGACGCAAGGCCTTAGCCAACAGGGAGAAGCGCTTCACTTTCGTGCTGGCCGTGGTGATTGGGGTCTTTGTCATTTGCTGGTTCCCCTTCTTCTTCTCTTACAGTCTCGTAGCCATTTGCCCCGACACGTGCACATTGCCCGAGCCACTGTTTAAATTCTTCTTCTGGATTGGATACTGCAACAGCTCACTCAACCCTCTCATCTACACAATATTCAATAAGGATTTCCGGAAAGCCTTCAAGAAGATACTTTGCAAAAACACAAAAAACACTTTTTTCTGAAATGGAAATACGGCATACAGTATGATCTGGCCCATGAGAACTCAAACTCTGAGCTCTCTCCTTTTTGAATGCTAACACACGCAATTATTCAATCCAACATTCAAAGGAAAGCTTTCTAATGGATTTTTCACAATAGACTTTTCTGCATGACATGTTTCTGCGCTGGTCTTTTAGGTGATGCAGTGGTGAGCACGAAGAATTCTCAAGAGCGCAATGTTTTTGAAATGTTTCACAGACATTTTTATCCCTTCCCTAAATCCCTGAGGATGTTTTAGTCAGGGCTTCTTTGATCTAAAAGACCACTTTGAGAGACAATGTCAAACCCTGTGATTAAACATGGACAAGGTGGTTGTTTAACTGATTCACTCAACAGCTTTCTGTTCTTCTTTCTTTAACTAAATTATCCATGGCTCCGTCAGAGCAGTTGAATGTGTGCATAAGGACATGAACTTCATGCGGGGGACTTTTTTCATTATATATTTAATGCAGTGGAATCTTACATAATGTTTATTGAAGACAAATCTAATTGATTATATTTACCTCTGTCTGAAAAAAATACACATCTTCTAAAGACTATCATCATTACTGGCATCACCAACCTAAGAAAAAAGTTATCTGGTTGTGTACAGTAGGCCTATATGATTCTTTTTTTTATCCCCTTAAGTATGCACGATGCTTTTTTGCAGCTTAATTCTCCAGTTTCCAGGATACAAGATTCAAAACATCATGTTCTGTTGGCTGATTAGTGTGGTTTGAACAGGCAGTAGAGGAAATAAACAAGCCCCAAAACTGAATGATAGTTCTCACTGCATTCAAGTGTCAATTTTCTCCACTAGTTTGAGTGATTGCACGTGGGTGTGTTTTTCAGAGCATAAAAGCTGAAATTATATTCGTCACATCCGACATGATGGGACCATTATCCAAATGTGATGTCTGAACAGTGCAATTTCTGCTTCAAAAAGCCGTTGACACATTACATTTACACACAACCTTAACAGAGGAGAAACGCATTATTACTAAAGAATGCATTTTGTTAAAAAAAAAATTATTCAATGTAAAATAACTAATTGTTTGACCCTGTATTTGTATGGTTTATTTAATTTCTTTGCTGCTTAACCTGCAGGCATGTGTTCAGTGTGCGCGACCTCATAAATGTGTGAACGTCATGTTTTTGACTGATCAGTGGAAGCCCGAATGATGCATAATATTATCCCACTGATTAATGCTAATCCCTTCCTCAGCACTAAATGGAATATAATGAACATGTACTAAAGGCAGCCTCATGTCCTGGTGCTGAAAGATTCGACTTCATCGCAACCATGTCGACTGTGTTGAAGTAAACATAGTGGGTTTGAAAAACACTTACATAGGACTCAGCACTTATGTTTGTCTCAGTAGTTGGCTAACACATCTGGATAAATTAAGTGGAGGTAGTGGCAAACCTGATTATATCC
Source organism: Sardinella tawilis (assembly GCA_030264315.1). NCBI lineage: Eukaryota > Metazoa > Chordata > Actinopteri > Clupeiformes > Clupeidae > Sardinella > Sardinella tawilis. Next base: position 2,597,006 of record JASCQY010000022.1, read on the forward strand.
TCATTCTTTAGGTGTACCACCTACTCTAGTTTTACTTGCCCAGGTTGATCACTTAACCACCTACTTGGTACACCCCCTTGGTCATGGATAGAGTTTTTTTTGTTGTTGTTTAGCATGTTGACATGATTGATGAGTTCTTAGAGTTAAAGGAGAGGTTTGGTGTGAATCAATCAATGGCCTTGTTGTTTGAGGTCACTGAATGCTGTCTGTAGGAAAAAGAACCAGAACATTTGATGCAATTTCTAAAACTGGTAGTTCCGACCCTCGATTGTGATTGGTTGAATCGCGTTCCACGCCGTTGTAAAACCCAAGACAAAGCATGGCTCCGACTGCATTTCGTTCCATATTGCTGCGACATAGCAAAGTGAAAGGAGGTTGCGATTGTGTGTTGCTTGGAAACAGTTCAGCTAGACGAACTATATTTCTTGGTAGAGCAATTGTTGCTACATTTGTCGCTACATTTCTCGTCGTTATGTCTTCTTTTCACGAAATCATGACGGGTTAATGTGGTAACAGTTTTAGAAAAGCAATAAGCCCCTTGAGTCCATGAGTTATGCTCATTTCACCACGGCTAAGTCTGTCGTGCCAAACGGCTCACCTTAGCCGTGGTAAAATGAGCGTAACTCAAGGCCTCTCGGGGCTTATTGCTTACATAGTTGGATGAATGGGGCTAGAAGTAAGTTACTATGCCATATTCACTTAATGTTAGTTGCCAGTTCAGTATTTGGGTCAATGCTTTCTCAAATTTTCATTCCTTTTCCTACTTCTCCTTTAAGTGTTCAGGAGGAATGCCCTGATATGTCACTAAACAGCATAGGCTACAGTATGTCAGCATGAAGAAAATCTTTGCAAATGAAAATGAGATGAAATGTACAGTAATAGGAGAGACAAAGGCTTGGAGATGTATTGTTTACTTGCAGGTTACTGGCTGATTGTAAATGCCTGGAGATGTATTGTTTACTTGCAGGTTACTGGCTGATTGTAAATGCCTCGTCAGATTACTGAAATAAAAGGTCTTCTGAGGTCACTAAGCCTGACACAGCCTACTGTTTTCTATGCTTTTTGCACTTGCATCTTTTCACAAGAAACCTTAGCTGCATAAACCATCAATATTGTATGTCACACGTTTTTCATTCCTATTTTAAGATTGCACAAATAAATTTGCAAGGTAATATATTTTTAGAGGATGCTGCTGGTTTCATACTTACAGCTACTTTCATGCCTCTGCAAGAGTCATCAGAAGTGTGAGAACAGTGTGGCTACTGATGCTAACTAGTGCCTAGCATTGTCAGAGTTAAACAATGTAAAGCCAACAGACTGACATCTCAACGTTCATGATCATTAAACCAGTTAGGCTAACTGTAGCAGAGTAGTCTAATCTGACCAAACTTTGTTAGGTAGTTTTCCTCAAGACTCTCCAGCAGACAAATCAAAGTCACAAGTATGTCTGTGTGAGCTCTTATGCAAGAGCTTTTTTGGATAAGCAGTTTTAATTCAATTGCCTAATCAAAGACCTTTGTATAGACACATAAGTATACTGTTGATGTCTACAAATATTTATTCATTTTTGGAGGGAGTTCTCTCATTTTTTAGGGCTACTTTCTCCTCGAGAAAGACTTTTTGAGAATGGGGGCTTATGGCAATCTGTACGCACCAGAGACGGGGGTAGGAAATGCTTTATTAAACTCAAATGACCTCCTTCACTAACATAAGCTTCAGTGTTGGGCAGTAGCTTCACTACAAGTAGCGAAGCTACAAGTGTAACTACATTTTTGAGTACAGTGGCATCGCTGAAGCTGTTTTCTGAATCTGGTAGCTTTTCATTAAATAAACTATTTTTTTGACCATGGGAGCTTTCCCTGAATCATCTGCTCACAGCAGCAAATCTTCCATCTAAGTGTAGGCCTATAATATGATGCATTTATTGCCTGAGTGGTGCCATACAGTAATTACAAACAAAAAGCCCACAATGTACCAAAACAAATTGTGTGTCTTCTATCACTCACATGTGCACATTGCAGTACATTTAAATAATCATAAACAATCATATTAGAAAGCAATATGTACTAAAAAAATAGTGCAAAATGCTGGCATCATAATATACTGTATACTGTATAACCATAGGGAAAACAGGCCTTTTTTCAGGACCCAATAATGCTCACACATAGGGCTATTATTCTGGGCACTGAATGCGGAAATAACTTAAAGATTTTTTTTTAATGTTTTACCTATATAAAAGTAGCATACTTACAGTACTATAGTCAGTTACTAGTATGACTATTGAGACACCTGTTAGTTATATCATTAATAGCCTAATCATAGCAGAGTGTTGTATCATTTTGTTTATGTAAAGCCCTTTTTACTACATTGAAATGTAGCTTCACATTACTTAAAGGTATGCAAGCCTCCCCCCTACAGGTGGCGATTTATTTAAAATTTCACAACAAGATTATACATTCTCACTAATTCATGTTGAGTACTCTTCAGACCAAAGCATACAAACCAACAATGATAATTTTTGTGGAGTTACGTTGACTAATAAGGCAATAAACATGATTTCAGCTTTGTTTGGGTTTTAGTTTCGCTTTGCCCTATGGGCGCGGGGCGAGTCATTTCACATTGCATATGCGGTAAAGCCGGTATAAGGGGCTGAAGGCGGCGAAATAGCCTTCATTCGCCCCAGAATTAACTATTTAACCATCAAAGTGACTATGACGCTGATATATTAACCTAATGACATTGCATAGTGTACAGTGCCCTCCATAATTATTGGCACCCCTAGTTGAGATGTGTTTTTTAGCTTCTAATATTTTTTTTTTTCTAAATAATATGGGACCTTAATGGAAAAAAAGAAAAAAATCCAACCTTCAATACAAGTGCATTTATTCAGTGGGGAAAAAATCCCACATAAAGAAATAATTATTTGACATCAAATAAT
>JASCQY010000022.1:2613989-2624912 GCA_030264315.1 Sardinella tawilis
TTTGACCAGGACTCCCTGGCAGAAGAGACGCTTAGTCTCAATGGGACAATCCTGGCTAAATAAAGGATAAATGAAAAATAAATGAAAAATAAGAAGTTATTTGAGCAGACTTTTTTCATTTCTTTACACTTACAAAAAACAAAAACAAAAAAAAACAGTGGCCTTTAAATGTGGCCACCTATTTTACATTAGCAGAGTTTAATGCGCATGTTTGCACTGCTGTGGCTGTTTCACAGCTTAAAGGCTGTATCAGTGATTTGACGTCATGTCATTTATGTGGCTATTTCACAGTTCAGCTCAGCTGAACACGGGCGAGGATCTGGCGGTAAGCACTGCTTTGGGCCAGGAGATTCATGGTGACGCGTCAGTCCATCCATCTCCAGTCCTGTATAAAGCACTCCTGCGTGTGCCGTGCCCCTCCGTCAGAGGAACAAACAACGAAGCCGCCTGGATCCTTTCTATCAGTTTTTTGTGTGATGAGACAGACAGGTAGAATGAATCTCATCTCTGGGCCCGTGTAAGATGCTGTTGGTGGTATGCAGAGTCATGCTCGGTCTAGCAGCTTATTGGATTCGCACACACCATTTCCCATCCATGGCCTCTCAGTCTGATAGCGCTGTGAGCTCCAGGGCTGGCTGCTAAACGAGGACTATTACACTGTATATATTTCTATGTACAGTACATGCACCTGCACCGCAGGTGTATATTTTAGATCAGTTCCTCCCTCATGTTTTTTTCATGGAGGTGCAAAAACTTTTCTTTACTTACTTTGTCAAATTAATAATACATTTATCACACCAGGACACACTAGGGCATCACTTGGGAGGTGCTATAATACAAATTCAGCATTTCTTGTGTGTGTATATGTACAGTGTGTGTGTGTGTGTGTGTGTTTGCTGTGTGTGTGTGTGTGTGTGTGTGTGTGTGTGTGTGTGTGTATGTTTTTGTGTGTGTGTGTGTTTGTGTGTGTGTGTGTGTGCATCTGTATGTGTATCATGAGGGGGTGGATTTTCCCTACAGTTCTCATCTTACCTGCATTACTGTCTTGTGTGGATTCACTTTCTGTGTCGGTGTGCACAACTCCAGCCTGGTTTGAGCATGCAAACATGAATTTCAAATAAGGATGGGGCACACAGCAGCGTCTGTGGCTAACCCTCTGTGTGCACGTGTGTGTGTGTGTGTGTGTGTGTGTGTGTGTGTGTGTGTGTGTGTGTGGGCATGCGTGCACATTCACCTGCAAACAAGTCTTTCTCGCATGATTTATTGCGGGTTTATCCATAGAGTTGTGGCACGGAAGCCTTCATGTAATTACTGCATTATTCATCCTTGTAGCTCTCTCTTTCTCTCGCACACACACACACACACACACACACACACACAGAGCGCAGCGTGTAAGCCCCAAACACACTCGGCACAGCACACAGCACCGAGCGCAGCGCGCCGAGGCAAGGCGCCTGGAACAGTCCCAGCCCAAGCCTAGCCTGGGCAGCGTGATAAAAACAGCTGCAGTAAAAGTCCCAGGTTCCCCCGGAGGAGCCCTGAAGGATCTGCCTGCCAGTGCTGGGGCTCCCCCAGGTCCAACTGGTGAAGGGCATTCATCATTGCTGGGAGATTGTTGCTGACTTGTTAGACAGCCATCGTGTCGGGTTGTAACACCTTGGGCTATGTTCTCTCGCACAGTGACAGTGGAAAGATTGAGAGTGCTCTTATTTTATTTTATTTCATTTTATTTGATGTTGTTTCGTATTGTAGCAAGGCCTACCTCAGGATCTCAGTTGTATAACATTGGCAACACTTCAACTAGTCCCCCCCCCCCCCCCCCACACACACACACACACACACATACACATACACGAAATCTTCTCGAACACATTTGACAGTCTGTTTTTCACATGTATATGGAAAATATTTATGGCAAGTGCACATGGTGTCATACCGTATGCCACTGTTAACATACTCTGAGTGGGTAATGGTGCCCACTTAAACCATTATGCTATGTTTCCATCTCCATCAACATGTTTATTTAACAAAAACAAAGTGTCAGTTGAAAATACGGTGCCAGTGGCTTTTTAGTCAAACTGGCCTATCTTGATATTAGTTCTAGGACAAGTTGTTTGAATAATCACATGCCAGCCGGTCTCCACAATGTAAAGTGGTCGTAAATTCAAGCAGACACTTTTTGGAAAATATTTTGTACCAGAACACTTCCAATGCCAAACCATGAACACTAAAAGCCAGAGAAGACATCGAAGCACAGCGATTCAATGTCCAACCCTTATTAGTGCAAATACACAACATTTCAACATGGCTAAGTCTTTGTTAGAGAGGACTCAGCCATGTTAAAACTGTTTTGCACTAGCCTAGCCATGCTATACGCCCCTAACGGCAACAAATGTAATTCTCTGCCGGGAACATCTAGTGACTCTTCATAGGGCCACTCCTATGACTGGCCGACGAGTCACTGTGAAGTGCAGAGTCTAATGAAGGATTTGATTTGATGAATGCTTTGAATGACAACCTTTTAGCCCACCTTCCCTCCCAATGAAGAGTCTCTAGACTCCCAACAATTTGATTTGGCTAGGCTAGTTTTGCACCTCAAAAGACGGCAAATTTAATCAGTGCGCTCCAGACTCTTTTTGCTTTCTAGTAGTTTGCTTTCCGTTTGCCGAAAAACACCTGATTTAGCACTCTCAGCTGGAAAAAGTGTTGAGTGTCCTATTTTAACTATTGCATGTTGGATATTAGCAATGAATTCATAAGGTAGACTATGCAAGTTAGTACACACAGCTCTGGCTTACAGCATTTTGAGTGATCTCAAAACATTGATAATTCTACAGTAGGGCAACTCATTTGCTGTAGGAATTTTAGTGACATTGATTATCTACAGTATGGTAATCAATCTTGTAGCTGATCAAGCTTGTAAACAGACGGGCAGACAGTGTTTACAACTCGCTCTTTATCAGTCTTTGCTAAAAACCTCTTCTGCTAAAACCTTTGCCACTTCAGACTTTTAAACAAATTGTTTTTGTTATCTGATCAGTTTTTGCTGACTGGCAAAGTAAAGTTCAAACCCAGAGTCCATTTACCAGAAATTCCATTTAACTCCACACTGTCCATTAGGCATTTGAGTAAGTTAGGAGTTTTTGTCTGTTCAGCTATAAAAGTAGACCACACAGAGATGGGCCTCCAGATCTTCACATGATAATAATATTTCGATAAATAAAAACCTGGGTGCTCATTTGCAGGGCGAGAGCCATTACCTCCTGACATGCTCAAAAAGCCTCTCTTGATAACCTAAGGACCGGCATGAGGCTTGCAAATCTGTGTCCGACTCATTTTCATGTAAAACTGTCACAAAAATGATTTGATTTTTCGGTATGGAAATGAGACAGCTGACAGTGAACGTAACGGATGCTGCAACGCGTCTCCCGGCACAGTTTGCATCATCACCATGACTCATGTCTCCACTTGTGTATCTCCCGCTTCTCAGCTGACCCTGTGGAATCTCTCCGACTCCCTCCAGACGAGTGCCTGACTCGTGGAACAAAAGGTGAGTATGACACCCAGACCTGGCGACAGCCTCCAGGCCACTGGTCTGCCTCTGTCTGTGCCTCTGTCTCTGTCTCGGTCTCACCCACCTCTCCACAGAGCTGTCATTGTGCTGTGCCGCAGGCGTCTGTGGATGTGCAGCCATTTATAGGTGTGTCTCCCCAACCGCCTGAGTCGCTAATGAAATCAGCTCAGGCTCAGGGAATCTGAAGGAGGGCGCCACAGGGACTGATTAAAGGATTTGTGGGTCAAACTATAGAGGAGAAGTGCTTAGTCTGTAATGGATGTCAGGCGTGATGACAAGTAGACAACAAGCAAACAAACAAAAACGCTGATGTCATCAGTGAAAACCTGACAGATGGCCTTTGGGCTCGGATTGAGCCTCTACAGCTCTGACATTTCTATTTCTGTATGTGTCTGTCTAGGCATTTGCTCGATGTTGCCGTTACACAATTTCATGTAGATCAATTAACATTTAATTGCCAATTAATTAAACATACTGCAGATTGGCAAATGTTTAAAAATACATGTTCTCTGACACAGACATATTCAGTGACATATTCTCTGGAACCAGACCTTGATGACACACTTTTTCAGGGCCGTGATAGGCTAGTTCCACTCCACTTCAATCCCATCTACACCCCAAAACTGCACAACAAGCACAATAATGAGTGTATTTATGTACAGGAAAACCAAGCAAGCAGAGTAATGTTCTTTCAGCATGAGAAAATCCGCTGAAATATCTTCTGTCCTGTTCCCAGTGCTGACCAAGCACAAGCAGAAACGAGATGAAATCAGTGAAGTACATTTTCATTTTCTCCCAGATCCTCTCCACTCTTCCAGCTGCACACTTTGTCAGGCATTGTGTGGAGATGAGCTTTATATGAGTGCTGATAAACTCACTTCTCCTCATTTACGCTTCCCTCACTGTTTGCTGCCAGTCTTGGCTGTTTTTTTCAGAGTCACATATAGAAACGTCTATATTTGACTGATATGAATGGGTTTATATTCTGAGAGTAGGCTTGTCTGCAATAACTTGTTCATTTCTTGCTTCTTGATGCACAGAAAATGTAAAATATTGGTTTTCAGAAACCATTTTCCCCATCAAGTATCAAAACTCAATCAGTTGTCAACGACAAATACATTAAAAGCAAACAAACAAACAAACAAAACCCCCTGAAAAGCCAATGCTCCCACTATTGCTCATGTGCTATAACATTACCCTAGCAACTGTGTTAAGACAAACACAGACCAAAGAGCAGGCGGCACTTTTCCTGTAGGTGAGCTGAGCAGAAAGGGGAGGCGTGGAGACCTATATACATGTCCACCTTATTGATGAAACTGAGCGTGAGCAGGAGCATGAGCACTGGTCTAGCAGTGCTGATGACGCTGACGCTCACGCCCCCGTGTCAGAGGCCTGCTCCCCGTGCGCTGCAGCTCGTCCTGGCCTGCTCCCCCTCCCTAATGAGAGCAATTATGAGGCAGGAGTGGCTGATTAGTTAAATTAGAGCAGGCAGCCTGAGCTGCCATGCCTTGTTTCACACAGCCGTGCCAATAGATAGCCATCAGAGGGCATTTTGTGAACGTGTCAGAACGATAGAGACAGAGGGAGGGAGAGAGAGAGAGCGAAAGAGCGAGAGGGAGGGAGACAGAGAGAGAGAGAGAGAGAGAGAGAGAGAGAGAGAGAGAGAGAGAGAGAAAGCAAGAGAGAGAGGGAAAGAGGGATGGGCAAAGGCTGATTAATCATGTTACTTTAACACAGCCAGAGCCTGTAAGGTGTCTTTATTTGGAACAGCCTGTTCTGGCGGGGAGATTGGCAGGGGGGAGTCATTCAAACTCCAACACTTGGCCTCACTCTCCTCTTACGACTGGCTGTAAAATTCATCATTTAGCGTGTTGGCATCTGCCAGCCTGCTCCTTCAAACAGCCCTTATTTTCTGCCCTCCATATTCCGACCTTCTTCCCCCTCTGCCTCATGCCGCTTTTGTCCGTCTGCTCAGACGCCTTTCTGCCGCCCTCAGTTTGTCTGGGCGTTAGTATTGTCTATACTTTCTCTTGAGTCTTGCTATATCCCAATGAGCTCTACTTTTGGATGATTATTCATTAAAAGTCTCTTTGGAGGCTACTGCACATGGTACCTAATGCTGAAGAAAGGCGCCTGAAACATTGAGTTCATTGTAAATAATGGAGTTTGGCTTGAGCTTTCATGTTACGCATTCTGACTAAATGATTTGGGGTAGCAGACGCTCATGAATGCTTTGATGTGATTTACTTTGAGGCGGCTGACAACACAATGTAACATGTTCTCGGGATTCAAATTTCAAGCATTCCTATTTAAAATAAACGTTGACAGAAAACACAGCAAACAAATTTTTCTCACGGCAGGGTACATTGTTGTTGTCTTGAATATGGATGTTTTTTTTATATGTATGAATGATTTGCCGGCATGGAAACAAGGGAAGCATGAATTGCCTGAGGACACCAACATTAGAGGATGAATTGTATTGCCTATAACACAGGATATTTCCCAAATTGCATTATACACCCCTCGCCTGATAGTGTTCCTACTCACTTCCCTCCACAAAGGACTTGTCCATTTGATACCCCTAAGGTTAAGGTGCTCATGGTCAATGATGTCATCATGTCTCAAACTCAATTTGAGCGTCTTCTTGTGAAACCTGACAATGCTCCAGACCCAGATCGCTGGATGATACCACAGGACCTCAAATCCTATTACACTAGCTGGACATGTATGAGAGCAATCGAAGATCAAAACTACAGTGAGATCTCACTGACGTATTAGATATTCAGGAAGCCTCCAAAAATGAATTCCCCAATGATTAATACAACAACATTAGTCAGCCTGTCTGATGAATCTTTTTGTTGTGCCTACTAATAAATGCAAGTACCTGTAGCCTACATGTACCTTAAGTATCAAATACAGTATCAGGAGAAAGGTTTAGGGGAATCACCTTTTAAAGCCTCTATGTTTAAAAAAAGACTAATGGTCACTAAGGTCACTAATAATTGCACACACATTCTTCATACAATTCATTTGTGCACATGGTCTTCATCCTGCTGGGGAAAACCATTCATATACCAAACAGGACGGACTCATCAGTACAGAAATCCTCCAGATTCCTTTTATGGAACGTTCATCCAGTGTTCCAAGAATTGGGATGCCACCCTCCATTTCTCAAAGCATCCTGAGGGTCTTCTGGCCCGGTGTCACAGGGAGGGGTGGACGGGTGGACGGGTGGGTGTTGGGATAATTGCAAAACTGTGCCTTTGGTGCCTGTGCCTCTTCCCTGTCCTGTGGTGAGGAGCGGACGGCGCCCAGCGTGAGACCCCAGACTGAGTAGCCTGTCCGGCTACTGACCCAGCTCCTCTTCCTGCTCTGGCTCAGCGCAGTGTAAACAGCCCCTGGCTTGTGTAAACGCACCCTTGCTCCCTGCCTCCAGCAGCCCCCCAGCACTGGCCGAGGGGAGGGGAGGGGAGGGGAGGGGAGGGGAGGGGGCGCCGTCACCGGACACGGGGACAGAGAGGCATGGGGCCTGGGACTGAGGCCTCACACATGTCTCCCAGATTGGGGTCGTCTTGGTGGGGTTGCATTTTGCCATGGACAGCCTACGTAGCCTATGTGCTATGCGTATGTTTGTGATTGTCTGTTTTGAGTGTGTGTGTGTGTGTGTGTGTATTTTTGTCTGTGCAGCGTGAGGATGAGGAGATTAGCGCGTAGACATCCATACGTGTGAGCGTGAGAATGTGCTAGTGCGTGTCTCGCTCCATCTCTGACCTCTCTTCCCGGTCAACAAACAAACAAATGAGAGAGGAGAAGGACTCTGCTCCGCATGGGCAGCCTGGAATCGTGTCAGGCCTGACTCACTGCCTCTGCGTCTGGACATCTGCGCTTGTCGTCGTGGCGGGGAGAGAGATCTTATCGGGCAGCAGCTCTGTTTGTTTTCGGCCAGGAGACCCAGAGGAGGCATGTCTTTTATTTCCAGCCCTCTGTTCCGCAGTCTCCTTTCCTCACAACATCCCCGCGTGGCCACACGCAATTCACTTCACACGGTTCCTTTGTTTTTGCCACGCTGCATTTTTCTTCCCCCCCCCCAACCCCCACCACACACAAACACACACACACACACACACACTGGCATTGCTGTCCTGTAAGCCATATTTTGTCTTCCCCTCAGTGCACTTGTGGTCTTATTTTTTTTTTCATGTATAATTCTCCTTTAAGGGCCAATCGATATCCTTCCCCGTGGGTCCAGCTTTATTTTGACATCGTATGGAAAACTTTTCACTTTAATATACAATGACTGGTATCAAATTACTCACTATATTAAAAAAAAGTTGCTTAGTCCACAAAAGAGAGGTGGGGGGTGGGGGGAGGGGGGGTTATGGTATGTAAGCAGTATTGGGACTGAGCATTAGGTTTCATTTAAAAATAAAATCCTGAGAGAGGCCTAGATGAAGCAGCAGCGGCGGCAGCAGCTCACCACCCATTTCAAAAGCTCATCGAGCACATTCTTCACCTGCTATTCTTCCCCCAGCACAAAAGTCTGCGGGAACAGTACGGAGGGACACTCTCTGACTTTGAAAGGTTGATGGATCCCGAGAAGAAGAAGAAGAAGAAAAAGAATGGAGGGGAAAAAAGCAGAGTAAAAAAGGCACAATCAATAAATTTGAGGTGTTTGGGATGGGAGCAGGGAGGAGAGGTTCTGAAAAGAGCTCCTCTTTTATTTAGCCGGCTGCCTGTCAGTCAGTCAGAGGGGGAGCGAGAGGGGGAGACGTATGGACAGCTATGGTTACATATGAATGCAAATGGAACAGGGCTTTGAGTATCAAGGTTACAGCCAGCCACTGCAGCCACTATACCAGGGCCTCTCTGTATAACCATAACTTCACCTCAAAGCAAGGAAGTGAAACTTCAGTGAAGACTTTTCCAAGTCAAGTGGAGCAAATGAGCAGATTTAGCGTGCGCAGCACTAAATCTTCAACTAACACGAGTTAATTCCCCTCTTCTCTTAGCATTTAAATAAATAACACAACAAATAAGTCTTCTGTCGTAAATGATCATTCAATTCCATTGATTTATGTATTTTGTGGTTGGGATGATGAGGATCAGGGAGGCTAAAGCTCTCATCAACAGCCCAGCTGTAATTAGCCTTCTTCCTCCCCCTGCCTAAATGGGAAACTTATTCATTCATTGCTGGCTTCCCCCGACAAGACACAGGCCATGCAGGCTTGAACGTGGCATAAATTCATACAACAAGGGCCGTGTCCCCAGGAGCACCCGGCAAAGAAAACCTGTTGATCATTTTTATTATTTATTACGGCAAATCACAAACAAAACAGAATCAATGCGGAGGAGTAATGAGGTTGTTTTGCATGGGAACGGTGCCACCGCTGAAGCAATCAGGCGGATGGAGGCAGTGGACGTGCCCGCCCAATTCTGCCCATCATTACTGGGCCAGGAGAGGGCAACTTTGCCTCTGCTAATAGGCTTGTTTGTTCTTCTGCGGGCGCATCAGATGGGTTTCAGGGAAACAATCGTTGTCACTCGTGAGGCCCTCGGTGGCGTACTGCCCTGTGACGGACTGCCTGGCGGGGGATGAGTGGGCCTACCCAGTCATTGGGAATAAGAGAAGCTTTTCTCTAATGCACTGTTTGGACAGTACTGCTGCTGCTTACATTCTTCGAAATCGTCTGGATGATGGTGTTCTCCGTCCTGGGTCCGCACTGTGCAGCGTTCACCAGCCCCCTCACAGACTTGTCCCTCTTTGGAAAAGTTCCACAGTCATTTGAAGTCCAACTTTTCCCTTGTGGATTAGAGAACAAACATTTCCACCAGCTACAGATGCATTATTGTCTTTATCAACACTGAATGGTTTACTGGGAAAAAGAACAGATATTTTCCACTGCAGTGTGAGTGCTGTTCCTATGCCAACTCTGTGTATAGATGTGTAAAATCTAAGACAGTTGATCGGATGAACAGGTGGAAATAAATGGTATTTAGACACAGGTCAATAGTGAACAAGCCCTGTTTGATTTGTTAATGCAAGGTCCTTTTTAATGTTGCGTGGTTCAGTTCGAGACCCAGTGTTCAGAACCCCTAAGTATAGTATGCTTTCCTCCATTGCTGCAGTCAACAAATTCATATACAGGGTTCTTCTCACCAAAGACATTGGACATTAAGCCATGCACATGACACTGTCTGCCCTGGCCAAAGAGGACATGATTCCATCCAGTCAAATAGAACCAACAGTGAACAACTCAAAAGCTGGCAGCATGCAAATGCAGTGGGCAGCTTGTGCAATGCTACTAAACAGTCTTAACCTTCTTTTCCGAAACCAATAGCTCCAATATAGCCACTGGAGCTCTGCAGAAAGCAGCGGGAGGGAAGCAGGCCAGTCTGCTCTGACTTTAAAGCAAGGGTTCTACCCATCAGTCGATAGGCGAGAAATGAGAAGAACAGACAACTTCGGATTGGAATGAGGTGAAATTGTGACATGGCCATTCCACTCTGACACTCCAAGCTTGCATGGGACAGAAAACCTTTGCAGAAATGTGCTGAAGTGTGCATGGCAGACAATCAGGCGACAGGAGGATTTGGCAACTAATAAGATAGGCTTATTGAGATAAGGATAATATAGAATAACAAACAGGCACCTTTCCTTAGGCAGGAAATTCAGCTGTTGAAACAGCAATGCCCTGTGCATAGACACACCCAAACGTTTGCGCAAAGATAAAAAATAAAAACAGGACAGAGGGAAAGAGTTCTATGCTGTAGCCTAGTTTGATTTGCACTAGGAATGTCCATCTACTGTATGTCCTATAAACATGAGAGGAAGGTACAAAATTGATTAGCCTACACAAAGAGACTTGACAAGTTTTATTTCTTTTTTTAAACTACTTCCTCTTCCTCTAGTCTATGCCCATTTTTATCATGTTTCTTGATGAACATTTGTAAATGCCACACATTTGTGGATGATATTATGTGATGAGGCACTTAACACATACACAGAGTTGAAAGCAATCTAACTAGTTGATTTCTTCCTCAATTTTGACAATGTACCTCAAAGCAATGAGATATTGGGTAACACTTTAGATTACAATCCATGAGGAATAGGCCAGAAAGACAGAATGAAGAGTAACAAGCATAGATTTTGTGTGTATGTTTGTATTTACAAATTAAGAATCAGACAGGTTGTGAAAATGAATGCTGAAGGCTAGCTATGAAAAGCGTAACCAGCCAGAGTGTGTGGTATAGAGTTGGCCAGTGCGTTTCCGTAAGAGATTTTCCCATTCATTTTTCCCATTGAGATTTAGATTATAACCCACGCTATCCGAACTACGGAAGGAGGAGGT
>JASCQY010000022.1:2634302-2646719 GCA_030264315.1 Sardinella tawilis
GCAGCCTCAAAGAATAGGGATATGGGCTGATTGACACCGTAGCCTATTTTTCTTTTAAAATGGTTGATAGTTGAGAACATTCTTTAGAAAAGTAATGAAAAAGTAATCAAAAAGTAATTAGTTACATTACTTTGCTAAAGTAATTGAATATGTTACACTGCTATTACATTTAGATAGAGTAACTTGTAATTGTAACGCATTACATTTCCAAAGTAACTTCCCCAACACTGTACCTAGCTCAAGTGACCATGGCATACATCCTTTCTTTTACTGTCTATGCATACATCTGGAAATGTGAAATCATGTTTGCCATTACGAAATTACATCACATGACATACGGTTGTTTACATTCTCTATTAGTGTTGATCTGGGATGATGCACGGGAGTCAAGAGATGCCAAGGATAAATTGGTTTTGGAATTCACTTTTACAAAGCCTGTCCTGGCTGTGAAGATGCGACATGACAAGTATGTCTTTTTAATAAAAAAAAAGTGAAAAGTTTTTACACCATTGAAAGTTTGATGGTATTGATTAGTAAAGCAACTATGTAAAGAGAAATGTTTTATTTCAAGAAGATGAATTTAGACTAGAGGTAACTTGGAAACAACCTCGCCTGACTGGTTATTTATACTCAAGTGTGCTTGTTTGACAAATGTACACAGTGAAACTTTGCTGATACAAGTGATTGTTTGTCTTCTCCACCTGGCACAGGATCATCATTGTCTTGAAAAACAAAATCTACGTATACAGTTTCCCTGACAACCCTGTGAAGCTGTTTGAATTTGATACCAGAGATAATCCCAAAGGTACATAGAAAACAAAACAATAACATTTTATAGTGAAATAGTACACATTTAAACCCTTATTTTTTGTTTTCTTACAAATTCCTGTTTTAAATGATTTTTTAGGTTTGTGTGACCTATGTCCTAGTCTTGAGAAACAGTTGCTGGTTTTTCCTGGACACAAGTGTGGAAGTTTACAGTTAGTGGTAAGTTCACATTTATTATGAATGTGATGGGTGAACTATTGAATTATTTTCTAACACATTACACGTTGCACTGCATTGCACGTCACACTGACGATTGTATGTTACTTGTTTACATATTCAGACTCAAATTCACTGATGTTCATTATTAAGTCCTTATGCTGTATTCAGTAGTAGTGGGTATGGTATGCCTTATGGAACTTGCTGTGGATTCTGCATGTGCTGAAACTGCTCTTAACACCTATCATGCATGTATGCTATTTGTTGGAAATGTAATGATTAATACTGTCTAAATTGTTCTATACAGGACCTGTCCAATACTAAGCCGGGAACATCCTCTGCACCTTTTACCATCAATGCCCACCAGAGTGAAATTGCTTGCCTGGCTCTCAACCAGCCTGGCAGTGTGGCGGCCTCTGCCTCCCGTAAAGGCACACTGATCCGCCTCTTCGACACCACCACACGAGACAAGCTCGTGGAGCTACGGAGAGGAACAGACCCAGCAACTCTCTACTGGTACAGTCAGTCTGGCCATCACCAAAAGGCCGTATAATATGTCCCTGTCCTGCCCTCTAGTACAGTCTTTCTGTCTGTATATGTAAAACACAGCATTTGTATTTTACATGTTAGACTTAGATAGAGTGAGAGCAACTAGACATGGGGCACTCAAAGGGATCCCATTCCTAGGCTTGTAAGACATGTTGACCTTGGCATCAGCTACATAAACGTGGTTTCAAAACACTCAAAATGTTTTGGTTTTCGTAAAAGTTTAGAAAGTCCTTTCAGTAGTAAGCTGCCATTGTTGTGACATCAGAAGTGACATCACCTGGTTGAATCTAATCAAGGTCTATTTAAGGTGCAGCAATCAAGCTGTTGCTGTACATAGACTCTAATAATATCAACCATTTGATGTCACTTACAAGCTCAGCAAATGAAGGAAGTTTTTCTAAAGGTTTTTATAAAAAAAGAAAGACTTTTGAGTGTTTTTAAATCCAGTGAAATATAGCTTATGCCAACATCACTCTTATACGGCCAACATGTCTTACTTGCCAGGGATCATTTTAAGGTTGTCTAGTGAACTGAATAACAAAACCTTTGGCTAACTATTACAACCTGTGTTTGTCCTGACAGCATCAACTTCAGCCATGATTCTTCATTCCTCTGTGCCTCCAGCGATAAGGGAACTGTCCACATTTTTGCCCTTAAAGACACAAAACTCAACCGGCGGTCTGCGTAAGGCATCCCTCCTGCCATCATCTCCATCAAGAGTTATTCATCAAAATAAGAGCCAGTTGAAATAGAACTCAAAGCTTAACATACTGTCAAAACTTCCCATTTGCTTATTGTGCCCCATAGGTTGGCCCGCGTGGGTAAGGTTGGCCCAGTGATTGGTCAGTATGTGGACAGCCAGTGGTCTCTAGCCAGCTTCACTGTGCCAGCAGAATGTGCCTGCATTTGTGCTTTTGGGAAGAACACGTCCAAGAATGTGAACTCTGTCATTGGTGAGTTTATTCCCTGGCCATAGCAGTTTATATAGTTGAAACATTTGTGTTTGTTGTTGAGTGATGTGATGTGTAATACTCTTCTCATTTCTTTCCCCCTGTAGCTATATGTGTCGATGGGACATTCCACAAGTATGTCTTCACTCCTGACGGAAACTGTAACCGTGAAGCTTTTGATGTTTACCTGGACATCTGTGATGACGATGATTTCTGAAGTTAAAAGCTTTATTGTTTCGATGTAAATGACAACTGACTGCTTTGTTTTATCAGTGCAAACAAATATTTCAAAGCTGCAAATTTCCTCTGGAAATAAAGAGGTGCTTTGTATGTGTTAGTATTGAAATATGTTGTAATGATATGTATATAGACTGGATATCAAATAAAAATGCATACATCCGTTTCCTTAACCTGTTTGTTTCACTGATTATTCATGGTTTAGTAGATTTGTATCGCAATGTCTGCACATATGAAACTGTACAATTGAAAATATTGCCTTATGTCATTAAAATATATATATTTGATGGAAACAGTACTACTATTACTGTGTGTGTGTGTGTGTGTGTGTGTTTGTGTAACTAGAGACAGTTTAGTGTCAAATGGGAGGGACTTTACAGCGCAACGTCAAAGCCCCGTGACTTCACAGCCATATTGAGACAAGCACAACAAAAGCGGATGTTCCTGGCAGGCAATTTTATCTGAGCAACGTTTTTAACAACATTTTCTTCACATCGAGGTCGTGCCTTAGATAGACAAGCAAGTGACAGAATTTGTCGGCCGTAGTTCAACAATTGAGTTGTGATCGGAGAAGTACAATCTTTGAGCAAAAGGTAAATTTACAAAACTCGACACAAGTTTGATAATGTCAGCTAGCTATTGCAGCAACTGGCCAGCATAATGTTAGGTAATGTAGGGTAAACTACCCAGCTCATCGTTAGTGTATTTATAAGTCTTGAATGTTGACACGTACATTTGATAGTTGCTTTGACATGTCTACCTAATTGCAAAGCCAAAGCAGTAGTGATGGTTTGGTATTTTTTTTTCGATTAGCACTGGCTTGTTAGCTAGCTAATGACAACTGGACAGGTAGCTAAGTAAACATAGCTAAGAGGTATTTTTTGCACAGGCTACATCTCTGGTGAATGCATAGGTACAATGTGATATTTTTACATTCATTATGTGTAACAGCATGTTTCGATTTTTTTTGAGGAAACGGCATGTCGACTACTAGCAAACGTCAGCTTGAGCTCTAGGGAAACGTTTCCTTACGTGCCAGGATGTTTGGCCATCTATATCTTATACCTAGCCCTGTTTTAGTTTGTAAGAACACAGGAAAAGTGCACAAAAAGCTTTATGGTGTTTATACCTTTCTCTTGCCTTAGTTGGGTCCGTCATGGCCTCGAGAAAGAAGGTGCTCTTGAAAGTGATCATCCTCGGAGACTCTGGGTGAGCCGATTGATATTGATGGGAGGGATGTTCTGTAATTGGCACCACAGTCTTCTAAACATTTCTAATGAATGTACTGTATGTGTGACTTACAGAGTTGGGAAAACCTCACTGATGAACCAGTATGTTAACAAGAAGTTTAGCAACCAGTACAAAGCTACCATTGGTGCAGATTTCCTAACCAAGGAAGTAATGGTGGATGACAGGCTTGTCACTATGCAGGTTTGTTTTTTATTTTGTTTGTATCTTTCTATACACTCAAACTTTGTTGTACTTTTTATACACTCAAAAAAATATCAAATGTTCATAATTTAAAATTCACCAGAGTACACAATACATTTGTTTATGCATGCCTAGAGTTGTTTTATTGTATGCCTTGATTTGATGACATCATATCCTCTTTCCATTCTTTTCGCCAAAATCGATGAACCAGATTTGGGATACGGCCGGACAAGAACGTTTTCAGTCGTTGGGTGTGGCGTTTTATCGTGGGGCTGACTGCTGTGTGCTGGTCTATGATGTCACTGCACCCAACACGTTCAAAACCCTTGACAGCTGGCGGGACGAGTTCCTTATCCAAGCCAGCCCGCGAGACCCAGAGAACTTCCCCTTTGTGGTGCTTGGCAACAAGATTGACCTTGAGAATCGGCAGGTCTGTTCCTCCCCTCTGGTTCCATCAAATCATAGAGGCACTTTCTCTCTCCTCACTCGTCTCATTTATCTCAGTCCTGAACATTTCAAATATTCATTTTGACAGATAGGCTACCATATACATGTTAACTAAGACACTTCACACCATTGCTGGGCTATTACACCTAATTTCCATATAGCTAACTAACTGGTTTGTGTACCTGTACTGCCGCAGGTGACCACAAAAAGAGCCCAGGCGTGGTGTCAGAGCAAGAACAGTATCCCATACTTCGAGACCAGTGCCAAAGAGGCTATCAATGTCGACCAAGCTTTCCAGACTATCGCCCGAAATGCCCTCAAACAGGTACAGTTGTCACGACTCACTCTTGCATTATTTTGTCTGGTTACAATGTCCACTGTCATTAAAAAAGATTACCTGGTGTAACAGGTTTGGTTCCCCATGCTGGAATAAGCACAGTGACTGGTGTGTGTGGGTGTGGGTGTGGATGTGGGTGTGTGTGTGGATGTGTGTGTGTGTGTGTGTGTGTGGGTGCTTTCAATTAATGGAGGTATCAGTGGTTCCGCACAATTGAATCAGGAGAATGGTGTTAAAGAAGGACATGTGCATAACTGTTAGGAATGCATAATGCTGGCTATCTGCGGTACTTGATTTGTTGAAAGTCATTTGGCACATTGCTGTCTCCATCTCTACTGTTCTCAAAACAGCATGTTACACATATTGTAACGGCCTCCTTGTTAACTTGCGTAAACCTTTAAAGCAACATGCCACCATTTGTGGAAATATGTTCATTTTCCATCTCCCCTTGAGTTAATTCATTGAGTCATACCTTTCTCTTGTTCATCCAGTCCTTCTCTGAGTCTGGCGATACCACTTTTTAGCTCCAAGCTAGCATGTATCATTGAATCGGATTAGACCAGGCGAGATGCTAATGGTCCAATCCAATTCAGTGATAAAGTGGTATCCCCAGAAAGGTATGGCTCAATTAATTAACTCGAAAGGGGGTGGAAAATGAACAAATTTCCACAAATGGTGGCATGTTGCTTTAATTCTCATTGATTCTAATAGATACATCAATAAATGTAGACATTTCCTCCTGAAAATGTTAACATGATGTAGATATAAACTGCAATATAACATGACTTTTTCAACATTTTTCTTTTTTAATACCTCTGAAATTTTAGTTGTTGTGTATCTGTATCTGTAATATTTGTTTCTGCCAAGAATATTTGCAAAGGAATAAGACACCCAAACATGAAATGAAGTCGGTGAAAAACGGTGAAAAAAAACGGTTTACAAAAACTTGGTTTACAGCAACTGGGCCTGTTTGGATTTTAACCAGTTTTTTTCAGTGTTGTAAGTCTGGGGGTGACCGACTTAATTTCATGTGTGGGTGTCTTATTCTGTTGACAGCAGTGTCATTCCTGATTATCTGCACCGTCTATATAGCCACCTGTGCGGTGAAAACGATCACTTCCATGCTGTTGTTTGCACTCACAGGAATCGCAGGTAGAGACGTACGACTTCCCCGACCAGATCAAACTGAGAGACGACAGACCCGCCTCATCCAGCGAAGGCTGCAGCTGCTGAGAAGGAACGGGAGAAAGGGATGGATGATGGAACGATGGATGGATGGATGGAACGATGGATGGATGGATGGATGGATGGATGAGTGGACCAGTTAGACGGCAAGGAACACCAGGGGGCGGGGCGGGGCGGGGCGGGAGGAGGGGTGGGGGGGTTGGTTGAGGCCAGAGCATGGGTGGATTCCCCTCACCAATACTCCCATATGCAAACCATTCAAATTCAAAATAAAAAGATTGCATATTTTCTTAACTCCCCTACCTATGTAAAGATCTCATAGGACAGAAACCAGTTGCACAGTATCACTTTTATTATAAGTACTCTAGAAAGAAAACACATGTTTCTATTCAATATACAACATATGTGATAGTCATTATATTATTGTCAGTATTGTTTTGTTATGTTTTATTCTTTTTTTTCCATCTCATGATTTAAAAAAAATAACTGCTTGGGTGCAGACAGGCGGTTGTCAGCTGTCATTTGCTTGTCTTCTTGCCACTGTCTGTCTTCGGTGTGCCTTCCATCTTCTGTGGAATTCTTGGCAAGTGTTGTAACCCTGCCTTATTGTGGTATTATTCCTTGTTTGCCAAATCGATTTTCTTTCAGCCATACAAACCCAGACCCTCTTCCATCAACACTGCCCTGCCCAAGAAAGTAGTTTCCCAGCAGCACGAGTCAAATGCAGAAAAGTATATTACTTGCATAAAAAAAGAGACATGCACAGTTGCCATTTAAGGTACAAGGAACCATCTTTGAGATGGGAGGTGGCACTTTTGGAAAGAACAAGGAACTCTTTTGCATTGAGCTGGTTGGTTACTTAAATGTGCATGACGGAGCTGATGGATTAGGGTCCGGGGTTGTTGGATCGTTTTTGGGGCCTTTCCTCTGGACAGTGGCCTAGGGAGAACTTGTTTACCAGATAATCTGGGATTATCTGTTTGGCATCAGGTGGGGGTGGCACAGGCTGTGTATGTAAAATCATATTCCGGTATCCCCTGCCTGTACAGTTCACTGAAACAGTATATCCTTGGATTTAAATGGATTAAATTGAACACTCACTTACAATCTGTACATGTCCCCCTCAAATGAATGTATCTGTCAAACGCTTTCTCAGAACCCTTTGAATATCTGACAGCCATGTTATCATGTGGAAGACCACAGAAATGTTGATTTCTGCCAGGTTCTAGCCAGTTTCTATTTCAATTTGTTTTTAACAAACCACCTTTTTGTATTCTTACATGTTAGATGTAATAATACAATGTTCTCAGGAACACTCACCTAAGACCAAATGATCCAAAAGATGATCTTATAATTCCCTCTGTTAACACCTGTCCCGCTGTTTGGTGTGGTACATTCTCACCAGTGTCAACATGATATTTAGTACCAGTATGTCCTCCACTTTGGCCGAATTGTAAAGGTCTCTGTGAATTAAGATCTCAAACACTTTGATTAAAATCTTTGGGACCCCAGCCTGTATGAATTCTGTTGATTTTTACCCTTCCTTACATCCTGTCAAGCAGTCCAATATACAAATCATGGTAAAATTTTAACTTTTGAGGTCATTAACATGAAAGTACAATCCTATCCATCATGTTTAATCAATTGTCAATATTTCAACCAAGCAGTAGAAATAAATGTTTCCATAAGGGCAGTGGCTTAGGCCGGCCTTGTTTTCCCTTCTGCATTTGTTTTTCCCTACATTCGCAATGGTTTTGTTCAAGACTACTTTGAAATTCTTGTGTTTAATCTTACCTTCTCTTAGAAATCATCTGGGACCCCTATTCATCCCTTGAGCCAACTTATCACACAGCAGGTCTATATCACTAAACCACACATTCCTCACTAACAATGAAATCAGAGGGCTGCTAGTGGTGACAATGGTAGGCCTAGTTTCCTGCATCATCACCATCCCTTTTAAGGTTAGCAGCACAAATCTGTGTGTGTGCAACATTGTGCATAAAGGACAAGAATACTTTAAAGGAAATAATTAATCATTTTCTTTTTACCAATAGTCCTACAATGATTGACCTTTTTCCAAACAGCCCTTTTTTCTCAACAAGACTACATTTTTGTTGTTGTTTGAAAGACCTAATTATTTTTGGCTGGTTTATTTAGGCCTATTCATTGTGCACACGGTTGGCTTTCCAGGCTAATTTAGACTTAAAGGAGAAGTTTGGTGTGAATCAATCAATAGACCTGCTGTCTGAGGTCACCAAGTGCTGTCAGTAGGAAATTGAAAAAGAAAATTTGATACAGTATAGGCCAAATACTGAACCAGCAACAACAATAAGTGAGTAGGCATAGTAACTTACTTTCAGTTTAATTTCGCTATGCCACATTCATTTAACCTTACTTATCGGTTCGTTGTTCAGCCTATGTTGCAACTTTTCTGGTTCTTTTTCCAAAAGACAGCATTCAGTGACCTTCAATAACAGAGCTATTGATGGACTCACTCCGGATTTCTCCTTTAAACCCAAATTTCCATTCTTTTACGGTCCAGAAAACCTTTTCCTTATGATTCCAGACTTTGTGGACCTGTGGAAGCATCTGAGGGCCAGCCATACAGCCAGCCAAGAGCTGGAAAGACCCAGACACTCCACCGATTGCAGACAGTGACTGCAATGCACAATGTTTTGAAGGGACACTGTGATGCCATTGGGCTGTGCCTATAGCTGGACAGCCAATCTGCCAATAATGACACAATAACAACAATAGGCTAATCACCATTAAGATATTATATAAGTGTTTGTTATTAGTAAATTACAGTTTACAGCCTCGGGTTCTCATAACATGACCAAATATCCTCGTATGAAATATACATATGCTAAATCCATAACATTAGGCCTACACAGTCAAACAAATCGTCGCTCATTTAAGACTGCAGTTGGACACAACCGTGGTTTTCTGTAATCCACTGTCTTTGAGAAAACTGACATCTGATCAGCAGTGCCTCATCCCCTTCCCTTGGCATTAACGTGGCAGTGACATCTGTCGGCATGTTTTCTCCTTTTTGTCCTCTTTACAAAGATACCGGGGGTCCAAACGCATCCATAGTTTCTAATATCAAGCCAAGGTGATCCAGAAAAGATCCTACTGATACGCGCAGAATGCGAGCCTCATCTGCGGTCCATTGCCTGTAAAAGATTAGCATAAAAGCATTAACATTAAGCATTAAACCATGGTTCAAAATGTGAGGCGCACAATGCAGTAGAGACTGACTAAACAAGAGAGAGGGACTAACACTGATAATACGTTGCCCAGTGCCACAAGTTCCTTAGTAATTCCTCCTTTTCTTGGCTCACGGTCAGGTGAGAGAGAGTTCAAAGCGATGGAAGCCTCGCGCTCAGATGGGAACGGAATATCCAAGTTGCTGAGGGCAAGTCAAGGCATCTGATAATAACGTTTAAAAGTTTCAAAACAGACTAACGTTACACGTCAAATGAACCACGACATGTTGGCCACAGTTAGGCGCACCATCAAACTGGTGTGTAAACATGGCACCTTATGAGAGTTTACGTCGAGGCAAAACCTTGCGACTGATATTCGACTTAATGTAGGCTATTGTCTAAAGGCACACAGGAGATAATGACCATTTATTTCACGACAAGCCCGAGCATTAAGAAAAGGATACAACTTCAGCTTCTGCTGTGCGTGGTTTGCGGACACATCTTCCGCCATCTTCTTCTTCTGGTCTGCAAAGTTTGGTTGAAAAAACACTTAAAACTCGTACCGCCACCTACTGGATGTATCAATTACGAGGGATGCGCAGGCTAAGTCCACTGCGGTGACGTGCTGTGTCAAGGCATACAAAAATGAATTGATAATATTTGGGTCAGTTTAGACGGTTAAAATTGATATTTCAACACAAATATTTCTTGGGAAAAAGACATCACATAGATCAAAAGGAAAAAGGATATCAAACACACTGCATCTCTGATATTGCTAAAAAACTTTGTTAACCTGTTGAGTGAATTATTTTAACAATGCTTTGTCCAGTAGCGTCTCTCCATTCATCTAGAATCTACACAGGACAGAACTTTGTGTTAAAAGTCTCTGTGAGTAATTGTTGCATCATGGGAACTCTCTCGCATTCCACCTAATAGAACTCGACGAGCATTGTTGGGTCTGGTATTCTATAATGTTCTAATCACATTATTTGTGATGGTAGGCAGAGAGTTTAGAAGGAGCAATATTTAAGAATCTTTGTGGTAGGCTACTCCCTGGGGACCAGTCACAGGACAGTAGGCCTATTTGTGATGGTAGCCAACTCCTTAACAGGTCAACGATGATGAACAAACGGGCAGGTAATTCTGATACTGGTCAAACTTATAACGTTAAGGAATAAGTTCAGTCTTGCAGTATTTAACGATCATCGTCCGTCAATCAATATCGCAAAGTGGCGGAGGTGTGTGTATCCAAAGCCCATTGCTGTAGTCTAATATTGCCTAGGCCTATGAATTTATGAAAATGCGTGGAAACGCACGATTTCTCATGGTCCAGAACTGATCCAAAACTGGCGTTCTGCCTGACTCAGGGTATAGGCCTCCTGTCAGAATTCGTTCAAATTTAAGTTACAATAGTTTTTGTAAAGTGGGCAATACAGATGTGACCTTATGACGTCATGTTTGACAGTGACGTCACCTGGATCACGGGCTATAAATAGAGCGGCCAGGCGCAAGAATTATCATTTTTCGTTCACTGTCTAGTGAGCTATGAATTGTAACACAAACATGTCGCCAGTTACCGAGGGTAAGACACCAGTGGAGGTAGAGTCACCTGAGCCCATGCAAAGGGACTTGACTCCTGTTGTTTCCCCCGAAATACATAATGAATTGTTAGATGACAAACTCGTAGTTGAGGATGTCACCCCAGAGGAGGTTAAACGGGCTGAGATCTATGCTAAGATCAAAGCCATGCTCCCTGAGGGATTACCTGAGCCACTCATTGAGGCAATGAATCGGGCAATTTGTGAGTTAATCATTGATCATAATGGTAATACTGAATCATACATTAAAGCTAAGATGGAGGAGGAGGCTTCTCTGAAGAAGTCTACCTGCAAGACCCAAATGCAGAAAAGCTCCGGTAAAAAAAGGTTCTGGCGAAAGCCCAGGGTTGAGCCCGAGGCCCAGGAGCAGCCAGCTCCTCGAGAGTCTTTCGGTTGCTTCCCCTTCAGACTGATACTGAGAAGGCTTTTCAAAAGAAATAAATAAATACTGTTGTGTTACAATCAATCACTGGTTTTAATGTTTTTATTGAGCTGAACTAAGTTAGAAATAAGGCAACATAAAAATAAAAACGTTGTTAGCCTAGGCCTAATAACAATAATCAATGATTAGTAATTTATGTGCCCATTGTGAGCCTGGTCTGCTGTTCTCCAGAATGACTGAGTTATAGTAGGCTATGAAGATTTTCATAATCACTTTTCAGTTTATAGTACAGGATGACATAGGGGGCTACGATGTGAATGGCTCATTACTTAGACTCATTTAGAGAAAATGTGAACTGGCTTGTCCAGACTCAGCCATATAAAGGCTTTGGGGTTGTTGTCCATGTTACGGCCTGTGAAGTAGCCTACTGGGTGGAGTAGATAAGAACAACATAAAAGAGTATTAAGGCTACATGGTAGGCCTAAATGTTCACATTTAAGTAAGAATCAGTCAAGTTGTTAGAATGAAGCAGATCCGCTTCTCGAGAGATCGCTATGCTGCCTGCTGATGATGAGATTTGGTGCATCTGAATAGACTACTGGCCTATTAACCTGTTTAGGAGTGAATTCTTTGTACTATTCCAGAGTTCGAATTATAATTTCAAGGGTAAGGGGGTCTCTATCTTAAAAAAAAAAAAAAAAAAAAAAAAAAAAAAAAGTTTTGCATTCTACCTAGGTGAAAAAGCGTCATGTTGCTTAATGTCCCAAAACGGCGACCAATCAACAACTCATGGACATTACCAGTCATGCTTATTTTCACCTTTACAGAGAATGTCAAAACCAATAGACTAACTAAAGGTACAGGCGACGCGTAGGCTATTGCAGGTTTTTCTCTCCATATTGGCGCTTATTAGGCTGCCCTACATCCCAAAAGAGTAAGTTTGTGAACTCTTATACACACAGAGAAATAGAGGTACAACTGTGCACCTAAAAGGGTACAACTGCTTGTCGCACGGGCAGTACCATTTTGAGGAACATTAATGTACCTTCATGTGCAGGTACCTTTTGGTACCCTAGTCATTTGTACCCTTTAAGGTACATTTGTGTAC
>JASCQY010000022.1:2669172-2687047 GCA_030264315.1 Sardinella tawilis
GGCAAAATCTTGTCTAGGAGGAGGAGAGGATACTGTGCTCTGTAGTATTTTGAATGTGATTGCAGTACCAGTTTTTGTCCACAAACTTACATACTGCTCCTTTAAGATCATACTTTGATGTGTTGCAAGTTTTCTAAAATACTGTGAAGTACTTGTACATGTGCAGCAGATGATCCATTATCCACTGAAATATGCCCATATTTGCAGACATCTTAGGGCTAGGGGCTTACAGTGCACGTCCACCAACCAAACAAAGTTTTTGTGAAAACTCTGGCTATACTAGGGACAGTTTTGTGAGGCACAACACGTCCATTGAAAATCTATTTATTGTCCATTGTGTGGAAGAAGGTGGGATTAGATTTTATTGCATATAGGCTATATGTATGATGTGCCATTTACATATTTATGTACATGACATTTCAGAAAAATGTTGACAAGAAAATGTTGACTTAATGTAAATAATAAGCTGAGGGAGTTTTGTGGGGGTAACTATTACTTAGTTTTTACCCTATCCACTGGTAATAAAACCCTCTGTAGGTCTATAATGAATGAACATGATAACACAAAAAAGCTACTCTGAATGCACATCACATACCACATATTTTCGATGGGTGGCAAACCTTGGCAAAAAACACAGTGAGACTTACTTACTGTGGACGGGATGAAGGCCTAACAGGAGTGTTGTTTATAACATATGCTTGCTACACTATGGCAAAATTGCTTACTAAATGATAACTTGTAATACCATGGTTTAGCCAGTAGAGACTCTCAAAAACAGTCTCTGTCCACACCACTGTCTCAACAGTATGAGTATCAACAGGTCATGCTTAGTCTACGTGAGTCATAAAATGTTGCGAAGTTATTAACGGCCCCTGAAGTGTGTCAAGTATGCCCCTGGCCACTTGTTCAGTCCCAAAGGCATTTACAGTGGGAGCAGGACTGAGAGGAAGGATGGGATGTGACGTATGCAAGCCCATCTTTTGTCTTATTGTGTCAGCCAACAACCGCCTGTAAACAATTAGTTGTGGAGAAGATTTCTCCCACTCAAGACATTTATAGTTTCTCATGCATTCATCTTAAGTGCTAAATAGTGTGTTAACATAACCAGAAAGCTACTGCCAAGGACTCAGAAAAGTGCATTGGCCTATAAAATATTTTTAGTCATTATTGTACCAAATATGCCATGTTCTGACCTCAGTGGGTCTTTATAGCACTGTGGGCACATTCAGCCTTCAGTGGGCATCTGAGGTGACTTTCCATGGAGTTTTGATGCCTCACATCACAGATTCAGATGTATACTCATCTTGTTTTATTTGTCAGTGGCTGAGTTAACAGAATATTCATCTTTTTAAAATAAATAAATGAATACTCTATAAAAGGAACTACTGTCATTGTTGATTTTTCGGTGCCAATAACATTAATATCAGCTATGTTTGACATTATTTAGGCCTCCTAGTAATAGTTAATGTAATATTGATAATGTATCTCTCATGGTGGGTTCATTTTGTAGGACACTTCAGAGAGAAAATATACAATAAACAATTTCCAATCAGTTTCCAGTCTCTCTAAATAAATCTGTGGTGTCAGTGAGTTTAAACCTTGTGGAAAAAGATTTTCCTAGTCTCACAGTGTCTCCACATAGGGTTGGTTTAACTGTTCTTTAAGACATTCTACGCAGGAAATGAGCATTGTAGCTTCTGTGAATTATCCACCAAATGCAGCTGTCCACAAACTATGTGTCTTGAAGCGTGGGAACAAGGGTAATTAAACAAAAATAGCAGTCACTTGTCCTAAACAACCAAGCACTTTGATCATTATCAGCTTAGCTAGCCCTTTAGGAAAGCAAGGTGTTTATGGTAATGAGGTTAGTTATGGAAAATAGTCCCCCACTTCCTCCAGTTTTGATTGATTTTCCATGGATGCTCCAGAGTATCCATCCAGAGTAGAGAAGAGGTACACCACACTAGCCCAGTGCAACTAAAAGTTAAAAGTGTAAAAAGGTGAAAAATATGTACCAACTCATAGTCATCATAGCCTATATGTTTTACATCTTTAAACCTCCTGTCCTCTGAAATAGGTTGTCAACGGTTAACTTTTACAAAAGTGAATATTTTAGTTCTCAAAAATTCAGTTTTGTTTAGTTTATCTAGGTAGAGATTTGAAGAATAGCTTGACAACGGGCCAAGAGAACCATACAAATATTGATGTTTCTCTTAAAGCGCAGAGAGAACTCTTTGACACTGTGGAAAAAAGCAAAAATATTGTTTCGAGGTCCCAAACAAACATTCAGCTAAGATGATATTCTTCGAGGGAATCAAGTAGAATACACTTCATCATATCAGCTAACTGCCTCTGGGGATGAGACAGAGAGGAGCCGTGCAGTCTTCACTCCTAGATGCTCCAAAATAATCTCTCCTTCAAACGCACAGGCATTTGGTAATGATTAGGAGATGCTCATTGTAAATCGTAATGTCAACGAGTTCAATGTGTCAGTCTTCTTCTGTGTCTTTGTCATTGAAAGCAGGAAACCGACGAGGTGGGGAAACTCCAAACAGCTCTTAAATGTTCCAGTCTGAGGTGAAATTAAAACTTTTATTTTGTCTGGACCATTGGGTTTCCCCTCGAATGTCACCTTTCCCAGATGTACCTAGCTGTACCCTATTAGTAGGCTGAAGCCAATTATGCCCATTTATTTATTTATTTTTTTGTCAGGGTACAGGTATGATGAGCTGATGCGCACAGTGAATTGCAGTTATACAAAGTCGTGGCGCTTTCCTGATCTATTCATCAGCTATTTGGTAACATGGTGAGAAGCTCAAATTTTCAAGTTAAAACTTTACTGTTTTCACGGTCTTACTTTTCTATTTCCCCTTCACCAATATTTTTTCTGCAGCTACTAAAATAGCAGCGGAATGCTAATACCATGAATAAATATGAGCGCACGGAAAGTTTTGTAGTGGAAACTGTCATTTGAAAAAACCTCTCCAGGTTGGAATGCGCTGATTGGAGACCGAGTGATATGCATGACTGAATTTGAAAGTAATCACTGCCGCGGAGATGCTATAAAAACAACAGTTTGTTCCCTGTCCAGTATTGTCTCGCCTTGAGACGTGAAACAAGGGCGTTTTCTGGACCGTTTCAAACCCCTCGACAGCCTCGTAACATCTCTTTTACTTGGCGTGTAGAGCTGAGACCTCACTATTTTACAAAATGCTTCACAAAAGTGGGTTTCTCCTGTTCCTCGCCCTGGCCACATCTGCCTATGATATGGACCAAGGAGGAAGCTCACCCAGAAGAGCGCGTTTTTCATCCAACAGCCCATGTAAGTTCATGCAGTCGTTTCTTTGGTTCAGAATTAGTGTTTTGTCTTGCAGCCATGTATATGCTTGTTTCATTCCGGACTGGAATGCTTAATTTTACCTTTAAACCCTGCTTAATTGCGATTGATGTGTGTTCCAGCCATACCGCATCCTAGACTGTTTAATTATCAGTCTCCCCTTACAGAATCTGTAGTCTCTCTCTCGCTCTCTCTCTCTCTCTCTCATACACACACACACACACACACACACACACACATATACACACATTCTCAATGGTGTCTTTATCTCTCTCAGCTGATGTAGCTCGCTGCCTCAATGGAGCTCTACAGGTGGGGTGCGGCACCTTTGCTTGCCTGGAGAACTCTACCTGTGATACGGATGGCATGCATGAAATCTGCAACAACTTTCTCAGTGCTGCTGCTATTTTCAACACACAGGTATAGAAGCCAGGGTTTGCTAATAGTGAACTAAAGAAAATGTAGAAGGTGTTTTAGTGGCCCAAGGATACAGGTGTTTCATGGGCATTTGTCTATCTTCCACAGGGAAAAACGTTTGTGAAGGAAAGCCTGAAGTGTATCGCCAATGGCATCACCTCCAAAGTCTTCCAGTCCATCCGCCACTGCCCTTCCTTTCAAAAGATGATTGCTGAGGTGCAAGAGGATTGTTACAGCAAGCTGGACATCTGCAAACTGGCTCAGAGCAACCCTGACGCCATTGGAGAAGTCGTGCAGGTGCCCATGCACTTCCCAAACAGGTACGCACCTCTTTACCTGAGAGATACTGTACTTCTTTAAGAGTAATTGAATATAATGTTTAGTAACTCAAAACAATGGCTCCTCCAATAAAGACCCTTCACATTTTTTATTGGTAGATGGTATCAGAGCATACTAATAATTCAGGTCAAGTCCTATCCCACATGATGCCATTGGTGTATTGTGTGTCTCTGACGACAGGTACTACAGCACTCTCCTGCAAAGCCTGATGGAGTGCGATGAGGACACGGTGGCGACGGTGCGTGCCGGCCTGATGGCCCGCCTGGGGCCTGACATGTACACCCTCATCCAGCTGCTGCAGAACAAGCCCTGCCCTGCCGAGGCTGCGGCCGCCGGCCACGCGGGCATGGAGGGCCGTGGAGGCTTCCGCTGGGCCATGGCCCCCATGTTCAAGATCCAGCCCAGCCTGCGCACCCGCGACCCCACTCACCTGTTCGCCAAGAAGCGCTCCATCGAGGAGAGTCCTTAACTCGGAGGAAGACACGTGATGGTGTTGGCCTCCATAAGATGAATGCATGAGGCCGTCACTCTCACACACACCGACACACACTTGCTTTACAACACACACACATACACACACACACACAAACACACACACACACACACACAATGCATTACACACTTACTATTACACATTCACAGAATGCAGTTTCTCACTTTTTGCTCCCCACATACATAAACAACCACGTATGTATTACTACAGCTATTAAGCACATAATGAACCTCTTTGAATATTCCTGTCTTGTAATATAGCATCTGAATCTGCACAACATCTGAATAGTACTATAGTAATGTGAAGCT
The DNA here is from genome assembly GCA_030264315.1 of Sardinella tawilis. Taxonomy (NCBI): domain Eukaryota; kingdom Metazoa; phylum Chordata; class Actinopteri; order Clupeiformes; family Clupeidae; genus Sardinella; species Sardinella tawilis. Next base: position 2,674,067 of record JASCQY010000022.1, read on the forward strand.
ACGTCAACATAGAGCACTTTACTGCATAGACTGGATGCATTCATCTGTGTGTGATGTCTCAACAGCACAGCATGACCAACTGATCTGTTTTTAAAAGAGGTGGAAAAAACCCATGTGTAACAACCAGAAACATATTTAATTGCGCTTATGGTATTCTATTGATATTTATTTTCTTACCAAATGTAATTTATGCCATAATATTATATTTTATTGTTGTTGGCCCAAGTCTGTATTTGAAGTGGAACTACAGTTGAGAGGTATCACAGCTATGGCAGTCGAAGGCAAGGATGTGCAACCTCATGCTGGTCATGGGTTTTGTGCGTGTTGAGAGTTGTCATCGCTCAGAAATTATTCCACTGACGGTTGGGCAACATTACTTAACATTTTGGTGGATGGGTTTTTTTCTTTGATAGAATCTAACCATGATTTATCGTCAGCAGGATTAAAGGTGATTAAAGAACCGAATGATGATTCATTCCGCTCTTTTTTTCTTGTTCACTGTAAAGTGCCTATTTCACTTCAAGTGGGACAACTGCTTTCTGAAAAGAAATCTAATAAACAGAATTAATCTAAGTCCATTTGTGTGCATGCATTTGTTTACGTCAACGGTGGCCCGGCACAGGAGTTCGGCCTTTTACTAGACACATGACTGTGAAACCTTTCAGATAGCATTTCGAGGTTAAGAAAGATAAAAAAATATATGTCTTTGGTGTTGTAGAGGAAAATAAATAATCATGAAAGATCATGAAATTCTGCTGTACTGAGATCTTCATCACAACAGTGACAACATTGTGGACTGAAAAAATGACTGACATTTCTTGAAAACTGGGTCAGGGAAATGGAACAAGAGGAATTGTTTGAAAGCCACAAGTATGATCTTAAATGTCCAACCTCATAAACAGGCATTGTTATATGTTTTGCAGGCATATTTGCAGGCAGTATTTAGACTGTCCACAAGGTGGCAACATCATCCATCCTCTTGGTACAGGCAATACTGTAAGCATTTCCTCACTTGTCTTACTTGAAAGATATGAAGCAATTCATTATAAGCTTTGGTTATTCTACACAGCAGGTTTCACTCCTGATTCCTGTCTGTCTTCCACACCAAATAATGCACAAACACAACACATACACAATAACATAACTTCACACTACTCTTATTGGGCTAAAGATTAATGTAGTTGTCAGGATTTCTTGACAGAACCATTTCTTCAAAGGAGCCCCTGGTATTTTCTTGAATACATATCTAATCCCCATCTGTAATTGCGCAACCACACATAATTAAGCTTCACCTCCCAATCACAATTTGGCATCTCACATTGGACCACATGGAATTACATCAAACCAATAGCCAGACAGCAGCAGCAGCTCTGTGCAATCCTCCTCACGGCCTCTAGGAGTCGCCAAAGCCCCTCTCTAATGCTAAATCCACCACCACTGCCCTGATGTCCTCCTCCACCTGCAGATGGAGCAGAAGGAGCGCACGGCAGGCCTGGTTATTGTCCTGCAGCTTGGCAGCGGTTAGATACAGCAGCTAGTCTGTGTGTGCAGACACCCTGTGTGTGCAGAGACAGATGTGCACCCCTCCCCCAAACAGGCCAGGCTCAGGCCAGTTATTTACAGGGCCGGACGCAATCTGGCAGGTGGCTGACCGCACAGATAAGATGCACCTTTCCAAACACTTTATATGGCCCCATGCACGCCCCTTCGCCGAACCGCAGAGAGCCGTCTATCTGTGAACCACAGAACCCTGGAGGGAGAGAGAGAGGCCAAGGGTTCTATTCTACGAGTGTTTAAAACACTGCGGGTACAGAAATGCTTGTAAGAGGTTGAGGGGAGGCAGTTAGACAGTTGATCATCGCAAGCTTTAAACAAACACAAAATCAAGCAGACTCCCACTCTCAGGTTTGGGCTTGGAAAGCGATGTGATTTCCCAACACGACCCTCTCGAGGAACAGACAACATGCGCAAGAGCAGGAGAGGGAAATAAGCAAACTCCCACCATTCCGGTCATCCAAGCGTTTCGTCACAGGACCCCGTGTCATTTATCAAGGAAGCGGAGTAGGAGTTGTGGGAGCAGGGGCCAAAGAGGGCTGAGAGAGGGGGAATAACTGTCCTTGGTTTGCACATCATCAAAACCACAGATCCCCAACTCTCAGCATTTATCTTCTAAAAGATTCAACTGTAGGGAGGAATTAAGAAGTCGAAACACCAGAATTCAGCCCTCCAGTGCTGATGTTCTGGTGCTTGCGCTTCATAAAAAGACATTAATGTCTTTCTTTATGAGCTCTTCCAACACTATTACATCAACTTTAAATGATTAAATCCAGTTGGCCTTATAAAATGATTATTTATGGACAATGAAATAAATGAAGACTGTTACTTTATACCTCAGCTGACTGTGTCTTATGAGATCCAGTGTCTTTTCTGCAGGAGGATCTTCCAGGCATGGCGTACTTCAGAATGTGTGTGAGGAATTATGAGCTGTGCTGACTGTGTGACCGGGCTGAAATATGTGTGTGTGTGTGTGTGTGTGTGTGTGTGTGTCAGTGCGTTACTGGACAGAGGAAGCGCTGCGATGAGAGAGAGCTGACTGGTCGGCCGCTGTGCCTTAAAGGTGCTCAGCTCTGGCGTAGTCACATGGCTGATAGCTCTGGGCTCTCACGCTCACCTTCACTGTCAGCCTCCCGAGGTGTTTGTGCCGCACAGCCACCTAGCAGTCACACATGACTGGGCACCAAGACAGGAGCGCTGACCCACTCCACTGCTGCCATTACTCACGCGTCAGCGACATGATGCCAAAGAGCCCTCCAGAGCTCCACAGTGGGGGTGGTGATGGGGCTGGAAGGCCCAGCAAACATAATGCAATACTATGGAAATGGCAAAATGTTTCGTCATGATGATCCGTTATGTATTATGTCTAAATAACAGGTCTAAATAAGGTCTTGGTATCATTTTAAATTACAAATTGAAAAACAATTTGATATGGCACATATACAATATGTTTGTCTATGTCATTTTCATTTAGATAATTTTCTTTGTGTTAACTGCTTTTCTACTGATTGATGAAAGGCTTTTCTATTTGAAACAGAGTTTAAATAGCATTGCAGTGGGATATTAGTGATGAAACCATAACAAAATCATGCATGAACTCTTATTCATAGTCTGATGAAGTTAATGGTGATGAATAGTGATTTTGATGATAAGTGCCCTCTAGTGGAGAGACTGGCACACTGGGACCTGGAGAAAAGCCTGAGCCGTCCCCCGTGATAAGGCTGGAATGTTTCAGATGGAGTCTTATCCAATGTGACCACCCATCAGCTCCTTTCCTTGTGTGTTAGGGAACACCCTTTCCTCTCTGGGCTCGGCTTTACACGTATCCCGCTCACACTGGGGCTGACGGACAGTGGCACGTAGCTCACTGCAGGCTGATGTCATTGTTGCTGCTGCCTGCCCCCGCCACACACACACACACACACGCACACACACGCACGCACACACACACACACACACACACACACACACAGACAACCAACCCCTGAGACTCGCACTGGCGTAGCACAGTAAACACCAGGGTGACAACATGTCCTCTACGCTGACAGGCAGCCAAAGCAAGCATAGGGTATCTGTCAAGTTTTAGAAATGAGAATATTGCTATATATGCGCAAATATATTCCATGTCATATTCAAGGGAAAACTGACAGACACGTGCTTAGGATGCCTGCATTGCAGATGGTAAGATACTAAAATGTGTTACCATATGGGGGTGATGTTCAGATGTGAATACACATTTAGTTTTGAAAACTAACAGGCTGCAGATAGAAGAGGCATGAGAGAGGAATGGATGCTGGGTCAAAGGTCACTTGCAGGGGTGTGTGTGTATGTGTGTGTGTGTGTGTGTGGGGGGGGGGGGGTGGTGGGGGGGGAGTTAAGTGAAAGCAAACAAAACATCAGCACTAAGCCATATGGATAAACGTGACTTGGTGACCGTGTTTGCTCTTTGCCAAACTTAGCACCTTCCACTCCCACCGGCTTTTATAAAAACCCAAACAATTGCATTTGTTTGGACAAATGTTTGCCAAGAGACTCTCATCCAGGGCCAACCAAGGTGTCGCAAAGTGCCACTTGAGGCCGTGTCTGTCCACAAGGCCTTCCTGGGCCATCTGTCCGCGGTGATAATGGAAGGCTCTTAATTGCACCTCACGGCCCATTAGCCCCCCATAAAGCCAGGTGTGCAGTCTATAGATAGCTTTTACTGGGCATCTAATGGCAGCCCAAACCAGGCAGATGCCACTTGGAACTGCTACCATTTCCAGGGATTAATACTATCATGCGGCCGTCCTCTCAGAAATGGGGGCAAGTCAAGGGGCAGGAAACACAAGGTCGAAAACACAAGGCCCTTCACCGTGTCCCGTCTGAGCCTTGCAACCGGCGCATGAGCCTGGAATTCTAGAAAGCTCCACCAGGCGCATGTCTGCACTTTTTCCAAGCGTCAGCAGGACAATGCAGACTCTGTGGTTGCATTTACATAGGACGCTCCCACAAAGTCTCGTTTGTCACTTTTGTTTTATGGCTGGGTAAACATTTGGGTTGCAGAACGAATGTCAAACGCACATGCACAAGATAGCAATAAAACTGTGGTCAAGGCAGAAGAACCCTAGAGGGTTTTTTTTTTTTTTTTTTTTTAAACGGTTTCGTGACGCACACGATTCTTCCCAAGTCGATTCATAAGAATTGCCTTCAGTGCACTTCAGCTGTCCTGCTGGCTCAAATTAGGCAGAGAGCAATTTGATCTTGTCAGCAGTGGGAGCCGGAGTGAGGCGCAGGTGATTTGTCTGCTGCTGGCGTGGGGGACACTAGATGGTGTGGGCCCTCGCCGAGGCCAGACGCCTCGCGTGATTGATGGCGCACCGGTGCGGTCGAAAAACACTCTCTTCCCACCATAAATCACAGACCCTCACAAAACACCACCACCACCAGCACCACTCTCAAGCACTCTGCAGAACTGGACATTCGCTCAGAAGTCAGCAAGTCATCGCAACTGTCCTTGCCCGGTCCCCAGTCTTAAAGGAGAAGTTTGGTGTGAATCAGTCAAGATTGTTTGAAGTTACCAAGTGCTGTCAAAAAAGGAGGAAATTTGATACAGCCTAGACCATATACTGAACTGGCAAGTTGTAAATGACATTAAGTGGATGGGGCTTACTTTCAGTTTCATTTAGGTATGCCCCATTCAGTTAACATTAGTTATCATTTCATTATTCGATCTGTGTTGCATAAAATTTTCTGGCTCTTTTTCCAACAGACAGTATTCGGTGACCTTGAACAACAGGGCTATTGATTGAGTCACACTGGATTTCTCCTTCAAACCCACCTCTCGTCTTCTCAACAAGTGACACCCTTGGGATCCCCGCCCCCTACATTCCACCCGTACTACCCTGGATAAACAGCCAGAGGAACAGCAAGTCAAAAACACTAAAGAGGTCAAAGTCCATTTTCCAGTAAGGTTATTAATATTCCTTTAATAGAGCTGTTTGCCATCATGGTTGGTTGACTTCCAGTTGTACATAAGTGCACAGCCACTATATAAACATTAACACGGCATATCATTCAAAAGAAAGAATACCATGGTGGTCCATACAATCTCACAAATTCATTGTCCTCAATCCTCTAACAATCATTAACCCCTTGTACCCTTCATCAGATCACACAAGTGTTATCAAAAAGTAATAAAAAAGGACTGTAGTATTCAAATCAGGCAGTTGAATCACTAACATTTGCAAAGACAGATGAAAACATTGATTTTAGATGATTGTCAATACCAGCTGTCAGTAAAAGCACATCCTACCAGAGGAAAATAAAACAAGTCATTTAGTTACGATTTCAAACTTCATTTGGGCTTAGGGAGCATAAGCTTTTTAAAAGTACAGAAAGTACAGTAGAGCAAATACCATTAACAGCACATTTGTGGATTAATCAGATGTTAAGCACATGTGTCACCATGGTAATGACCTGAGGGCAGAGTCAATCTGATATCATTGGCACAGGTTTATTCTGCACAAAATGTTATAGTATGCACAAGATAGCATTAGGGATCAAGAGCTCAACACCTATGAATACAAACTGGCCTGGATCAGTAATAGCTTATTCTCTTTCAGAGAACCCTTTCCTCTAGCTCTTCATTAAAAACTATCTTTCATTCACTGGGTTAACAAAGGTGTGACTTCATACAAAAATAATTAAAAAGAAACCATATTGTAAATATATAATAATAATAATAATAATATTTATACAATTTAACTGTATTTACAAAGACAGCCAGGGCTGTTAGGAAATGTATTATAGAAGACTTCTTTTCTGAGATTTTGGTCTCAAAGATTATGGGAAAACAACAGCATACAATTACTCTTTATAAAATGTATGGTGATCATTTAACTTCAGTCTCTTTATCAAACGCCAAGGGGAGGCTGATTTTTCAGCGCTCAACGGTCGGCTCTTCTCCCATGAGGCATGAGCTCCATTTGTTTACAAGCATCTCGCCCATCTCTAGTGTCTGTCACAGCCTCCATGTCAAACGCCCGCTTGGAAATGCATGGGTCCTTCCACAGGGCCAGAAAGCTGAAGCATTGAGAATGCGAAAGCGAAGCCCTAATGTCAGCTGAATATGTAGTAGCCGTCTCTCCCAGCCTGAAGGCCTTGGCTCCTCCTCGGCGCTGGGACAGACCGGCCAAGAAATCCAGCTGCTCGTCCAGTCACTAAGTCACCATCAGTCATTCCTCCCGCAGCTGACATTGGCCAATTGTCCCTCGGGAATCTCAATGCTCTCTGTCAGATGGGAGCTGTTGTTGTCATGTGGTGGGGCGAGGTATTTGAACTGAAGAAAAAGCTGCATGGTAAAAGCAGTCAGCAAACATCAATCAGTTTCTGTTCAAAAAAGGTCTGATTTCCCATGAGTCTTTGCTCTAACTAGGAGTCCTGCTGCATGTGATGCCAGGCTGAGCGTGACCGTCTCTGTGACGGGGGAGTTCAGAGAGGACACAGATCCTCTGCCTGTGGATTAATGGAAAACGTAGAGGAAACGGGAGAAGTCGCAAACGGGCCTCAGTGCTTCCTGAAGGTCCGAATGGCGTTCTGGGATTGGGGAGTGGGAGTGGGAAGGCAGGGTTCCTCGGCTCCAGCGTCTTGGGAGAAAACGGAGTCGGCCTCGGATGAGCATGTGGAACTCCGGGTGTCGAGGATGACCTGGGAGTACGGATCCAGGGGCTCGGACAGGTCCAGGTACTCCTACAAATGGAATCACAGACAAAGACAACATGGCCTGTTGTGAGATGGTGTGAAATTCAAACTGTCACTGAGGCTCAAATACCACAAATATAAAGAGAGAGGAAGAAAAAAAAAATCTCCTTCTTGCCAGAGGTAGGTTGACCATATGGTGTGTATGTCAGCAGTTTTTTTTATGGTGGCTCGTATGGGTTTTCTTTTTTCTGAGAGAGGTCTGTTCCAGTAAATCCAAAAGCGCGAGCCAAGATTGACAGAGCGAATGCCAATACCTCGGACACCTGAGCCAATATCTACAAGCGTGGGCGTGTGTGTAGGCCCGGTATGCTCACCTGGTTGGCTGTCATGGACAGGATGCGGTCGAGGTCTTCCACGAGGTGTTTGAATGTGGGTCTATGAGTAGGAACAGCGTGCCAGCAGTCTTTCATCATAAGGTACCTGAGGAGAAGAAAGTGCCATTTATTCCAGACCCAAGAAACGAGACGGACCGACACACAAACTCTTTTAGCGGGCCGAGGTGGAGAGCAGAGCAGAATAAACGGCTGCTAATGGAAACACAAACAGCGTCGGTGAGGCCAGGAAAAGAAAACAAATAAACAAACAAAAAGAAACTGAAGCAGACTAAATATATGGACATACAAATAGTCTAATATTTATTGGAAGGTTCTAGAAGGGAAAGCTAAGAAATGAGCCATACTAATGTGCTATGCTGGGACACCAAAATGCAGAGATGTTTTGTTGCGCTCTGAATGTAAAGATGGTTAAATCTAGTGCGTAGAAACAAAACAAGACTTGAGAAGTGTAAGGGTACGTCGCACGCACTGAAAAAAAGACCCTAGGACTACAGAAAAAGGCGTTTTAATCAGAGCAGTAGAGCAGAGCACACGTTTCGGCGCGTTGGGGACACCTACAGCTCCTGTGGGCAGGCAGACGGCCGGTCCATGCGATGGCCCTCCTTCAGGAGCTTGAAGAGCTCCTCCACGGGCACGCCAGGGTACGGAGACCCCCCCAGGGTGAAGATCTCCCACAGCAGCACCCCAAACGACCACCTGCAAACATCAACCACAGCTCAGTCTGGAAGCATACCTAACAAGTACAAAACTTATGTTGACATGACGAAACTCCAATTTGGGTGAATTTACTCTACAGAAATAACGCGGAAGCACTTTCCGCCCTGAGATTTATAGTGGTCACAAAAGAGTCATAAATTTTGCCCTGAAAATAAACACTTTCCTTCTCCCTCCCAGCCAACGTTGGCATTCGACCAACTTGGTACACAAACCACCCGGCGAGGCATTAATTAATCAACTGAGCCCTAGCGATGACTCACACATCGCTCTGGTGCGTGTAGATCCGGTCAAACAAAGCTTCGGGTGCCATCCATTTCACCGGCAGCCGGCCCTAGGAAGCGAAGGGGGGAAATATCTGTTAGCAATCACTCACATCAACACAGCATAATGCAGAGGCCTTCAGTGATGGAGAATCTAAACAGTACAAATTGTTAAGCAAATAGCCTTTCGCCCGCACATAATAACTTACATCTGCGAATCGATTGAACAATGATTTCAGGCTTACATTTGTCGTCTTCTTGTAGTAATCTATGTGGTGAATGTCTCTGGCCAAGCCGAAGTCTGCAATCTTCATCACATTGTCTTCGGTGACCAAGACGTTCCGGGCAGCGAGATCTCTGTGAATACACTTTTGCACGCAACACACACACACACACACACACACACACACACACACACACACACACATACACACACAAGAAAATAAGCACAGCTGCGAAACATCCACAAGATTTTTCAGTTACTGATTTTACCATAACAATTCCTGTGGTCCCTGGAGCTCCATGCATATGGTGCCACTAAGACACGAGTAAGCTAACTAAGCTAGCACAAGTAAGCTATCTAAGCTAGCTACTGCAAAAGGCAGCAGTGCGCTAACAGTAGGCTTTTCTCTCAGTAGCCTGTTTGCCAACTCTCACCTTCTTGGACGCCAGGTACTCCATGCCCCTTGCCACCTGATAGGCACAGGAGACGAGGTCTTTGATGCACATGCTCTCCACTGGCACCTGGTCGGGGTTGTAGCAGTACTCCATGCCAGGAGGCCGACGGGCGCGCAGGTACTCCCGCAGATTCCCCTTGGAGGCGTACTCCACGATCACGTACAGAGGCCCTGGAGCGACAGGGGACAGGAGGATCGAGCGCTACTTAGTAGAGCTCACGGAAGAGGATTCAGAATCCTTTGGGAATATGTATTATTCCCAACATAATTCACTATATTTGATATATTGATCTAGATCTAGCTTGTCTAGTTTGAGAAAAGAATAAGAATTAGTTGAACGAGGCTAAGATTGACGATACTTGTCCTTCTTCAAGTCATTCTTGTTGTTGCTCATAGACACATGCCTGGCTGTAAAAGTTGTCTCTTACCATCCTGTGTGCAGGCCCCCAGCAGGTTAATGATGTTCTTGTGTTTGCCAATGATCTTCATCATCTCCATCTCAGAGATGAGGTCAGACAGGTCCTTCTCCGTGGCATCAGCTGGAAAACAAAGTTACGTCGTTATGGTAACCACTACTCTGTGGTGTAAAGGGCTTAGGGTTCATAGTGTGATCATAGATGTGTCATTAAAATATTTTATGGTGTGCTTTCTCCCACACACAGATATAATTCCACAATTGTCTACAACAATACAATAGCATGAAAAGACTAGGGTGATAAATTTTGGAGAGTAAAACTCCCCCTCAACTCACATTTGAGCATCTTGACAGCCACTTTGCTCACACGGTTGGGCTTCTCCTTGTCCAGGCCCAGGGCCTCCCCCATGACCACTTGCCCAAAGCAGCCCTCTCCCAGGGGCTTCCCGAGGACCAGCCTGGGGAGACAACCACCGAGACAACCGTACATATCAGCCTCTAGCACACAGCTTGATCTGAACACATCATTCATGTTCTGTCTCTTTTCTCCATTACTGAGTTACCTGTAACAACAGTAATCACTAACACTGTTTTGTTTTGTTGGGGCAATAAAGTATCTATCCTGTCGCATCCAATCCTATTCCTCCATCATGAAGCTGACTTGATGACTCATAAACTGTCCAGCAGGTGAGAGGCGAGTGATCAGCTAACTTACCTGTCCCTGGAGAACTCCCAGCGGGGGTCCTGAGGTAGCTCGTACTCGCTGACGCCGGGCAGCATGGGCGTCCCGCTGGAGGAGAGGCGCGAGGGGCGCACCAGCATGGCCCCGGAGTTGAGCGAGGAGCTGGAGTCCACCGACACCTGAGAGGGCAGAGAGGCAGAGGTCAGTCTCCCTGCACCACTGGGGCTAATATAACGCCAACATGAGGATCAAATACAAGCCAGGCCTGGAGCTCCAAAGCAGGAGGGAAGAGCAAGCCTTATATATGCATTAAAGCAGCAGAGCAAAGCCTATAGTGCCTCTTGGATGAACAAAAAGCTCAAAAATGCCACGACAATCCAGATTGAGTGACAGAAGGTTCCGGATGTTTGCTTAACACAGCATCAAGCACACCAGTTAATTAAGGCTTTGCATGAGCAGGTTTGTCCAGCGTTCTCAGCCTGAGCAGTAGATCGAGAGAGAGAGAAAGGGCGGTTAGCGAGTAGCGGGTAGCGCTTGGAACCCCTTATCTACTTTCTGTTACCTGCTTGCGGAGGGGGATGCTCTTGGCCAGCTTGTGGACGGCCAGCTGCCCGTTGAACTCGCTCTTCTTGGACGAGCTGCGGATCTTGACGATGGCCGCCACGCCGGCCATGATGGAGATGAGGAAGAAGCCCACGCAGTAGATCAGGACCTCCAGGTAGGTCTGGCTGGGCACGTCGGTCGGAGGCATGGCTGGAGATGGGGTTCAGCAGGAGGGGGGTGGGGGGGGTCAAAGGTTAGATGGTACTGTACAGTACGCCCACAGTGGGCACTTTACAGGACCAGCAGGTGTGACCTATCTGTTTACCCGGAGATGACTCCCCAGTTTATTTAGATCGTTGTGTCAACCATTCAGCTGCTACCCATTCATCGGAAGTGTACATGAACACGCACACACACAGACACACAGACACACAGACACACACACACACACACACACACACACAGAGCAACAAGGGCCCCTGCTTTATTTTCCACCAGTGCATTTGACACTATTGGCACGGAGCAGGGAGCACAAACTCCTATTGTGGGCCCATAATGGCTCCTTTGTGGCGTAGGATTCCGCCCCACATTCTCCGCTGGTGTGAGGCTGCAGCCGGTCCCTGCACAAGCATGAAACGGGCCCGTGTGCGCCAAAACACCCTGGGCGGCCACAGTGGCACCGGCCTCGCAGCACATGCCTCCTCTACCGCACATCAAACACTGGGGCTGTTCACACAGCGCTGGGATGAGCTGGGCAGAGGTGGCAAGAGACTGATTCTTTGGTTAAGATCAATTGAATGTTTTGGTTTCCTCTCTCTCTCTCATACACACACATACACACACACACACACACACACACACAGACACACTCACACACACACGCACACACACACTTACAGGTGTGCACAGGGTAACTTGCTCAAACTCGTGACACTTTCAATATGCAACAAAAATATGCAACAATGACATTTAAAATAAACAATAACAATGGTGCATGTGGTGTTAAATCAGAGGTCTAAAGAAGAGAAGAATCACACAAATGATTTCACTTGTGCTTGAAAGATGACAGGAAGCCGGATCATTGTGTTCATGTGTGAACAAACCCATAGAGATTGTCAACACAGTCGCAATTGATCACAAATGCACTGATAGAGCATTTCACTGCTGGAAATGCCATCAGAAGCAAAGAAGGAATAACACTTCAACTGCAATGCCAAAATCATGCTGATAAACACAGCATTTATCCTGCAAAATGTGAATATCCTGAACATTTAAATTCATACTAGACTATGTGTGTGATCAATAAAATGTACATGTTTTTTTTTCTAATATTGTTCTAATATTGTACTGGCAGGCAGTGAATGTGTTTACTTGAGAGTCAAAGCCAAAAAAGACAGAATCTAGAGAGAAAAGGCATTGTCAGACACAAGCATCATTCTATTGGGCCCATTCTGTGTTCATTCATTCATTTGTTTTGGAGGACGAGTCGTCTCTTGACTGTGGGCTTGTTGGCAGCTCCTTGCTAAATGAATGGAACACATTATCAGAGGTTTTATGGGACCTGTCTCAGTGAATGGCCGACAGATTCAGAGAAGTAAGGACATTATTAAAAACATTCTTTATTTATGATTTACATCCATTTGGTGATGGAAGGTTCTTTAATAAACGACTCTAACAGAAACTGGACCCACAACAATACAAGTGTCCGACGTGAAAAAAAGACGTGAAGAGGGAGAACGGCGGAAAAGAAAACAAAGCGAGGAGGTGGGAGGAGAGGAGGACAGGAAAGCACCGATACCTTTGACAACAGTCAACCATGCAGAGTGATGCGAGAGCCCGATAGAATTGCCCGCCAAGCAAGTATACTCCCCAGCGTCCTCAAAGGAGACGTTCCGCAGCAGCAGCACCTCCATCTCCTTGTCCGTGGTGTTGAGGCCCGCCGCCTGCAAGGGAACACAGAGGCAGAACCCCACAGACACCCACAACGTCAGGAGGAGCAGGAAGGAAGAGACCAGAGAGAGAAGGGGTGGTGGAGGGGGGGGGGGGGGGGGGGGGGCAA
>JASCQY010000022.1:2687147-2698067 GCA_030264315.1 Sardinella tawilis
GGGAGAACAGGATCCTCACACCCTCATCCCCAGCCCCAGTCCCCTCACCTCAAGAGGGGGACACGCCATTGGCTTTAGAGAGCAGGAGCAGAAGGAGTACCCTCACCAAAGACAACCAAAATAAACAAACAAATAATAAACAAACAGCACCCTCAGAACACCTCAGAGGAACACCTGCAGTGCTGCTGTGTCACCACCTAAAGACGGGAGGAAGCCCACCTCACCACCACCAAGACCCCCACAACCGCCTCCATCTCCCCCTCCACCCGCGCACCGGAGATGGGCTGCATGGAACTTTCCGTCAGAGACCTGGAGCTCCACCTCAGCAAACACGCACTTGCTGAACTCGGCTCCCAAGGTCTGCTGGGAGGTTCCATGGCACAGAGTCAGGAGAACCCAGTGATAAAAGAACCAGAACCACGAGACAGGAACCCCAAAGCCCCGCAGGTCCAGGCCCGTGTGTGTGTGTGTGTGTGCTGGTGCGGGCCCTGGCCCCGCTGGGAGGTTTACCTTGAGCCTTGTGCTTGACTACAGTAAGCCAGGCGGACTGATTGGCCTCTCCTATATAATTGGACACTTTGCATATATACTCGCCCCCCTCCTCCTCAGTGATATTGTAGAGGGTCAGCACCTGGGTGTCCGAGCTATTGACCCCCGAGTGCTGGGGGGGCACAGAAACAAAAGCACGACCATGAAATAAAAAGGCTTCTGACCTCGGAAAATAGAAAGACTGAAGTGTGTTTTTTTAGGGAAAAAGTTGATATGAGTCAGTTTATATCGCTGTGCAATGATGCTGTTGGGGATGGCATTTAAGTTATGATTGTTATGATTGTTATCTTCTAGAGTCTAGTTACATTCAATACACTGATTACAGATATTATAGATTCCTTATGTACAATAGATACTGGAAAAGTTCACTTTTCCAGAAAGTTTTTACCAGTCTTGAGCTTTCTGTTTATTGAGCATAATTTTCTTGATAAAACTGAAATAAAGAAATTGAATGAAATTGAGGCAGTCCATGGCACACTGGGGTGGCAGGTTCTCTTACCTTGAGTATGCGGACAAAGGGCAGGCCGTCAGGCCCCACTCGACTCCCGTTCACCTCGATGTGCTTCAGCCACTGGATGTGTGGCTGTGGGTCGCTGAAGACCTTGCACACAAACTCCACATCGCTGCCGACCACCGCCGTGCGGTTAGCCGGCAGCCCCGCGTACAGGATGGGCCTGTGAGGAGAGCGCTCTGCAGAGGGCACAAGAAACAACCAGAGGTTAAGTGAGGGAAAGAGAGAGAGAGGGAGAGAGAGAGAGAAAGAGAGAGAGAAACACAACCCCAAACCCACTTAAAGAAACCCAATCGGGGCCACTTGAGCGACATTTGCTTAAGTAGATGGTGTCGGTTATACAGCACAGCCATTACATTTCGGCGCACTCGACTGCAAGAAGCTTCTCTGGCCAAAACAAAAATGAGTCTATGGGAGCCTAGTGAGAAGCATTGGTCAAGTAAGCAAGTAACACACAAAGTCCTCACTGACCTACTACGTCCAGCTGGTAGGTGTGGTTGAGGCTGCCGTGCTTGTTCTCCACCAGGCAGGTGTAGTTGCCCTTGTCCGAGGGCACCACCGACTCCATGATGATGGTCCACATGTGCTCCCTTAGCTGCACAAGCAAGCAGGGCAGAAACGGGAGGTTAGCACACGTGGAAAAACAAACAAACACAGGAAAGGGAACGACACAAATCGACACATCTACGGGCGCCTTACGTATGTGTGATAGTGGGTGAGAGAGAGATAGAGCTGGGATTGAGATTTCTGATATCTTTGTGCGTTTCTGCCTCCAGTTTGTTTATCTGAATCGTAAAATGCCCCTTTCAAAAACACACAGAGTGGGTTTCCTGTCAGGGCAGCGCTCCGTGATAACCTGTGACGGCCTTCCTGGTAGGCTGACGGGAGGGGAGTAACTCTAGCCTCGGGGTGGTGTTTGTGTGCACATTCTAAACCAGGGTGGGGTGGAGTGGCAGAGGTGGAGGTGAGGGTGGAGGGTGGATGGGGCGGCGGGGTAGGGGTGTGGGGGAAGGGTGCTGTGCTGTGGCGGCTCAGGTGGCTCCCCTTGGGGGCATTCCCATTTA
Organism: Sardinella tawilis; assembly: GCA_030264315.1. Taxonomy (NCBI): domain Eukaryota; kingdom Metazoa; phylum Chordata; class Actinopteri; order Clupeiformes; family Clupeidae; genus Sardinella; species Sardinella tawilis. Next base: position 2,689,272 of record JASCQY010000022.1, read on the forward strand.
GGAGCTCACACCTGCCCATTGTGTGGCAAGGTGTCAACTTCTCGCCTCACAGCCTGGGTGTAAACCACCCCTCCCCCCCCTGCTCCAACTCCCAGATACACACACACACACACACACACACATACACAATCTTGGCTGCGACTGAATAATCAGCCTGAGACTGATAAGGCGATAGAACATCTCTGGCCAGTCAGAGTCAGATGAAGCGTCCTTGTTTCCTGTGGGTGGTCACTCACCTTGAAGCCACCGATGCGCTGGTCCCGCTTGAACTCTTTGCCGTTCTTCAGCCAGCGGAGCGTGGGCGTGGGGTTGCCCTCCGCCTGGCACCGGAACTTCACCGTCTTACTGGCCGGGACGGCATGCAGCTTCTTCTCCATCTTCTCAGGCTGAGACCACCTGGGCGCCATAGCTGCACGACAGGACAGGACAGGGCAGGAGCAGAGGGGCGTTCAAATTGAAAATTGAAATTTGAAATGAAACCTTTCACACTGCTGAACACACTATTTCTGTTCAGTGTGAAAGAGGCTTGAGGCAAAGTTGGCTAGTTGAGCTAAAAGGTGATAGGTGATAAATGAACACACAAACGATACCCAGTGCTACTAATGTCTTACACACTGTAAGAGGAAGTGCATTCACAGACCTATCGGTCCAGCACAGAGAGTAATATGCATGTGACTTACGCAGAAGCTTCTGACTGCTAGACAGCTTGTTCTCTTCGGAGGAAGACTCGTCATCGTCCTCATCTTCAGAGGAAGCCACTGCATCAGCTGCGAATAACAAGAAGGACATTGCTTGCTAAGCAAAAAGGTGTTCTTCCTCAGTTCTACGGGGTGTATACTGTACTGCAGGCTTGCAAGGGCAAAGCACTCTGAGCAAAGGCGTCTGTTTCTGTATAGGACAAATTTCCGCTCGTATTCGTATAATAGTGCATAATCATCTTTGCCTACTAAACAATGCTGTTCATACTTCCTCCGAAAACAAAACACAATGCGTCAAGCTGACGCTAAAATAAACATTACGCTCATTTTTAATCAAACATTTACTTTACAACCGAGTGAAAAACGCTCTCCAAATCCTGTCTGCCTCTCGCAGCTGTGTGCTCAGAGGAGAGGGCCTGGCCCTGAGCGCTGGCCCATGTGCGTCAGTGGCGTAGACCAGCTGAGCGAGCGTGAGTCACCGCCGAGGCTTCTCTCCAACACACGGCCTCATCCCATCCCATCCCACCCCATCCTTGCTGTGTGTGAGAGGCCATTCATGAGCACATGCCTACCAGCGGAGCTCCCTGGCCAAGGGGGTGACCGAGTGCACAGGGGCCCTGAACGAGAGTCTGAACCACTCCAAAGGTGCCTTCATACAAGCAACTCAGCTTCACTGGCAAAAGCTTGCAATGCAAACACCATTTAGGTTGAGCGAAGCAAGAAGGGCGACATCAAAGCAAACATAGGAGTCCTTCCTTTCAAGTGGCAGGAAGGAAATCTCTCAATGGCTTTGTGCACTTCGTGAACTTCCAACAATCTGTGTGTGGGTGACCCTGTGAGCTTTTCCCTCCAAGGTGTTTTTTCCCCACATACCTACACCCGGTCACGTGTATCTATTGTGCGCGTACCTGTGACGTTCACGGAGAAAAGGGCGCTGTGGTTGCCCCGCGGGCCGTGGCTGAAGCAGCCGTACACGCCCGAGTCTGCTGGCTCCGTGGCCTCGATCTCCAAGCGTCCGTCGCGGAGCAGCACGTGGCCCCCGCCGGCTACCGCCACCCCCTGCTTGGTCCACCTGACCTCCTGCTGGGCCTCCTCGGCGGGCCCAAGGCACACCAGCGCTAAACGCTCCCCGGGGAACAACGTGTACAGCTCCACTTTCACCTCCGGCTGGACTGGGGGGCGGACGAAACGACAAACAACAACAAGGGAGGGAAAAAAAAAAGATTTTGTACTTTTTCCAAGCCTGTAGGGACAATGGCTGCTAAAGTCAGGGGAAAGCCGAAAACGGAAAAACCGCCACCAAATAAAAACGGTGCGCCAGACAATGAAAAGCCACCGGCTGACCAGAGACAGACAGACAGACCGACAGACGGACGGAGAGAAGAATCCCCCAAACACGAGAGCAGAGGGTAGGCCAGCAAAGGGGCCACGAAAAGGACACCCTTAAGTAGCCCTCCACCACACACATGCTCAAACACACACACATGCATCTTCCCGTCACCGAGGGCCAGATTCATAACAATCAGTCAGAGCCGTCGGAAGTTGCCGGGTTTAAAAGGGCAAGAGCTTCAGAGGTGCGGGCAAAAGTATCTACGCCCGGAAGAAGACAATGTCAATAGGAAAAGGAAACAGTTTAAAGATTAACTTCTGCTATTCATGAAAGGCATTTGAGATTGAAATGAAGCTGGCCTCTCCTCGTGTAAACACAAAAGCCTGAGGAGCTCGGATGCCACACAGGCACCAAACACACATGACTTTTGTTTCTTGAAATACTCATTGAAAAGCAAAACAGCCATCCTGCTTAAGGTTGCTGTGATTGTCAAACAAACCAACTCCCTTCTCTTTTGTCTCCACAAACTGTGTCTAACAAAGCAGGAGGGTCCCGTGGCCAGTCAGAGGGGTTTGGGGGGGGGGTTTAGATGTTTAAAGACAGGCAGAGAGGCCTGTAGCAGCAGGTCCTCTTGCCAGTTGTCATGGAAACACTCCTAGAGCCAAGGGGAGGCATTTCCTGGATCACAGGCCCCTTAATCCCGGCAGGAAAAAAAGCTGAGGGGGGTAGGATCAGCTTTCTGCTTTAAAAACCCAGCCCTGACTCGCGCGCAGGGAGACTAGCGAGGGAGGCGTGCTGCTGAACGAGGCCACGTTTTCCCCCCTCATATACAAATTCGGAACTGATCTGGAAACAGTGTGACCACCTCAACCCCAACCACTCCCCCACCGTCTCCCTTTTACCCTGGCCCAAGCTCCACACCAACTCCTCACCCTCCCGGGGTCAATGTGGAGTCTGCTACAGTACCTTGCTTCCTCCAGACGTGCCTGCTGATAGAAGGGCTGCTAAACATTCCAGTGGCTTATCAGAGCAGAGAAATCAGTGATGGAAGTGCGCATGCTTGGACCTACTAACACAGTCCAAGTAGTTGGGATAAGGAGAGCCAATAGTGCAGGTCAAATCAATACGCTGGCGCGGACCGCGTGATTCCTTTTATTTACTTAGCAAAGACTTCCGAGACCCTCCTTAGGCTTGTTCATCGGACAAAGGGCCGGAACAAACAGGTCAAAACGCAAACGCACGCCCTCCCTCCTGAGTGCACAGCAAAGGCATTTTTGCACTCGCAAAAACTCACCCTCGCTCCCGTCTTTTTTTTTTTCTTTTTTTTTGTGGCCAACAGAACTATGGGATCTGGTCTTTAAGGATCCAAGGCCTCAGCCCCTCTTCATAAATTACAGACAAAGCATTGTAATTACGGGTGCGAATGGGCAGCCACCCTCCCGGTTTCGGCCCGCTCAGTGCCTGCATTCAGCGCATATCTGTGAACACGAGCACAGACCGCTGGTGTTTGAGCAATGGCAACGGCGAAGGCAGAGAGAGCAGCCACCACGAACAACAAACACAAAAGTGTTCTCTTCTCCAAATTGAAAGCAGTCAACAACAAGCCGGGAGAGAGGGTGATGCAAGGGGAAGGGCATAAAAATCTTGGGAAGGGGTGGCAGGGGGGTCGGAAATTGGGAGCAGCTTTTGTTTCTGGAACTATGCCGTAACTTAAAGAAGAAAAAAAAAAAACGAACCCAAAGTTCAATTTAGATGTTTTTGTGCACCGAAATAAAAACAGGACATTGTGGGATACAAAACAAAAAAAGGTATTTTATACATGAGTTCTTTTGACAGAAAAAGGGCAACAAAACTTCAGCTGTAAAACAGATGGTTGCATGTGTGAAGCTGAAAAAAATGCTTTCATGGGTGGAAAAGGGGAACGGAGTCTGAAAGGAGTCAGGTTTTTATTTGGGCTGGCATGTCATTTCAGAGCCAGCCTGACCAACCAAAATATTCTGCTCAAATTCACAGACAAACATCACGTCATCCCTGCCTGAGGTTCATCCTAAAAGTGCAGGTCTGAGCTTGCCGGGCCCTGAAAAGAGAGGGGGATTTGGTTTCAGCCCTATTCAACAGGGATAATTCAGACCATCTGATTTCCTAAAACGCTTCTCACAAAACCTCCCAGACTTATGCCTGCCATGATTTTTTTTCCCCCTCTTCCCCTTAACCCCCTTGTGACACTTTATATTTTCAGACGACGCTGCACAAAACTGCGCTCTGCTGCAAGATGCTGCTAGTCAAATCGTGTGTGACAGGGTAGTTAATCTACCAGATTTGGTGTTCGCCATCGAACTTGGCCCAGATTCCGCAGAGGAAGCAATCGGCCTAGTGGACTGCTGTTGGGATTTCCTGCCCGAGCAGTAAATAGTGCGGTGCAGTGCCAGACAGCAGCGTCCTGGCCTCTCACTGAAAAGCCTTCAACATTGCTCTTAGAGCAGGCAGAGAGACAGAGAGAGAGGGAGAGAGAGAGAGAGGAAAAGAGAGAGAGAGAGGGAGAGGAAAAGAGAGAGAGCGAGAGAGAGAGAGGAAAAGCTAACAAAAACAAATCAAAAGGGAAACATGTGGAAAGTCCGTGGCTTGGTTATTTCCCTGCCAACCCACGAGTCATGAAATTAGGGTGCTCTGTCACTCAGGCTGTGACCCAGTGAATGAAAAGCACAGCATGGCATCTCTCTCTCTCTCTTTCTGTGTACAGTATGTGTGCATGTGTGTGCATGTGTGTGTGTGTGTGTGTGAGAGAGAGAAAGGCGGAATGAAGCCAGCATTGCAGTCCTATGTGCCGATGCGTTGTGTGAATTATGAGCGCAAACGTTCACATAACGACTGCGCTGTGGACAGGGGCGAGCGGGCAGTAGGCCTACAGGATTGCCTCGGCCCCAGCTCTGTTTATCCCAGAGAAAGCCTACACTTCCTCACACTGACTAGTCCAACTACTCCCCAGGCCCTCGGTTCCCATGATAACTAGCCAGGGAGCTCCCATGGCTAAAGCCAACCATCAATCCCTGTCCCTTTGCTCATTCTGCCGGAGAGAACTCCCATGATTCCCAGAAACATGATCTCCAAGGTGAACATCAGCCCAAGGGTGGAGACCCAATCTTTTTTGTTGCCTTCTCTTTTTTTGCCCCTGCTACGTTAATTTATAGTTTCCCTGGCAGATAGCTCTCTCCTGTCTGACACCAAATACCTGAGCGACACAAAGGAACCTGCACAGGAGAAGACCCCCCCTCCCCACACACACACATACACACACCCTCCATCTTTCACAAAAGAAGGCCAGATTCCTACACTTCCATATCCCCGTCTTGTGATAAAGGCCTTCTTTCAGTTACTACACACACACACACACGCACGCACACACGCATGCACACACACACAGGTGTGAGACACGAGACGCATCGGCACCCTCCAAAAGCCAGACAGAGTCAACTGTCTAAGACACTGATCCTTAAGCACAGGGTATAATTCCCTCGGCTTTGTTTAGGCAATTGCACTCGCTTAAGTTTCTTAATTGCAAGCAATTTTAGCCGCGCCGAGCCAACCCTCGCTAGGCTGCACTCACAGGCCCATCAGACATTGTGGGGAGTGATTAACCCTGCCATTTGAATGCGGAACAAAATGGGAGTCACTGTGATGACTGTGGGGGTAAACACCCTCCGCCATACTGTGGAGCCAGTGTGATGTTAATTGTGTCTGCATGGGTCTGACGAGAGAGGGAGAGAGAGAGAGAGAGAGAGAGAGAGAGAGAGACATGGAAAAGGCATTACTGTAAAAGCCCTGTAAAATAGTAGGAGAGTAGAGCAGTAGAGTAGGCTATGTGCTGCGTGTTTCACGCTAGCGAGTATGAGGCATTGTTTCATCCACGGCCGCAAGTCTTTTACATACTTAGCTTACCCTTCCAAGGCTATCGCACAAAGATTACACAGTCTGTGCAACTCAAACATCACAGGAGGGAAACGCAGACTTCGTCCAACTTTGGAGAAAAGCTCGCAAGACAACAAAAGCCAAAGAACGTGTGAGACAAAAAAGAGAGGGGGGGTGATGTGCTTATGTGTGTGTGTGTGTGTGTGTGTGTGTGATTAGCATCTGGAACGTGAAAGCGTAAAGGGGCCTGATGAGTTCCAGGCATGCTTGTTAACTCCACATCAAAACAGCGCTGGCAACAGGCGAGGAGCCCCGAGACGCCAAGATGGCTGCCACAGGAGGTGGAGTCCTCTGCTCGCCTCACATCAAACGCCCCCATATCACTTTTGACCAAAGCCATTTTTAAGTGAGAGCCAGACATAAATCACTCATGAGCTAACCCATGCTCAACGAAAATAATCTGGAGGCTATTTGGGAAAAAAATGCTCATAGTTCAGCTAACACATAGCCTAGCAGTGCTTAATGCACCCATATCTATTACACGTTCTCATTTTGGGTTAGCAGTGAAACTTAGCCACGCTCAATAGCTTAGCATCAGTGAGTTGTTGTTGGAGAAAACGAATGTTTGAACCAAACTTCCTGAGAGAGCAGACAAAGATACGGTCATCTTATACAAGTGGAAAACTGAAACAAGAGGGCTGTGCGGAAGAATGAAATCACTGCACCAATTCCAAGTTTCCAGACGATTCTGATCCAGCATGAGAGAAGGTTAAACCACACGGTGGATGTTAACCAAATCATAAAGCGGATAAATGATGCCAGTGAAGGAAGGATAACAAAGACGTCATTTCTGAAGCACCCGCAAACCCTTGTTAGGCTGAGTGTCAGTGTGTGTGTGTGTGTGTGTGTGTGTGTGTGTGTGTGTGTGTGTGTGTGTGTAGGTATGTTTATGCACTTGTTTTCAAAGAGCCAGATTCCCACACATGCACATCTGGCTAATCCCAGGGAAAACAAGAAGAAAACTCCAGGCAAGAAGGTAATAGCCCAGCCCAAGCCCTTCCTTCCCAGTCTGCGATCTCTACAACCCACCTCTCGCCCACACACACACACACACACACACACACACAAGAGCGTCTGAGGCTCGGGGGCATGAGGGATGTGTCAGTGCGGTGCGTACCTTGATCGGTGACGGCTGGTCTGGCCCGCGCCCCTGTCGGCAGCTGGGTCAGCACGGCCCACAGGAGGAGCAGACTCCATGACAGCAGCATTCGCTGGGTGCCCATTGTGCTGGCACAGACGAGGCACGGCACGGGTGACGCGTTCAGACAGCCTGGGGCATCAGCACAGGGCCATGGGCTCCGCGGCAGGTGAGTATACCTGTCAAGGAGAGAGAATATGTCACTTTCAAACAGTCAAGGAAACCCACATTAGAATATTATAGGCTTTCGAGAAAATTGGTTTGAAAAGATTACAGACCCCCCCCCCCTTTCCTCTGCAGTGAAAACTGTATATCGAATTAAAAATGCTCATATCACAGCTAGAATGTTTTTTTTTCAGGAAAAAAAACAAAACAATTTATTTTAGAATGCTCATGTTCCCTCAGAAAGCGGATCCACTGACACAGGATCGGATCCACTGCATGATCTCAGGCTATATTTTTCCAGTGCAGCTCATATCTCTTCAGCAACCCCCCATACGGCCACAGTGACCGTCAGTGCCTGTCCCGATAACCAGCATCCACTCGCCACCCCCGCCACCAGTCAAGCCCCCTCCACATCCATAAAGCTCTCAGTAGCGGAGGCCAGATCCATGTGATTGGTGAAAAACCATAAAGCCACCCAGTTATAAACTCCATCTGGTGGGCGCTGCTAATGCTTCCTCTGCAACCACAGCCCCATTCAGTGCTTATTAAAGCCAAAGAAGATTAAGGAGTTTTTACAATGCCACTCTCTCCAAAACACACACATGAGGGCTGGGCTTGAAAAATGGCTTCAACTGACTGTGCACAAACACACACACACAAACACACACACAAGCACTCCGGTAATAGAAAAATTATTGTGGTTTCAGGCATCAACAACCTTTTTCCACAAAGAAAACATTTTTTGAAAAGTTATTTACCCGCAGAGCTTGCTTTCCGTTCTGTCCGAGAGACTTTAAGAATAAGAATTAGTACTGTGGGCCTACTTGGACTCTGGCAGCACATGGAGCAATTGCTGTTAGCCGTGCGGCTAAGAGCAGCTGTGAGTAGGTGTTGAGAGGTGGTCTATGAAGTGTGAAGCACACATCTGTTAATGTTATCCCCCCCAGGGCTTTCCACTTGTCACTTGTTTCCTCTTGGCGGCCAACAACGCCTCAGCCCCAGCCAAACGTCCCCACAACAAAGGGCCTCGCCGTCCCGGAGTTGTTTTTAATGCCACCCTCCTCCGACCATTAGGCAAATGACCATTTGCTCCCACTTGTGTCCTACCCCTCCAAACTCCCATGAGGACAAGCAACACACAAAACTCCAATTAAGATCCATTTGCTATGCTTTCTATAATAAGGCCAGTGCTGAGTGACATCTTGCCAACTTTAACCCCTTCCGGAAAGTTCCCTCTGAGGCTCCCTCTAGGTACCTCGCCTATATCTAACAGAACATTTTCAAATACTGTATTAGCCTGCTGCCGCAGAAATCCACAGAAAAGGAAGTTAAATCCTGTTACACACAAATGCAGAGGAAGTCTAAATCTCCAGCTTGCTTCTCTTTTTGGACAAATATATGGGCTTGGCTCTCAATCCTGCTGTCTTCTCAGCCAGAGAGTTTGTGTGTGTGTGTGTGTGTGTGTGTGTGTGTGTGTGTGTGTGTGTGTGTGTGTGTGT
>JASCQY010000022.1:2704266-2714987 GCA_030264315.1 Sardinella tawilis
TAAACCCCCCCCCCCCCCCCCCCCCCACACACACACACACACACACCCATGACTGTTTGACTTCCTCCATATCCCCCAGCTCATGTGTACAACTTGATACAGAGGATCCTGAGGTCGGTGAGCCAATGCATGTGAAACCAAGGACAAATGGAGCTGCAAAGTCACCTGAACTTTGGAAAGGAGATATCAGGTGCCATGGAGTTTCAGCCATCCTACTTAATGACAGGGCAGACAGAGGGATTGCATTGCCCTCCACTCACATGCAATTTGAAAAGTAATTTATTGAAACATTATTTAACACTGCCACAGCACTTGGCCAGGTCTGGTCATCTGGTAAAATAATCTAGCCTAAAGGACTCACACCACACAGTAAGTAAACCACCTGTTTTTTTATATAGAGTTTGATGTGGTAAATGGATGACTTTGAAGGCAAAAAAACCCTCCAAGTCGGCTGTTTGGGAGACGCCAGTCGTTCACATCTGCAGATCAGCTTTGCTGTTGTTCTGACAGGCCGAGCCGAGCAGAGGGGTTATTGGGAGGCCCACAGCATGATTTTGTGTTAATGGCATGAACACTTGCGAGATCTCTGGCCCCAATTACACCGTGTCCTGTGAGAAAGCTGTGCACGTGTGAGCCATTAATTGCATGGGAGAGAGAATGAAGACTTGACAAAAAAAGAGGCCAAGCTATGGAATACTGTGCTCAAAACTGCTGTAATCTTTGGACGCAAGTAAAGTTACCTGCACCATTTAATTCATACACAAAACACTTCTTCTTTTAAAGAATCCACATGGGTAGGATACTCCAGGCTGGACACTCTGGCTGAGTCCAAGTTATGCTTCTTATTGGTCATGGCCAGATGGTCAGCAACAGTGGAAGTAGTGCTGGATTCCGGTTCGGAGAAAGCTGGAAGCAATCGTGGGAGGAAAGAGATCTAAATATTAGCATATTCACAATAAAAACCTATACGCATATTTGAGTCCCTTATATTATTTGAGCAATAATCCCTAGTGAGGAAGGATAGGCCTACGATAATAATAATTACCAAATGTCAGTGCACCCTGGTTACAAGGCCTTTTTTTTTTACAGTTAATTCACATATTTCAGCTATCAGACACAGCATGTTGAGGGAGACACAGAAGTAATTATAAGGCCTTTTTCTTCTGGATTTCCTGAAATCAATAATGCCTGTAACTCTACAACTTTGGACAACGTCCCACTCTCCATTTCAAGAGCAGCTCAGGGACATTTATTGGCTCACGCCGCCGGGTTCAAATGTTGGTTAAAATATGTTGGCGTACAACACACTAATGTCAAAACAAGTATAATTCTGTTTCAAGGTAACAGTGACATTGACTGCAAATTTGTGTGTAAGCCCCTAAAAACGGGTTGTGCAATGGATAACATTATTTTACAAAATAATAAACACAGGAAATACTAGCTCTGTTACATTGTTGCACAGCCTCCCATTCTCTACAATAAGACATTTATTTGCTCATCGGGCAATAAATCTCCACTAGCTGGTGGTGTGGATGCGCTTCCTTGCATAAGCAGAAGGTCTTAAGTTCAAGACTGAAACCATAGCATTCTGAAATAGAAACATGGCCCCAGGATCCTCCCAAGCCCCAGACAATGCCTTGGTGTCAGTCCGCTGCACCATCCGCGGTATGGCCTTACGTGTGAGTGTCAGGACTCAGGAGCGCTAAGCTGGCTTTGGCTTGGGGCAGCCATGTAGCTGTTTCAATGGGTTATTTTGTTGGAGGGATACCATTTCTCTTCCACAGTGGTGTCAACTACCTGTCTGTGTGTCTTGAGTGTCAGGGTGTGGTGAGATTGGGTCTGCGATTCTGCGACTCAAACTAGAGCTCTAACTAGAGCGCTTCCTCCAGTTCGGAGAGCGTTGGCTGGAGATCACTGTCATGTGAACATCCAGCTTCGACATTGTCCAGATCTTCTCATTTTCACTGACCACTGATGACATGACATTTTGGTGTGGCTCCCCTCCTCCGGTCCCCTCTGTCCCAGCTGTTTCATTTTAGGAAATGAAACGTCTTTCTTGCCTTCCAACAACCTTGTTTTGCTCCTCTGACACAGCCGGCACGCCATCGTTATGAGTTTCATTTCAATTTTATAACAAGCTGTTTGTTCATTTTGGCAAGCGGGCCATGCTTCTGAAATTAAATCATGTATATATAACCCAACCCACCCAGATGCAAACCAAACCAACATAAAAAAAGAATAACAAAATAATCACCCAGAAGAAGAAGTCTGATGCAATGTTGGGCAGTAACAGGAGCAATTGGGACATCCATGCCAGAATAGCACTCAAGCCCCAGCACTTGCCCCCGTGACCAGCACCACCACCAGCACCACCAGCAGCAGCAGCAGCAGCATCAGGAGCATTAGGGGGCTCTGCCTTACAGGAAGAGTGGAGAGGTGTTCAAGTCACCATCTGTCACCAAAACACATTTGCCTTCAGTGCAGGCTGAGTGCATTTAGGGCCATAATGGCTTTAAGTGACATGATGCCCTGATTGAAACCAGCACCATCTACCATCAGTTAGAATGAAACAACTGGGAAGTTCAAATCATTGCTGTGTGGAAATGGTGAACTTTGACTCTAAGAGTGCTTAAGGGGGGAAAAAGCAACAATTCTTTTTGGGAAGAGTTAGGTCATGTTGTTTTAAAAAAAGTACAAATCAAATTTATTTCATTACGTCAGAATGGAGCTGAAAATCCTAAACAGGCCTGTGCATGGCTTGTGTATAGTAAGCGTCATAGACATATGATTTAAAAAAAAAAGCTAAGCTAGACCACACAATAAGCTTGCTAGAATATTCCCAGGGTCTCTTAGGAGGGAGACATTAGCAAGGAGGAAGACTGTTCTAGAACATCTTTGAAGCTAGATTAAGGGTTAAGAATATCAAAGCGAGGACTAAACAGGGAAGTTCCATTTTATGACAGCTGCACTTTTTGACTCAGCATTGCATTGCATGTGAATACATGTTCATTTACTGTCACAGACCACAGTCGTTGTGCCACACAGTTTTTATATATACAGTAAGTAAGGCATCCTGTTTCGTGAGTGTGTGTGTTGAAATGTGACACATAACCCTCAAACTCTTTTACCAGCTCCACTGTAATTCTCACAGTTTTATTCCCTTGCCACAGACCAAGAGGAACATGTCAACGTCGGCGATTAGTCGGTAAGGTTTCAAATGTGGAAAGTTTATTACACGTATCCTCCCATGACCTTAGGCCTGGCTGCGAGGGAGGCCCCTGGACGTCAGCGTCCTGCAGGCCAGCTCGTGTGTGTGTGTGTGTGTGTGGCAGAGATGAGGAGAGAGGAACGCTCAACGAGCCTCCAGCCTCACCCCTTCAGCTTTGGGGAGAGGAGACAGACGCCATCTGACAAATGTGAGACAGACAGGACAGGCAGCATTAGCATGCTATTGCAGTGACGTGGGGGACGACTGCATGGTGTCTATGCAGCAGCAGAAAGCCATGGAAGACGGGGGAATGACAGGAGGTCATGAATGACGGCGCCACCAAAACACAAAGTGTCGCCCCGTCACTGAAGTCATTGAACAGCATCTGTTTACAATCTGTCTCCAGAGAGAGAAAAAATGCATTTGATTTTGTTGGTGAAAATACCAACATGAGACGATATCAGAAAAAAAAGGCCCTCCAGTGTGCAAGGTTTCCAGATGCCATGTTCAGATGTGCTTCACACCCAAGCAAGCCCCAGACTGAGAGCGTTGAGCATATGGTTCCAAGATTGATGATTATGTGTTTATGTCTGCCACACAGGCAGTGTTGCTTTTGGACCTTTCTCTTTGTCTGTCTGACACATTTTTCCTCTTTTAATGCCAATGTGACACCCACACCACACCACACCACACCACACCACACTAGAAACGTGACCTCATGCTCACATAGGGAAAACTTTCACTCATTTCTCCTCAAGGAGGAAGGCAATTTGTATGTTCCATGTGTATTTCACAGAGTAGAATTAATATTATCCTGCAGTTCCGTAACCAAGGAAGAATTTAACTGTTCATTTGACAACAGCTTTTGATCTTGTTCTTCATGCCAGTAATAGCACAGTAAGGTGGAGTGGAAATTACTCTCTCCATAGAGACTCATAGAAACAGCTCTGTTTGAAGAATGGTACTTTGCAGTGGTTGTAAGAATGATGCCCCTTAAGATGTCCCCAGTTAAACTAAGTAAAAGATGAGCAACTTTCACCAGCCTTATTAGCTGTAGGTGGTACAGTGCTCCCAGTTTGGCTCCAGTGTGTAACTGAGAGGGAAAACCCAGTGAGACTCTGAGAATGGACCGCCAAATTATAGTCTGTAGTCCATTCCTTACACCCAAGGCAAGGTGGGCATTTCAGGCCATAAATGAAGTCCCTTCCAATCTGTGTCTGGGCCTCCACCTATCTGGTTTCCCTGAAATGAACAACCTCCTTGATGTCTTAATTCCTACCTCTATATATAAACTCCCCTCCCCTCCCCTCCCCTCCACTCCCTCCCCTCGCCCCGGCTCACTCTCCTCCACCTTAGGCCCGGCTCTGGTTACCTATTCTGTCTCTGGACCTCCACAGGTACTAGTCAGTGTCCCGGGGTACATTTGCATTAGCAAAGAAAGAGTGACTTCTTTGGCACAGGAAATCAAGCCAAGCATGGGGAACATAAGGACAATGTGCCGGTGCTGTATTTTGCATCAGGATTCCCTCTGAATAAACCCCGCACAGACCACGACTGGACTGGAAGAGACTGTTTACAAAGCTGCCTTTTTGAAGCATTCTGTGCAAAAATACAGACGTGGTCTGGCATCACACCGGTCATGATGAAGACTGGTGGGGAATATCCGCATGAGATAATCATGTGTGAGACATGACACAGTCAGAGGGAAAAAACAACATCACAAACCACACACTCTGATGCCATTTACCATCCCTGCTTGTCCAGGGGGGAAAAACATGAAATATGTGCCTATTCATTCATGGAAAACTGTTGAGCAATGTTCCTTTTTTTGACCTTTGTGAGGTAATGTCTAAAGTCTGTAGGATTTATCCAGCACTGTAACAGAAGGCATCAATGGCAGAGAAATGCATGGTAAGGTGCTCTGATGATCAATAAAGAGCATCTCTCACAATGCTGACCTCAGGTCAGTTACAGGTCGAGAGTGTTGATGATGACCAGATGCTCGCTTCATCTTTGTTCCTCACATCAAGTTATGGCTGACAGGCTCTGATCTTCATTGGTGAGGATGATGAAATTTATGCTGGTTTGGAATCACTTATCGTTCAGTAACTCAATCTGTTATCAATATTAATCTTCAGATCTAAATGAAAGTAGGCAGCGTCAGTTGATATCGTCATGTCTTTTGATCATTTGTGAATGGAAGCAGCAGGGATGGAGTGCTTGATTTGATTTGAAACTCACACCAAAGGTTCATGTGTCACCACTAATATAAGCCCTGGTGAGGGATCTTAGGGTTATGTAGGGCCACACATATCTCAGTGTGAAATCAGTTCGGTGACTTACAATTGAACAAGGCTTAAGTTAGCATTTTCATTCAATTAGCGAGTTTGGACAGACAGACAGGCAGGTTTTAAAACAGAGCTTCAAAAAACAAGAAGAAACCATATAGCAGCCATCCCAAACTAAAACCAGTGATGGATTTGGAGTAGTGTGTATTTGTGGTGTTGTGTAGATGTTGTGTTCACTACTCTGCGCTTGTAGAAACAAAACAAGTCAACGGAAGAGACAGAACGCCTGGGCCCTATGATTATGGAAATTGAGAAAGTGGAAAGTACAACAACAAGGGCCTTGTGTTATGCAGTATAAAAAGAAAGAACAATGACGACAAACAAACAACAACAACAACAACAACGATTCAGGCAAGAAAGTGGCAACAAACAAGGCAATTCATGCATATTTTGTTTATTTCCTTTTCAACTCTCTGTCTACATACTTCAGGCACATGTAATCAGCACATTTGCTGAGCTCTAAATGCAGCAATTGTTTAAAGATGTCAGCAGCAGGCAGCGCAGGACGCAGGGCTCCATCACACCATTCCTGTGCGCTGGCCGGGCTGGAGCTGTCTGACCACGCTTCATTTTCTGAGCAGCCCAATCTCCAGATGAGCCCTAACTAAAGCTTCCTGAGGAGGAAGTGGGTTTGAGAGCCGACTACGGCTGGAACATTCAGCCTTTTCTGTCCAAATAAAGTTTGCCAGATGAAATGGCATCAAGATTCCTTGGCTTGTGGTGTCTCTAAGTTGCTTTTACACGGATGAACTCAACTCAGTTTGAAGGAGATGAGGATGAGGATTTTTTTTTGAACCCCTGTTGAGTTATTGCATGGTGTTATTTAAATAGAAACCACGGCGTTTGTTCTTTTTAGTAAATACCTCTCTATGCTCTGATTCACCATGAGGGATCACTCAGACAAGTCTAAAATAGCCCTCTCTGCTCAAACACAGATGGTCACAATGGGCAAAATAATAAAAGACAGGGACTTGAAGTGCCAGGCACACCACAGTCCCAATACTTGGCCAGTGTGTGTGTGTGTGTGTGTGTGTGTGTGCGCACGTGTGTGTGCGTGTGTGTGTGTGTGTTTTCAATATCAACAGGGTATGTGGAAACTCTATTTTTGAATGTGTCATGGAAAATGGCTAAGAGCAGTGTAGCATCTGATTAAATTGTATCTTAATGCCATAGATTCCTCCAAAAGCTAAAAGTAGCCTTATGGCAAGTGCCATGGCGATTAGGCATTGAACCAAGTTTGATACCATAGGAAAAGTGATCAAGGTATCCATCTGTCCAGACTACTTAATAGTACTGACAAATGCAGGCGGAAAATGTTTTTATTTTTCCGTGTTTATTCTGAGATGGTTGAGTAACTGTCTCAGGCATTACTTACTTAGATGAGGCTGGCTAGGCCAGTTTGATGGTTTCCTCCATGACATTTATATAACAGAGCAGCTGTACTGATTTATTTCCAGTGGAACTCAATGAGAATACCGTCCTCCATCACCCATCCCCCGTAGCATCGTGTTCACACTGTTGAACAAGAAAATATGAAAGCAGAAGGAGTTATTTCTCAGGAGTAGCATGAAGTCAAAGCTTAGTGGTGCATTGTATTGAGTACCCGAAAGTTCCACTTCAGTAAAAGTAGCCTACAGATTCCTTCTATTGTGTTACTCAAGTAGAAGTCTAAAAATATTTTGTATTAATACACTTGAACACATATAGTCAAAATGAAAAATGGTGTCTACATCACATTTACAGTTTACATAGAGAATTTGTTGAAGTAAAAGTCAAAGTTGCAGGTTTTTAACGACCCATGTAAAGTAGACTACAAATACTCCCAAAACATGCTTAAAGGCACACTATGCAAGCCTCCCCCCTACAAGTGGCGATTTATTTAAAATATAGCAACAATATTGTACATTCTCACCAATTAATGTGGATTACTCTTCAGATCAAAGCATACAAACCAACAATGATCATTATTGTGGAGTTACATTGACTAATAAGGTAATAAACACGATTTCAGCTTCATTTTGGTTTTAGTTTCGCTTTGCTCTGTGGGCACGGGGCGAATCATTTCACATTGCATATGCGGTAAAGCCGGTAAGAAGGGGTTTGACGGCAGCGAAATAGCCTTAATTGGTCCCGGAATGAAGCATTTAACCATCAAAGTGACTACGACACTGATATACTAACCTAAAAACATTACATAGTGTGCCTTTAAGTACGGTAGTGAAGTGCTGTTAGTTATACATCTCTGGTGCAAAGAGCATAGTACCCGAATGCCAATAACATGTTGTGGGCAAACTACTTGTTTTGTGTTGATGTGGCCATGGTGACATTTCTCAAAGCAGTTGGCAGAAGTGCGTGCTGCCAGTGCAGGCCCATGAGATGGAGATAGGGCCCCACTGCAGTGATGCACTGGACTGTGGGGAACAGGATGGAGGCATAAGAAGAGAGACTATGAGGCAACCCCACTCCAATCATAATCCACCTTTTAATCATGAAAAGTGAGATATTCTTTGGATCAGTTTCCATCCTAAACAATACATCCCCCTGACAATAGGCTCTGCTTTTTATGATTGACACCCTATCAAGACATCACATCATCCTAAAAGCATTTCATATACTCAGCATATTCTGGGTCCTCCTCTACTTTCTCCTCAGTCAAAGGGAATCTCCTGCAAGCATTTAGTAAACCCTGGCACGGCCTCTCATCCTGGTTCTCCTGGCCATACCACACACACAGAGACACACAGGGAGCCTTGGCAGATCATGTGAGAGCTCATCGCCACCGCATCCAGGGTCTTCCTTGAAATAGCATCCACTGGCATGTATTTTCTGCACAGTGCTCAACTAAGAGTCTATCATTACCCATGAAAAGTTCACCGGGGTCACAAATCTCCTGGAAACAACACACTTCCCCCACCAAGCACTGCTGCATACATTCATAATCCCCATGTGGCTCACCAGTAAACAAAATGATGACCTTGAAGCACAAATGGTGTATAGGCATGTAAGTCTGTGGTTCCCTTTTGCTTCGCTGCAATCTGACAAGACACACGACTGCAGCTTGGAGGATCTGCGCCTGCCATGCAGTGAGCCTGTGTGGGCCTATATAGCGTTAGCCAAACTCAGGGTTGTGGACTCATGCTCTGACAAGGATATTTACACAACAACATGCTAAAAAACACTCTCAGTTGCCATGCAAAGTTGCTGACTAATTCAGTTCAGTTTTCAGGGAATGATGTAATCCAAATACGTATGGAATCGGATACATCAGCCCCTCCATAGGACAGGAGCAGCATAGGAGGACGCCTCCTCTGACACACTGGAGGCTCCCAGCGCTGCTTCCTTCATTCCTTGTGGCCGGCGAAGGGGGAATGCGGTACCAGCTGTAATTGTTCTGTTATTCTGCAGGCCTCGATGGGGCTCCCTGCCTGCGTCTGAGGTCTTGCCCTGCCCGCCACAGTCAGGGTGGGGAGGTTCACAGAGGGCTGTGGGGTTGAGGGCTGAGGCTGAGGCCTCGGGGCTGGGCTGGGCTGGGTCAGCCTCTGGGTCTGGGGCTGCGGTTTCTGGATGTGCAACACTTGAGGGAGGCACAGCTGGATGAGCGGCGTGCCCGTTGAGCTGGCCATGACTCCTTATTTTTAACTCTCCCTCCCTCCCTCCCTACGGCCTGCGGCGGGGCCGGGCTGCGTCGGTCAGATCCTGCTAGGGCTGGTATTCGCTCACCCATCAGCCACTGACAGACAGGAGCACAGTGTGTCCACCAGCCCTGTCCTGACTGGGGAGGAGTGGGGCTTCAGCAGTTAGCGGCTGCAGAAGAGGGCTTTGTGTTTTACGCTGAAAATAAACTGCATCTTATGCATATACGATAGCACTCAGTTTTGTTTTCACCGCTTGTACCAAATCATGACTTTTGCGGTCAGCAAAGAAAGAGCAGCTGTACATATTGGGCCCATTTGAGTCCATTCAGTTAAATCACTCACATTATACATGTGTGGGTGCAACTGTAAACCATTGCACTGCTATGGTCTGTTGGCTCTCATCCTAAACATCCTGTTGCATGCAAACACACACACTGTAGATTTAGCCTTGTCCTGTAATCCTCCCCGTACAGTTCATTTGAACCCAGACAGATCAAAAAATTTATAATTTCAGTGAATAAAAAAACAAAAACACTTGAAACATCTACTGAAAGAAGGGTCTCAATTGGTATATAATATCCTTCGATCAAAATTACAAATGTATCTTTTGTCTGGTTTGGATTAGAGGGCCACTGCATGAAGTCCCTGTACAGTTTGAGGAGGACAGGACATTGAGACAGGGCCTTGTGGGCTCACAGGCAGACCATTGGGCACCTCCAAATTGCCGGAGTTGGGGGATAGGGGCCCTGGTTTTTACAGGCAATCAACAATGTTTATTGTTCAAGGAGGGGACCCACTTCTCCGAGGGAGCTTGGGACAAACAAATACACCACAGTCCTTCCTGGGCATAAACACCCGATGTGCCGCCCCCCCCCCCATCACCCCACGCTTGGCGAGACAGGAAGTCCCTTTGGCTGCTGGCGGTGGCTTTAAACGATTCAGACATCGACTCATAACTACACAACTAGTTGAGTAGAGAGTTGAGTAGACTAGAGTTGAGTTGTTATTCAGTGAAGACACAGTGGTAGGATAGACTGCGTCTGCACAGAAGCGAGCATAGCAGTGGCTTGGTCTGAAACGCCCAGGGCAAGCCGTAGTCCGCGTGTTTCATGTGGCGCTCCCTGTGACGATGTCCCTGTCATATAAGGCACAAGTTAGAGACGGACTAAACATGCCGGTGCCCACATCAACAACCTCCCTTGCCTCCGCTGAGGCGAATCTGTTATGGGCATAAATGATAGAGGCAGTCAGGCAGAGTGCTGGTCTGCTGCACGTAGAGACTTGGTGCCGTGCGCAGTCGGGTCACGGTTTGACGAGGCCTGTCTGAAGATAAGATTTGTGTATTTACATAGAGGCTCCGCGCTCCAGCAACAAAACAACTGCAGGGAAATGGGAGCGGGGAAACTGGGGTTGAAATACTTCTTGCAAGCAGCCCAGCGACTAAAACATGCCAATTTATTAAAGTAGCCATGTTGCTCATGGTGAGTGCCTTTTCCTGCCCCCCCCAACCCCCTCACCAATTTGTGAGGC
>JASCQY010000022.1:2727726-2737845 GCA_030264315.1 Sardinella tawilis
CCGCTCAATGTTGACAGCAAAGCTACGTGAACATGTAGAATGTCAGCTGAGGCGAAAACGCCATCGTTGCTTGACAACGTTCCGAGGGACCGCCCACCGTCCGTCCGGCTGATCCATTCTAGCATCAACCAAAAGGGGAAATGTAGAGGTTGTAGGTGAGGTGCAGTCAGTAATGCTACAATTTGTAAGCTCCCAACCCTTTTTATTACATTCCGTTAGTATCTCCTCATAATGGTCCACTGACTCTCCAAGACCTCGTGAAAAAGACACAAAAACTCCCAAGAACAGTAAACAAAGTGAAAGGGCCTACATTTAAATATGGTTTACACAAACCAAAACAAACGTGATTTCCCTCAGTACGATTGCAGCCTTAAGCTATTCACAACCAGATAATTAAAACGGTTAGCAGTGGCCACTCAAAAAGGTGATTTGATGTTAGCAGGTCATGTAATGCAAGGTCAATACTTATTTTCTAGGTATGTGTATGATTGAAAATAATGAGCTGTATAATAATTAGTTGGTCTGTCAAATGTCTATGGATATCACGTCTGTTGTCCATAGAAAACGGTACAGGTCAATTCAGACAGCAGTCATTAATTTATTTATTATATTGAATTTACAAAATGAAAAGTAAAAGCAACAGTTGAAGAAACAGTTTTGTACATTTTAGTCCTTTCGTGACTTTTTTTTCTCTCTTTTTTTTTGAATAGCAATCCACTGTACACAAGGCTGATGAATTGTTTACCTTTTAAAAAAAGAAACAAACAAAGCAATTTTTTGATGTTCCAATGCAGACACCAGAGTAAGGCGAATCTAATTCTGGACAGAATGGGACTGTGAATAACCTTTGCTGCACCCCAACGGAAAGCACACCACATCTGCAAAACAAAACAACATTTACCCAAGCTCAAGCAGGGCACGGAGACCCAACCGGATACTCACTATATTGTGCTTCCTCAAACTACCCGCGCGGTGCATCACCTTACAGCAAGCCAACAATCTTCTCTGCATTCTTCCATCATCTGCACATGTGATTGAATGAGGAATGAAACCAACAGTGAACGCGCAGCCATACAGTCCCCCACTGGAGCTACTGTAAGGGATGCTAGCGGACATGTCAAATCTGAAATACTGAAACACCCATTTAGAGGCCGCCCAACAATTTCAATCTTGCATCAAGCCAATTAAGAAGGGGACATTAATCACAAACTGGAAAATAATGTCAAATTCTCTGAGACAATCTTAAAGTCCAGTGGAATATTGTGGCCAGTTCTGAACTGTGCCACCATTTGAACATTCAGATAAGAAAACAATGGATAATTTCATGGTTCATCCCTTTTATCGCCGACCGTTCAGTCCAAGTTGCTCACACCTACTACATTGAGAATCATCATGTATCATATATCCAATTTTAGGGACCCTTAAAAGCCACCAGTACGCCACTGAGGTGAAAACCATTCGAAGTTCAAACTTTTACAAACAGCATGCTCTGCTATGGTAAACAGTATACCTGTTCAAGTCTCTATGAGCAACGCTACCTACCAACTATGTTATTTCTCATGTCATGCTATTGAGAGGTTGTGAACTGGAGTGGTTATCAGCCTTGATACAGTCAAAGAGAGACATATGGAGAGAGACACGGCCACATGGCCTCAATAGTGTCTGTTACAGAAAACAGGAGCAGTGGAAAACAAATGGTGTTTCTTACTGCCCATTTCTCATTGTTCTTGCACAGTAACCATTTTGACAAGCAAAGT
Organism: Sardinella tawilis; assembly: GCA_030264315.1. Classification (NCBI taxonomy): domain Eukaryota; kingdom Metazoa; phylum Chordata; class Actinopteri; order Clupeiformes; family Clupeidae; genus Sardinella; species Sardinella tawilis. The sequence continues at coordinate 2,729,484 of JASCQY010000022.1, forward strand.
GAAAAGACAAATTTAAACCGACTTCTATTTTAGATATCCACAGGGTGTCATCATACTGATGACTGGTGGGGGGGGGAGAAGAAAAACACTGAGAATCCTCTCTATTTTGGAATGAAATTATAATAAGAGCATAAAATATTTGCCTTCATGTTCATTAGACTGGATGATATGATCCTATCTCACAGGGCACAGTACATAGTGTAATAAATACCTTTGAGTAGCGTACAAGCATGGCCCTTGATAAATGGACAAAACAAAAACCAATATTTACTGATGCCCCTTGAAAGCCGTTTTGCTTAAGTTTGATGGTCGTGGATGGGGTGCAGACCTGTCTGAGAATGCAATGCCTGCCCATATCCTTTTCCCAGTCCTGGCAGGAGTCCCAATAAGAGGGGGTCAGAGATGGGGCAACAGAAGGCATGCCTAGCTGCGATGAGGGGTCCAGGAATCTCCCCACCCAGAGGGACAGGAGGGGAAGAGTCTGGGGGTATAAAGCTAGGATGGAGGGTGGGGTGGGGGGTGGGTGAAACTATAGGCATGAGGGGTGGCTGGGGACTTAGTGCAATTTTTCCACGTTAAAAGGTCTTCCTATGGATGGCACGGACACGGTCTTCCTCATACTCCTTCTTGGAGACCCACATCTTCTTGAAAGTGTCCAGCGAAGCAAGGATCGATCCCCTGAAGACACATCAAAACATAAGGCGGTCATTATATGGGATTTTGTGCACAATGCAAATATATGTGCCACAACTCCCTACTCACAAGTGCAGTGCCATTACTGTAATTTGTCTGGCAAATTACTATCACAACCTCTCAGTGGGGAATACTTGACAAAAACGACATAGCATACCTGGCAAAATTCAATTTACCGAGATAAATTTCATTGCAAGCCGGCAACTTAAAGTGGACCAATCGAGATATACTTTGACATCTTACCCTATCCATGTAGAATACAGTCTCTCCTGTGGTGCCGAGATCTGTTGCAAACACATGGTTACTTAATATTATGAAACAAAGATAAACACATAACAGCACACAACATACAGCATATTACTGCATAATCCTGAGTGAAAGTGACTTCATTAAGTTTCTTTACCTTTATTTTAACATCTTTGGGTGCTAGCTTCTTCACTTCACTCAACAACCGGTCCCCAAAGCCTGTTCACACATGAATGGCAATAATTAACATTAAAACACCACTAGCACATGCCTGAAAGTAAAAAGTAAAAAGCTACATCTCGACATGCATCGACAAGCTTGAGCCGTCATTTCTTTACCTTTTAGGAGTGTCGAGCCTCCAGACAAGACAATGTTAGAAAACAGTGTGCGCCGCAGGTCCATGTCGGATTTCTGGATAGCGAAGGCCAGCACTTCATGGATGCCCTCACTTTCATCTCCAATCAGGTCAGGTCGGAACAGGAGCTCAGGAGCACGGAACCGTGCAGGCCCAATCTGGAGCAACACAACACAACACAGGTTCAGAGCTCTGGAAAGGCATCATGCTCTATAGTAAGAGACGTATTATATACATATGATGTCAAAATAACAGTAGAACCAAATTATCATTTGGTCGAATGAGCATAATGATGACACAGTTACTCACATCCAAAGTGCTCCCATCAGGAAGGGTGTACTGTGCTTTCTCGGTCTCAAGCGTTTCATCTTTCTGGGGGTTCAGGGACAGGTAACAAGCTCTCTGCAATCCAAAACAGACGTACCCTTTTAGAGGCTCTTCAGAATCTCATGAAATAATATTGTCAGATTGTGTAATGTCCGATATCTCCGAGGCCCCAAACATTCAGCTAGCTACGGTCCTCTGTACCTCTTTGATGGTGCGCACCACCTCAAACTCAGCTGAGGTGTGGAAGTCATAGCCTTCCTTGCGCAGGAGCAGACGCAGATAGCGAGAGACATCGCGACCAGCGATATCCACCCGCATGATCGAATGCGGAATGGCGAAACCCTCATAAATGGGCACAGCGTGCGTCACACCATCCCCGGCATCTAACACCACACCAGTGGTTCGGCCTGTGGCATACCTAAAAAACACAGATTAATGACAACACTCTATTCAAATGAAAACATAATTGTATATATTGTAAATACAATTGTATATATTCGTCCAGTTCCAAATTAGATAATTATAAATTAGTTTTAAAAATGTCTGTGTCCTTTTTCTGACTCACAAGCTGAGGACTGCCTGCATCGAGATGAAAAGGGCTGGGACGTTGAAGGTCTCGAAGAACACTTCAGCTGCACGCTCACGGTTTTTGCTGGGGTTCAGTGGTGCCTCAGTAAGGAGCACAGGATGCTAAGGAAGTGGATTTAAAAACGTTATCCAAGAGCCCTTGAATGCAAATCATTTCAGTGATGTTTACAAATACAATTTGGACAACTGTACAAATAGGGCAGCGTTCTAAAATACAAACCTCTTCAGAAAAGGTCTGCAGTTGCTCCTTGGAGTAAACATATTGCCAGATGCGTTCCATGTCATTCCAGTCTTTCACAATACCATGCTCCATGGGATATTTAACAGACAGCAACCCTCTGTGCTCCTGTAACAGTATACAGTTGAGGGTGAGCTTACCTTCTACACCAACACCATCACAAATTTGATTGATATATGAGAAAAATACACATAATCACATAACACTGATCAGCTATTTTAGTCAGCTGTACTCAGAGCAGTTACCTCAGCTTTAGGTCCGATAAATATATCTCCCTCCAAAGCACCAGCCATAACCCGAACATGTTTTGGACGTCCCACACTGAGTTTATGAACAGGAAAGGGCAGAGAGGTTATGTTGAGTGATGTTAAAAGAAAGGGTGATTTGCAGTAAACTATGGCTTCAGTGCATAATATACATGCATAAGGCTTACTAGTTTGGGAAGCAGTATTTGGGAATCTGGTCTCCTGCAAAGCCAGCTTTGACAACACCAGAGCCCTGTTAAAAAAAAAAAAAACAGACATGGGATGTGACCAAAAAAAGCTGAAAGACACTCTCTGTGCAGCAGCTTAGCCTTCAGAATTAAGACACTTGAACTTATAAGCCAGTGCTCCCCTCTCACATTCTAGTCATGAGACAGAGCCTAGGGAAAAAACACTGACGACTCTACGCCTTTGCTTGGTGAAATGGCAAAAGATCTTGTTGCTTCCCCTCACTGACAGATATGAGCAACTTACTAAACGAATATATTTTAGCATTAGAAGCATTAGAAACACATCTTACATCTTCTAATAGAAGGCAAAGGAACATTTTGTCTCAAAGGAAAGATCCTGCAAAATAGTACTGTTGTTCATTTAAAATATTTGGCTAAAGGACTAGCCTTCATGACCTACGTCACTGAACAGCATCCAGCCGGCGACTTCATATTATCAGATTTCACATTCATTTGACAAAGCAAAACACTGTGCTAAGATACATTTAACAAGCTTATTCTGACGTTCAGCGGTTCTGTGAAAAGTGGGAATGTGACTTTTATCTTGGCTTTCAACCATGGCAGAAAAAATGCCTAGCTGGCAAGGCGGGGTTCAGACAGCTAGTCCACTGATTTGCTAGCAACAATAACAGTAACGCTGTGCGATATTGACTGTTAGCTGGACAGCTACAGAAAAAAATTGCTAGCTGACGTGAACGTAAGCTATCCAGTTCATATTAACGTTAGCTGGGGGACGCTAATGTCCCAGTCACTGGGAAAACACCCACTGTTTCCTGCCACCACTGCAGAATCGTTGATGCTGTAACGTTATATAATGTTTAATGTCAATGCAAATTCTTGACTATTGGTCATCACAATCAGCTGCTTTGCAAAAAAAAGGATATGATTCACGGTATCTTCACACCAGTCAGCCCATCCTATATGTTAGCCATAGCTTGCAAAAAAGCGCCTGTCACAGTTTGGCTAGCTTATTTAGCAAGCTAACGGCTTGCGCCGGATAACATAAAGCTACAAGAGAACGGCATTGTTGATTAAGCCGATTTCAAATGTCAGGACATAATACTAATTGGTGTCAATGCATGCAGTCCATGCGTCTACTAACGACGCTCTGGTGGACAAGGTAGCTAGCTATCCAATCCTGCTTTTTTAAAACAATGATCGGTACAATACAATGGTTATTAGGCATGCTAGCGTCGGCTACTTCAGTTGCTAGTAAGGGTGTGGATGGGTGACATCATACTTACATTATCAATCACAACCGGCTGGTTAGCTATAATGTCATAAGACTCCATGGTAGTCCAACTGGGTTGTATATTCCTCGATGAACTTTATATGCTCAACCAGATTAACGGTTTTATTCATGAAAATTTGACCAACTCCGTTGGACTCAGGCTAGCGGCCAGCGGCTGTCTGGCTGTGTTCTCAACCTAACTACAAGTGCATAGCAAAGGTGGGGCGAACCCAGATTGACAGACAGCGAAAACAACCAATTGGCGTGCAAGAAAAGAATCCTCACTGCAGCGTACCAATCATCAGGTCAAGTTTGTGGGCAGAGAAAGTTGATATTTTCTGTTTCTGTGCATTCATAGAAATAAAGACTTTTATTTCTATGCTGTGAATTAAAGACATGAAAAAATGAAACCAATACGATCAAGATTATGATTATGATAATTATTATTACAAATCAAATCAACAAAATGTAGGCCTATCTGCACTACCTAGCTAGCATGCGATCATAACACCTTTATTTTTTATTTTATTTTATTTTATTTTATTTTAAGTGAACAGTAAATCAACCCTAGGCTAACCCTATCAGAATTTGGCCAGAGAATTTTGCCCCAAAGAGTCGACAAAAAAACATAGACAGGAAAAGGAAAAAAAAAACTGTCTTGCTTTTTCTTTAAGACCGTTCAAACCGGAAGCAAAACTGTCAGCCGTGTAGCTCCGTACGTAGCTGGTATGAGGTTGGAAAGTCCAAGGATCGGTGTACTTCGATGTTTATAAATTGATTCTCCTTAAAAAATATTGCGGCGAGGACACTTACTTTGCGTAGGTAGTATTACCGTCCTTAATTTGTCGCTGAATTAACCTTCGGTTATTGCTTTACTGAAGGCCCGATTGGCAAAACTTTGCATGTACGCTAGTAAACATTAGCTACTGTAGCTAATTGTTTGCTACCTGTCAGTTGGGCTGTCAAATAGTAAAATTATGTCACATTTCAGACTTTGTAACGTCAGTTCAATCTAAATGGCCATTTTTGATAAATGTGTAAATGGTTGTTATAGTCTCAGGGAACCGTTAGCTTTAGAGGTTTACATTAGCAATTCCATCATTTGAAAGTTCTTGTCAAACAAGTTAGAGTAATTTATTTCACTTTTGAAAGTGAACTCACACTACCTTTATCAGTTGACAACCCAGTTCTGTTTTGCTAAATGTCAACAGTTGTAAAGCAGTACAGTCGAAATGGCGTGAATTGTCATTTTAGAGGCTACAAGTTTGATAACAATTTACCTTCAGTTTGAAACGTGGCGGAAGTAGACCATTTGACCAGAAATTTGCATGACTTTTATGGCCGCTGTTGTCATAAATGATTATCACTGTGATGAGCTACACGAACTTCTGAAAAAGTTATTAGCTGTTTGTTTTTCCTCCTCAGACGAATAAAGCCTCCTGCGCTGACTGACTCATGTGTCATCTCAAACACCCAAGCTGACACAATATGGCCTGTGCAGAGGAACCTCCCGAGAAGTAAGAGGCTAATTTCTACAAGCTCCTGAGAAAAACACAGTATTTTTGAAGAAATATTAAAACAGCTGTTTTAAAAGTATTGTTCTAGAAGAGTATTGTTTTTAGTAGTAATGGTAGACCAAATTTAAAATGTAACCTCCTTGGTGTAGGCAATAATTTTGTCTGTTTCTGTTTTTTCCTTTCAGTTTCATATTGACTTGACAGCCAGAATAACCCTGTCTTTATATTTCCCCTGTAGGCACTGCTGGGTATGCTTTGCCACTGAGCGAGAGGACCGGGTGGCCGAGTGGGTTAGCCCCTGTCGGTGTAGAGGCTGCACCAAGTGGATCCATCAGAACTGCCTGCAGCGCTGGCTCGATGAAAAGCAGAAGGGCAACAGCGGAGGGGCCGTCAGCTGCCCGCAGTGTGGCACTGAATACCGCATTGTCTTCCCCAAAATGGGTACACTCATTAGTCAGGCAAAGAGTTGGATATCAGACACTCAAATACTAGCACCACTGTCCAGTGGTCTGTAAATGTGGAATTTGGATTTGAATCATTCATTTAAGTAACATTTTTGTCTACTGCCCTGTGACAAGTGAACCCTAATTTTAACCTCCTCCTGTAGTTGTATGAATTATATTCGAATTTCTTACTGCAAATATGCTGTTTGATTGTAATTGTAATTGAACAAAACCGAGAAGTAATCATGGTTGTTTTTGTCTGTCTTAGGCCCATTGGTGTACTTCCTGCAGCAGGTCGACAGAGCTCTGTCCAGAGCCAGTCCGTTTGCAGCAGCTGGGGTGGTGGTTGGCACCGTCTACTGGTCAGCTGTGACTTATGGAGCCGTCACTGTAATGCAGGTACATGTACACACATGCAGTATAATTTGCCACTATGCCACAGCAAACTCTGCACAGAAGTTATCTGAATAAAAGTAGATTTTTTTGTTATTGCTTTTAATGCTGTGTTTCCGATAACTCAGAATTGGAAATATCCTTTAAAAAGGTGGATTGTAACATCACTCAATGATGGATTTTGTTTGGGCTCTTGGTGCAAACCCAATAAATAGACAAAAACTTTAAACTTGGAGATGTCATTTCAAATAGCCAGGGTTTGCAGTGACTTGGAATGCAGCATCCATTTGTTGTCACTGTGGTGGCACATATGACTCAGCAAAACATATCACTGTGTGCAGTCACACTCTCATTAGACTCCAAGACAGATCACTTGTAACTCTTAATGTGGACCATCAACATAGGGAAATCTGAAAGACAACAAACAAACAAAAACAAAACAGATTTCAAGAATGAGGCCGGTAATGTGACTATAGCCATGACTATGAGTCATCGTATTGGCTTAGTCTCTGTTGCCTCCGCTCCCCCGTACAGTATAGACCCTCTCTGAGATGTGTGTCTGTTTAATGCCCTGCAGACAGGAGGCTGCAAAAAAGATGCTCTGTGTGACTTGTCTGGTTTATAGCCTGCAGGTAGTAGGCCGTAAATAAGCCGCTCTCTGTGCGTCTTGTCTGGTTTATGCCCTGCAGGTAGTAGGCCACAAAAAGGGCTTGGACGTGATGGAGCGTGCCGACCCGCTGTTCCTGCTCATGGGCCTGCCCACCATCCCCGTCATGCTGGTCCTGGGCAAGATGATTCGCTGGGAGGACTACGTGGTGCGCATGTGGCAGCGGCACTCTGCCAAGCTTAATGGCATTGTCCCCGGTAAGGTTTCAAAGCAGTTCACCATGGTTGTGCATTTTGCCATCACAAGTAAACACTCCAGTTACAAAATGAATGAAATTTGGTGAATAGTAAACAGGTAGCAGAGTAGTCTAGTTTTTAGTGCTATGCTTGCATACTCAGTCAGTCATCAATATTGCCAGTATACAGTATACTTTTCAAGAGTGATCCACTGATTTTGCATGATGCTTTTTGCATAATACCTCTGTGTTTTAGAAGCGTGTTATGTGAGTGATGTGACAAATGAGACATTCATTTCATATTCATACATATAAGACTGCTGCTCAGTGAGCGGCATGCATAAGCATGCTGTATCAACTCAAGCAACACAAAGAGCACTTAGGAAAGCCTACAGTAGGTCCCATCAGGAAGTGTTTTTCTGTTGTGTGTGTGCAGCAGACACATTCAGTGCCATCAATATCCTAGACAGCAGTAATAAATCAAAGGCACAGTCTGTAGTACGCAGCTCTCATCGAGGGGCTGAAAGGTGAACGCATTGTGATCTATATTTGTCACAGAAGCTGGTGTGGATTGAACAAGCGAGCATTTAAGTCAACATTGAGTTAGCTGATTGATGGCCACCGAGTGACAAATCTATGTGAAATATGGAAAGAAAATGTCAGCTAAATTAGAGAGCACCTGTAATGTGATGGCAAACCAGACACCTCTATGCAGTTTGATGAAGAGAAGATAAATAGCAGGCATCTGGTGGTTAATATAGGCATCTATTTTCTGACTGGCAGAAAGTGATTACTTCAGAGGTCTCTGTGCACTTACCTGTAATAACATGTTAACAGCTTTATAAATCATGTTTTAAATGGTATGACTCAGCTAATGTCAAGGGAACTACTATTGTTGAGGCGCTTCCTATACTTTTTACTATACTTTTTACTATACTTTTTACTCCTCCTCTTGGTCCATTAGGGATCCTGTTCACACTTCTCATGAGGAGCTGT
>JASCQY010000022.1:2843338-2855691 GCA_030264315.1 Sardinella tawilis
AAGGTTTCTGTCAGAATGAAATGCCCTGCACATATTTAGTGACAAGAGTTGGCAGGATTCTTTATACAGGTAATATATCAACATCATTATTATCATACTTGGGAAAGGTGCTTCAAAGTTTCCTTTAAACTCTGAAGCATCCTTTGAGAGGAAAGTGATGGAGACACTCCACAACATCATGTACCATCAGCCAGTTAACTTGGCTCTAGGCAATAACACCAGTGCACTCGACTGCATGAGCTTTGGTACAGCCATTACTGTATGTTCTCTAGCATCCTATAGACCGTTTCAAGTTCCAGTTCGATAGCTATTCCAAAAAGGTCTCCGGTTAAACATTCCATAATGTTATGTTAATGTAGCGGACATACCGGTAGTTTGGGAACAAAATACAACGCCCAGGCATTGTTTTTGTTCACATCGCTGAAACAGTCTGTAGCTTTAACCTCCTGACATTTTGCATGGAGGGCATGTCACCCAGCGTTTCACATGTCCCATTGACTTCTATGACAGAATACATTATTGACTGTGTATTGCAGCACTTTTAACACAGCCCACACTGAGGCATGAGCTGGTAAAAGCTGTGTGCTGTGTGCTGTATGTAGTTACTACTTAGTAAATGTTATTCTGCTGGATCACTGATGCAAAGCAGAGAGAGTAATTGCCGTGGCCATGGGGCGATCATGTGTAGTGAGCTGCTTTAGCACTGTCAGGTGTACATTAGAATTGTCACCTAAACACTGAGTTAGTGGTACAATTTTCATGAATATGAAACACTTACTATATGAATGAAACACACTATAGTGTACATATGTATGATGTTGGATGTGTCTTAAACCTTAATTAATACAGTCCAAGCATCAGTATTGAGGGAGTCATCACTGTGGTCTCACACACTAATGATGAAGGGCTCTGCTCTGTGTTGGCAGAGGCGCTTGTGCTACTGCTAATCACACATGCTAATTCATACTAATTCAGCGCAGCATTGATCCCAATGTGTGTTTCAAAACAAAACACAACGCAACTGGAGTATCGCCGTTTGAAATGTAGTCTGTTCCAAATGATGAGGAAATGATGAAATCAGATGCAATGCTAACTCCTCAGTTGCTGTAGTATTTAGAAGACTGGGTGTGTCCCCTGTGGTGCATTCCCATTTGAGAAGGAAAAGCATCCAGCCCAAGTGGCTCTCAAACATCAGTGCTTGTGGAGCATGGGATTGCTATGGGGCTCAAGCTCTGCTGTGTGCGCTTGTTTGGCAGTACGCCTGCTATGCCATCGGGAAGGACGTGCAGGCCATGAAGGCCGTGGTGGGAGAGGAGGCCCTGACTGCTGATGACCTGCTCTACCTGGAGTTCCTGCAGAAGTTTGAGAAGAACTTCATCGCCCAGGGTAAGGAGCTGCTGGGGTGGGCAACAGTAGATGAACCGAAGGAGACCACACAGTCACCCTTTTTCCCATGCCAGTCCCATGTCAAGTCAAGTTTATTTATGAAGCACATTTAAACACAAAGTTGACCCAAAGTGCTTTAGAAATGGAAAAAATGCTAAATAATAATAATAATAATAATAATAATAATAATAATAACAATAATAATAATAACAGAAATTCAAAATAGTGGTGGTAATAATAATAATACTGATAAAAGAAAAAGCTAACAATGGAGAAATAAGATTAAAATGGTCCTATAAACAATGTTGAGAGTGTACGGTCTTCATCTACGAGTTCAATTCATCTCCGAGTAGGCGTCCTGTGACCAGCGCCTCATAAGACCACTGGCGTGTGTTGGTTTCTCCTACTAAAAAGGGGTGGACGACAGTGACACTGGCACCCGGACATTTATTTAGATTGTCTGTTATTCAGTCTGTGAATGACACAAAGCGACACAAAACACACTTCAAAACTAGAACATGACAAATCCATTTTGCATGGTTATCTGGTGAGCAGATTATGGTAATAGCATGAGATATGGGAAATTAGACCCATCGAATTGGATGATATCGAAGGTCTTTGTCATGTGCGCTCCGTTTCCTGTGATATTGCAGAAAGATAAAACGAATCACTATCGGGATTAACAGGATTTACTCGTTCAGATCCAGCAGATGGACGTAATCTGTTCCTCATCTTCATTGCTCATAAATGCACGAGCGGTTAGCTGGGGACGCGTCTGCCACTTGTTTGCAAAAGGGCTATAAAATGATGAACTCAGAATCACGGTGCCTTGAAGTTATTATGCTAATGTTGCATTCAGACAGGAAGAAAGAAGCACAAGTAGAGAAATTGACAGTCTAAGGAAAGTTAATTAATTTCAGTGATTATAGGCAAAATAACTGTGGGCAGCAAAAAACATCTTGCGACAATGTTTAACTAATAACTTTAGAGGCAACAAGTGATGGGCCGTGGGCAATGAGTGATTAGCTGTGAGCCTGGATGTTCCCAGCTTGGTCTTGGTTTGTTTGTTTGTTTTGCTGAACTGAATTATGACATATTCATTCTTCATTCTATTGGTTCATGTGTGTGTGTGTGTGTGTGTGTGTGTATGTGTGTGTGTGCAGGAGCCTATGAGAACCGCAGTGTGTTTGAGACGCTGGACATTGGCTGGCAGCTGATGAGGATCTTCCCTAAGGAGATGCTGAAGAGGATTCCTCAGAGCACCCTGGCTGAATTCTACCCTCGAGATTCCAAGCATTAACACCCCTCCCCCCAACCCAGTTCTCCACAAGGCCACTCCTGATACCCCCCACCCCCCCACCCACCCAAACACCTCCCCAACACCCCAACAAGCACACTCCCACTCTGTCTGTCTCCACCCCTGCTGTACTGCTTGAGATGCGCTGCTCTGTGCTGCTCTTGTGTAAGTGGTTGCCGTCGTCTTCAGTAGTGTGCTGGGACACTGTGCTGCTGGCCCAGCCCTTGAGTGTGATGTGCAGCCCCCCCCCCCCCCCCCCTCCCCATTATTGCCCTACTACACTTCCAGCATTAACACAGGAGGGGTTGGTTGGAGGGCCTCTGGCCAAGGAGCGCATTCTGAGCAGGCAGTGGGGTTGCTGTACTGTATGCATGTGTGGCACAGGGCACCATTAAGCTCTTCCAAGGCTCTCGATCTCTATCCGGCTCCTGACCAATCCTGAGGCGTCTACAGTTCAGAGCAGTTTCAGTTTAGGAGCGCTCCCCTTCTGAACTTGCACATGTGTCTGCATTACTGCATTTGGAGTGAGCTCCAGTAGATTGCAAGCAAACGGCTAAAGGCCGTAAACGTAAGTCACTTGTGTGTTTTATCTCTGAGCCTGAAGAGCCAGAATGAGCCCTGTGTGGTGTGAACGGGACGGATTGTTAAGTGTGTTATTGATGTGTTTATCTTTCCACATTTGTCTTGCTTAACTTCTGTAATATGTTCTCATAGACTGCAATGTTAAAAATGGACGAATTTATAAGGCACATGTTATTACAGATATTTAAGGTAAAAGATAAATTGTGAGAAAGATCTGGTTAAATCAAATATATCCTACTCAGTATACACAGAAAACTATTTATAAAGTTTATTTTTATGTTACATCAATGTTAAATGCCTCTGCATTGACCTGTAGTTCTATGAATGTCATTTGTCATTTCTGTTATTATGTTTCCTTACTAAGCCAGGCTCTCATGTTCTCATACTTCTCATGTGAGCTGCCCTTAATTTTGAAGTTTACAATGGAATGTCAAGAAGGTGAAGTTGTGGTTTTATGCATTTTCTTTGAAAACATTGCCAAGCAACCTGTATGTTTTGTTTTATGCCATGGGATGGGAAAATAGCCTTTCTTCCTCTATGTGGTGTGGTAAAGTGTGTACAGATATTTCAGATGAATCCCAAAAGATGTCTTCATATGAAGATCATCCTCTATTCTGTGTCATTTGTGTGTATGTGCAAGTTGTTTTTTTTGTCATTGCATGCGGATTATGTTGTTCATTGTTACAGCGTGTGTCTGTATTGTCGGTGGATTAAACTTGAGTCTGACTCAAAATTTGTCCTGTAATTTCTGAGCCTGAAATGCCATGTATAAGTATGAAGTACTATGTTTTAAGAATCTATGCCATAAGTTTTGAGGAAAGTTCTGGTGTTAAAGGTGGAGTATGGAATTCAAATGTTTGGCCACTTTTCCGAAATTTCTTGAAATCCTCTTCATCTACCACTCACAGCCACTGAGTTGGAAGCACTGATATGAAAATTAAACATGTCAGTTGTCTGTGGAATGGACAGGCCTTGAAAAACTATTAATAATTTGACAGAGCAGCATTCCCTATTGGACAGTTGCATGTCAATCAAATGGTTGTACTCAACCATTGGAGGAAAGGCAGGAACGTGGGTGGAACCATTTTCAAAATTTGACTGTTGGAGAATTCCATACCCCACCTTTAAGTTTAGTGAATAAATATCAGTTCTGCATGACTCCGCCTACTTGGTTACTGTACATTAATAACAGCAAAAAAGTGTCTATCCTGGCAACAGAGGGCGCCAGACACCATCTAACGAAATCCATATCCTGAAATTCACTGTTGCAGTTCCAGGGATAGGATCTGATATTAAATGCAAATGCACTTGCTATCTGTGTATGGTTTTGCAAATAAGGAGAAAAATTATACGTTTGTGTAGCCCTAGTACTTCACACAAATTCACAGGAAAGTCTTGCTAAAAAAAAAAGATATATTCAGAGTTGCCAGGTTGAAGGGTGCGTGGGCTAATGTGGTGTCAGTGGCTGTCAGTTTAAGTCAGGCAGGCAGGCTTGAATGTCCCTCACACACACACACACACACACACACACGATTTCAAAGTGTGGCACTCCGCCGGTCCCACTCCTTTCTCACCCTAATTTTAACCTGAGCATTAAGGAAGGAGCATTTTTTTTAATCAACACTGCTAGCAGATAGCACTAGTGTATAACAAAAACAATCACTGACTTTATTAAAGAAACACTTTAAATCCGTCGCCAAAAAGTTAATCAGAATACATGTCAACCCTAACAGAATTGAAATACATTCAGGTCCACTGTACAAATGCAGCTTCCCACACATTCTTTTCTGATGTCTCCCATCTGTTCTTCCTTCTCCTACAAACCATCAACAAATATTTAAGACTGCCAACTCTTAGTCTTAACATTGATCCTGAACAGCTGTTGTGTCCTATGTGCTGAGTATGCTGCATATAGTTGAAATCATTTTTTGTAATTCATTAATAATTCATTATTCACCTTAGTTTAGCTGGATCAGTTCAAAGCAATTTCATTTGTTTTGCACCCGAACAGTGGCAGTTCGCTCTAGGACTTAACAGAACCTTGAGATTGACCACAAAGCACAAGACCTATGGGTGGCCACTAAAAATCCTCCTTCAAAAGGAAAAGACCTGAGCGGAACCATAGCTCATGAGAGACGGGGGTGGGCAATCTGTTTGTGGACGACAGGATGGAGTGACGTGGAGAGAGACAGAAAAAGGAGTCCTCAGGACTGAATGACTGTGGTGAGGGCACCAAATTCACTCAGTTGTGAAGCTCACTGTAGAAGGCATAAATGTTACATGCTCACTGTAAGATTTATAGAGCGAATACCTTGCTGTGCGAAAACACGCTTGTGGTGCTGAAACACACAGGTCTATACTTACATCACGGAGTATAACATCATACAAGTGTTCTCATGTTGAGAGCGTCCTCGGGTTTAAAAATAACTGGTGTTGGAACCACTGTTGTGTAAGGACAAACAAATAGCAAATAGCACCAGGCAAAGCAGTACTGCTGGACTACAGCCTGACAGGTCACTGCACAGGTTAACTTGAGGTAAGAGCTACACAGGGAAAATGTATCTAACGTTAGATTTTTGTTAGGCAAATGTTATTTGCGCCCATGTCATCACATATTTTAATGCAAAAGTGTCTTTCTTAATTGCCAAAGTAGAAGTATAGGTTCACAGTATTTTTGTGTATGTACACCGTAGGCCTACAGTATTTGTTATGGTGTAGGCCTAAATAGATTTCTATCTTGGTTGTAATTAGGGTGCAAATTGAGGCTCCATTATTTTAGTAGCAGGAGAATGTAGGCTATATGCAACCTTAAAAGTTAGATGTTCTCCCCTCTAACTTAAGTAGTAACTACATGTGTTAGCATGAGTCAACTACTCCAATGTGCAGAAGCAGCCTAACTGCTAATGCTCCAGAGCCCTTTCTGTCAATGGCATGGGCCACAATGACTCAGTGACAACTAATCAATGCAATAAAAATAGATGTCAATTAAATCAGTCTAAGCCTCACAATAATTCTCTCAGCTTCAGCTTTCTCCACTCACAGCCATAAATCTATTTTTCAACCAGCTCAACCAATGAGGCAGCACCCGAGGCTCATTTGCTACAGTGTTGAGCACTGCATAGCCTAGTGTGTGATTAGCTGAGTAATGTTACACATTCAGAACATCTGGCAACCATGTCTCTCAATCAAAATCAACAAGACCCATGGGGCATCGCCATGTTCATGATTATCATAAAATGATATTGTTATTGGAGCCCACACAGCATTTATGAATATTGATTTTACACTCATTATAATCAAAACGGGAGTACCAGGCAGTATCCAAAGCTAGCCTAGCTCAGTTTTTTTTTCTTCATTTTATTCATTTTGATTATAACAATAACAAAAAATTGAACAGTAACAGCAATGACAGATCATTGTCATTATTTTTAGGTTGTCTTTGTTACTAAAATACATAACAATCTGACAAATCTGAAATAGATGTACAAATGCATTACAACAAGTGTAAGTAAGTGGAACAATAGGCTTATTAATGGTTCTAATTACATGGTGCTGTAGATATTAACAACGGCATTATGTAGAATGCACTCTCAGACACTTGGACATGAGAAATACTTTTTCCAATGTGGTCTCTAATAACAGGAAACAGAACGATGCCAGAAGCAACTTTATTGATTAGAAAAGCTGATAATCATTTTATGTTTCCACCCACTCTTTCAAGCAGTGAGTTCCCCAGTGGTCTTATCAGAATGGAGGCTAATTTGATGCTAATGATGATGGAGGGGACTGTGATTACCCCCTTGAAAAGAAGTCATTAACATTCTTGTAGTTGCCCCAAGGTTGAAGTGAAAAGATAGGAGAGGAAGACAGGCACAGAGAGAGAGAGAGAGAGAGAGAGAGAGAGAGAGGAGGAAGATGAGGAGGAGACTGCCTGAAGAAATGATAAAATGCTCTCCAAATGATTTTACATGATGTGTTTCCAAATATGGTCGATGAGACCTAATGGTTTCGCTGTGTTGAGAGGACTTGCACAGAATTACTGAAATAAAAACTGAAACATATTTGGAGAGAAAATTATGTTGCTTAAAGGATCTTCACTAAAAACTTTCTTAAAGTGCCAATGTCTGTGATCATAGGCAATCATCGGAAACATTTATCATTCTCAAAATACTTGTTGTAACAACATATTCCATACTGAAAAAAATAATGAAAGCCACCTCTTCAGCGAGTTCATTACCAAGAGGGGCCTGAATGAGACTCAGGTTCTATATGAGACACAAAAGTAAGATGTTGCCAAATAAGCTCAGCACTACACCACATGAAGACATTAATGAGATCTCAGCCATAGTGGGCTAGGTTGTAGAGGCATGTGGAAGCTGATTGTGCTCGTGTGGCCATGCAGGCCCCACGGCTGGTCAGTGGAGTTCCACCTGATTCCACACAGTGGTGCTGTGGTCATTTAGGGATGCCTCCCCTTCTGCTTGCTGCTGCAGTGAACAGAATGCCTTTTTGCCGTTGTGTGTTCCAGTTGACGGGTTAAATAAACACAAGACCCGAGCGGGCTCAGAGAGCAGTCTGCTTTGACTTCCCTCCCCCTGTGTTAGATAATGAAGAGCATTCACTCTCAACTGGATAAGGCGCCCTTGTAGCCGTCAAAAAAAAAAAAAAAAAGCAAAGCAAAGGCATCGCTTATTTTACAGATGAATGGAGAGATGCACAAAAGGGCAACTTGTATTGTCCAATCAGGGTTCCCTCAGGTCTTCTACCTATATGCCTTTTTATTATGTCATCATTCTTATGGGTGGGGCTTTGTTTAAGCTCGTTAATGGATTAGTCTCACCTTCCTTTCTCCTCTTGGCGAAAACTAAACCAGACACCTCTTGGATTATTTTTTTTTACCACACACCAAAAATTATTTCCACTGTAACCACTCAACCGTGTAAGTTACGGCTGAAATTACATGGGAAAACGCTCGCCGGTGAACCAAGCCATGAAAATATTCCACTCTATTCATTCCCGTAGTCTCAGCCAGAGCGGCTGCTAACAGTAAGGTGTTCATCTCTGGGAGTAAAAGCATCTCCCTTCCAAATCCTGAGGCTGTATTCATCCCCACTGTGTTTTGTTTTCCTAACTTGGGAGCTCCTTCCCCCTAAAAAAATTGGTCTCAGCTGGGGGCTTGGGAATGCTCCAAATCCTGTCTGCGACTCCTTGTGCGAGTGTATGGAGATGGGCACGCCCTTGGAGGTCAAAAACATCCCAGGGCGAGCTGAATCACATGATTTCGAGTGGGGGGAAAAAAGAATGAATAAATAAGATGTGCCAGCGTGCAGTGTTTATTCGAGCAGAAATGCTGCAGAGATGTACTCGGTGATGACAGCAGGTTCAGCTTTACCTTCATCCAGGCTGATAGTTATTTTGTTGTTTTTTGAACGTGCTGACTTTGACTTTGACGGGTGCTGTTGAGGCCGGGGTAATTGAATGGCAGCTCCTCTGCTGCTGTGGATGTGTTTGCACCGGCTACGCAAGTTCATAGGCAAAGCTGACACTCATGGGCTGTTATCAACGTAGCAGGGACATGTTGGCCGTGATGTGATAACCTCGTCTGAGATATGCTCCATGCGTGCCTTAGACAGAGAACATTGATCATGTCAAGGATATAGTGAATAGTAATCCTGAATTCTACAGGGATTCGTGATGTGTTCAGCAGTAATTACATTACCAAACTCTCCTCTCTCCATATAGCAGATTAGAAGGTATAGCACTCATGTGGTAGGGCCTTCTTTGATGTACAATTAATATATTTTCAAGCAGAATTTTTTTTCATGACAACCCACTGTCTTGGCACGGTTGACTCCAGAAATCCAGAATATTCCGCAGCAATATAATCTATGCTGAAAGGTTAAAATGTGTTTCCCTGAGGACAGTTTTAAATGACGACAATTTTCAAGAACAAATATTTGACTCCAATATGACAGTTTTAATGTATGTAACCACTTTTTGTTTGAGGGAGTACATCTACGCAAGGCCATTTTCCTTTGGTCTGACTAAATGTTTACCTCGCAGCACTTGGCATGGCCTTTATCAGTGCAAAGCAGGGCGGTGTGGGAAAGTGTGTGTGTGTGTGTGTGTGTGTGTGCACGTGTGTATATTTGCGTATGTGTGTGTACGTTTGTGTTGTGTGCACACAGACAGTCTGTGTGTATGAGTGGTGTGTGTGTGTGTAAGTGTAAGAGAGAGAGAGAGAGGGGGAGAGAGAGAGCGAGGGAGAAAGAGTTTGTGTATGACGGTGCATCAGAAAGGCAGAAAGAGATGCTTTGCTACAGGACAGGACTTGGCATCTGCCCATGTTTTTGGATGGCATCCTCTGTTTCTCTCTGACTACCTTCTCCCCTACTTTCCTCTTGTACACAACACTCACGCAGTCTTGGAGCTCTGGTGGGCAGGCAACCGTGTGGCAGAGGTCTTCTTACGCCACCCAAACCCCCCCCCCCAACCCCCCAACCCCCGAGGGTCACGTCCAGGGGTCTGGAGAGAGCAGGGAAGTAGCCTCCGTTGGCACTCCTCTGACGGAGTTCAGTGAACGGACACAAATGTGTCAGCGCGCCCCGTGGGGAGACAGCGATCCAGTCCGCCACACCAGCCCGTAATGGATCACTGTCACAACATGTCCACCTCAGCCCGTCACACCGCACCACTGGTGAATGAGCAGTGGCTTTTGGAGTGAAAAAAATTGGTGTGTGTGGGTGTATGTGTGTGGGTCTGTGTGTGTGGGGGGGTCCTCAGTGAGGGCGGTCAAGGTGAAAGCTGGACTCTGGACTGTCTGGGTCGGCTGGGGCTTGATTGCTTCACTGACTCAGCAGGAGGGAAATCTGAATGGCACCACTTTCTTCATTATTACATTTCGCACATGTTTCGGGGATTTGATGCAGGAGCTCAGGCCTTTTCTTCCAATGCGCTGGTGCTCATGTTATAATGAAAATGACATTTAATGCACGAGGGATGCTTCCGCAAACACTTGTCAGGGTGTGTGTATGTGTGTGTGAGAGAGAGGGTAAGATACTGTAATTCTGTTTGGCTTACCTGTGTGCTTAGCGTGTGCCAACCTCCATCGCAAGGCACCGAATCTCAAAGGGGAAAAACATGGCAGTGCAAATATACACAGAAACTTGGAGAAAGCCTAGATTCATTGAGCATAAGGCTCCTCATTTCCCTCTTTGACCCTCCCTTTCTGTCTCTCTCTCTCTCTTTCTTGCACACACACACACAAAAAGGAACACACACACTCACACACAGTTTCTTGTAAATGAAGTTAACAATAACGACAATCCATGGACTCCGCTTTCTTTAGCTTGATCTGCTATTAATTAAAAGAGGGGATGTACTTAATGCCACTATTAAGGTCACAGGGGTGCTCCTCAGACAGCTCTAAATAAAGGGCTACCCTCATTATCTTCTCTGGTCTGCCTCAACAGCTTGGCAACTCCAATGAACTCTCCTGGCTCCATTGTTTGACCTAGTTTGAGGGAACATTAATCAGATGTCCACAATGCTTTGCGTCGCCTCATCTCCCTGGTGTGCCGGAGGGAGGCTGGCGAAGAGAAGCCTCTCGCAGTGGAGCACGCTTAGCCATGTTTGCTGTGCGCCACAAACACCTTCAACAAGTCTAATGAAGTGAGTTTGAAAGCGCGCTGCTGATCCAGCCATGTTCCAAGCAGCTAATGCCCTGCCCTTGGCATTACTTTGGTGCATTAATGAGGTTACCCCAAACGACTCCGTCTGGGACTGTTTCTATATCTAGTCGCTTAGCTTATAGTGTCTTTAGAGAGATTGCCTATTAATTATTATGGTCACATTATTATCAGTCACAGCCACAGTCACAAAGGTCAGTCACACTGATCATAAAAACTCAAGTAAAACACATCAGTGTACCATATCAAGTACAATAAAAATTGATTTGTGATGCTTGTGTGATGCTTCTATTGTTACCCAAGCACAAAACAAGTCATTCTTTATTCTCCTCTTTCATACACAGAAGGAGTGACATAATTTAGTGAACTCAAAAAAATGGCTGCATATTTTGAGCTTTGAAAATGTCTCTATCTTTCCAAGATTCAATATGTTTTGATTTCTACTTGGGCCAGAGCTGTGCTATGAAGATACCCTAGACAGCCCTCTGTCATCATAAAAGTATGAGCAGGGTACCAAAGACCCTCTTTTTACCTCTACAGACAACAACTCCAATGATTGACACGTAGCAGGGTACATAACTCATATATGCACTGCACAAACAAATGAAAACAAATAAACACATAAACACAGTCCTACTCCACAAGCAAAGCCAAGAGACAAAAGACCATTTCCACAGAGGACTGATTTGAATCACTCAGTGGAGCCAAGCTCATCCAATTACGCAGATCTACAACATCAGTGATCATTTTAAGGGATTTTAAACAGACAAATGCAGTGGGAAATCCAGTTATAAAGTCAGTCAACCAAAACATCAAAGAGAGAGAGAGAGGGAGACAGACCGAGATGGTATACTACAGTAATATTAGCCAGGTTTGGCCAATAAGGCCATACTGTAGTCACAGGCCCAGATCCACACATGCTAGTCAGGGTGCCATTCAAATTATTACTCAAGGCAAGCAATGTCCAACATATTTCCAACACATTTGGTCATGTAACTAAGGAGTTATTGAAAATGGACCCTTTGCTAATGCTATATAGTATTTTTTTCCCTGTTGTTTTCTTATGATACAAACAGCAAAATCAGCTCCCAGGCCACAGTGTGTTACTGACAATTCTAATGGGCCACTTTGGGGTAATGGTCCAATGAGAAAAAAAACATGTTAAATAAAATCACTGACATACTTCAATGTACCTTTCTTTGTCTATTTCTGTTTTTTCCCCCTAGCCTACTATTCAATTCCAGCACTATACTCTACAGTATGTCTCTACAGTATGCCAGCACTATACTCTACAGTATGTCTCTACAGTATGCCAGCACTATACTCTACAGTATGCCAGCACTATACTCTACAGTATGCCAGCACTATACTCTACAGTATGTCTCTACAGTATGCCA
This sequence comes from Sardinella tawilis, assembly GCA_030264315.1. NCBI lineage: Eukaryota > Metazoa > Chordata > Actinopteri > Clupeiformes > Clupeidae > Sardinella > Sardinella tawilis. Next base: position 2,855,689 of record JASCQY010000022.1, read on the forward strand.
GCA